>JAINUG010000468.1:0-120000 GCA_029706075.1 Aldrovandia affinis
AGTGTGTCTGAGGAGATGGAATTGCCCTCGCCACGCCTTCCCCGTGACACAGATCGCTCTTTTTCATTCTGTCAGCGCTTCCCTGGCCTCGCCCCCCTCCCGCCGTCTCCCCGATCGCACCTTTCAGCTACACCTTCCCCTCAATCTACAGGGGGGGGCTTTCTGAGTGACTAGCAGTGATACTGGAGGAGCAGGCCAGAGCAGGAACGGTTTCAGCGCCGGATTCTCTTTCTGTAATAGTCGCGCCTCCGTAATGAAATGTGTCCGCTCGGGAGAAAACGCTGACCCTACGCTGCTGTTTTGGGCTGTAGGAGGGGCCCGGAGGAGACACGCTCCCACAGTTCAAAGTTAAAGGGTACTACCTCTTTAGATTTACAGGTGTAAGATGATGGCCCGCTGATGAGCTAACGGGCAGGTTTAGGCTGAGCCCTGCTCATTTTGGATAGATCCCTGTGAGTGAGTACAAAGCACTCCGGTACCGTCGCGGGAGCATGTTAGCATCATTAGCATGTTACGGAAATGCACTGAGACCGTTGGAACTCTGCCACCTCCTGGAGTATGACTCCGCCCCCTGTGTTGGAACCAGCCCCCTTCATTGGTCGGGACGAAGAGGAAGGGGGCGAGGCTCACATGTGCCCCCACCCACACACAACACACCCTCTGATTGCAGAGCTGACAGGCGAAGCAGTCCAGGTGATAGGCGTTGTCCTTGGCTCTCATGACCATCTCGAAGGCGGGGATGAGTTTGCTGCAGGCCGCGCAGTTTCCCGTCACGCCGAACAACCTGTGGGTGGGGGTGGGGGCAGAACAGAAAATAAAAGCAGCGTTCAAGTTGTTTCATCTGAGCAGACCCCTTACCCCCCCCCAGCCTCCTGCTAAAAAAGGGACTACCATCATCGCTCAGAGAGAGAGGGGGCATCGGCCCTGCTCCACAGACATTAATGCTGCTGTTCATTAGGGATTCATGGCTGTTATTCTTTTGTGACCGAGGCTTTGAAAAGAGAGAGAGAGAGAAAAAAAAATCTGATAACGAAATCATATAACAAAATAACCTATTAGGCCAACTTCTCCAGGCGCTTTGCCATCGTTGTTAAAATGATAAAACTGCACGCCACTCTCCAAGTCTGTAAGTCTGAGATGGCAATCTGATAAATGATCTTGGGAGTAGGATATGCACTGTTGTTTATTAACCTTCAGAAAGTCTGTTTCCTGAAGGCACAACGGCGATAGATTGTGCCCCCATAAATACCTGCTGAAATAAGGGGTTTCCGTCAATACGTCAACGGACAATAACGGATCTCCCTCAGACCACAGTACGCTAGGTAAAAAAACAAAAGAAAAAGGGGCGGGGGGGTTCATTTGAAGGAACGGTACAGCCCTAATTAAAAGAATTAGGCATTTTCCTTTTGATATGTCTAAATATAGATGTGTGTTGAGTTATCTTCCATCCCTTCTCTTTCTGTGTAAATGTGCTGCCCACAGGCTTCTACATGGAGGCGAGGTAATGTTGATTTTACAAAGCCTCGCCATCGACCTGAAAGCCTTAAAAAATGACTAAGAGAAGAACTCATGTACTTCAACTTCATCGTGGATTTTCCGGGCATATAATGAGCAAACATTGACATTACTTTGGTCTCTTGGCAACTTGGCATGAACTGTGCTCAGGACAGTGAGGTCGGGTAAAATAACAAGGTGAAAGTGCTGGGAGATATGTTATTGGATTGCACGTCCTGAAGCGGTTCTGCGCAAGTTTACGAGGTCTTCCTGCGAGCGGGTGAAGCGCTGTATGTTTCCACTGATTGTGATGTATTCCCCCCTGACCGCGTAAATAATGAATCCGCTTTGACGGTTATCGATAAATGTTTGCCAAAAAACTGTGAAAGTGCAAAGTTTTCACTCTCTGTTGTCGGGCCAAATTACAGTACTGCACTGTTGTGCCGGGGTAATTTTTTGCACCTGTCTCTCATCTCTTGCAAATTTAAAGTACAGCTTTGGAAAAGAGATGTCACGCTGTTTGCTTTGAATAATTGAGGTCAGAGCCCAGGAAAACGTACCCGTGGAGCCTCCCTCTGGGTCCATTGGCTGGCTTTTAAAAACGAGTTATTTCTGCATTCCGGTTAACCCTACCGAGTGCTGAGACGCCAGTCCAAAAGAGAGCACCATTACAACACTCAGGCAACACTCTAGGAACATATGCCGTTTTTCCACCGGACAGTACGGCAGTCTGGTACGGCACGGTTACCAATCCGTGCTCCTGCGTCTTGTCGCTTTTTCCACCACCAAGCGACCCGCACCAAACCTAGGTGCTGGATTTAGAGACTGGCAGTGTAGTGTAAATGGTTAGGGAGCTGGGCTTGTAACGCAGAAGTTGCTGGTTCAATTCCCAGGTGGGGGCACTGCTGTTGTACCCTTGAGCTAAAGGTACTTAACCTGAATTGCTTCAGTAAAAATATCCAGCTGTATAAATGGATTGTATGTAAAGAAATGTAAACTGTGTAAGTCGCTCTGGATAAGAGCGTCTGCTAAATGCCTTAAATGTAAATATAAATATAGAGACATTTAGATTAGTGAGCGTTCCAATGCACGTTACAGTACAGACACTGCAGTTCCATGAGAGCTTACACAGTAGCCTGAATTCAAATCAACATTTGCCCTTAACTTTGACTTGCGAGTAAACATAAATATGACTTTTGTTTCAGTGCAAAGGACAAATTTGCTCGTTAATTTTGTCGATCGCTTAACTCTTGGCCTAATCGGTGTTTGTGAAGAAAAAAAAGAAAAGAAAAATTCAGCAAATGCTGATTGAATCAACGCCAATATGTTAAGGAAAATAAAACCAAGAGTCTTCAGCACTTTGTTTGGTATTGATGTGTTGCAGTGCTTATAGTAGTCTGACATTGTGCCTGAAGGGTGAGTACGAATCACATTAGTTGTGTTGCAACTCAAACAATATCCACTATGGAAGCCTATTTGATTTCAGTTCATTACAAAATTTTAGTACTAAACCTTGCCTTGGGCAACAGTAATCCCGCCTGGGACAAAAGCAGAGAAAGCAAATAACTTTCCTTTGTGTTATCGCTGCTTTAAGGTCCACCTGGATAAAGGAAATTAAAACATTTCAGAGGAACGTTTACAAAAGAAATTCTTAACATGACAGGGCTTCCCTTAGATGGGCCTTTCACGGTGTTAATAAAAACGTCTTTATCGGGCGCTCGTAACGAAACAATTTTATGTCTCTATTAAACCATAGCCCCCCCCCCTCCCCAACCGCAACAGGGATGTGTGTTAGTATCTGTGCACTTTCCCTGCTATTAAATCATGCTAGTAAATCATAACAGAATTGATAACTGCAATAAATTCAGTCAAAAGTGCATTTGGATGGAAGCTGGATGGCACTGTGAAGAGATAACTCCCTAAGTTTTAAGAATGGCATCCGTGGTGCAACAGAGTACCCATGTGTAGGTCTGGAATCTGTGTTGCTTTGCCCCGCCATTTTGTGTCTGTTATTTCCTAAGAATCCATTACACATAATGACAAGATCAGGTTATTCAGTCGAGTTAGGCTTGTCATTTATTGACAGTCTATAGCAGGGTTACTCAAATCTGTCCCACAAATCCAAATCCGGTCCTGGTTTTCCTTTCCCTCAGGTCGTTAATTGAACAATTAGTGTAATTGATTGGCCAGAGTGTCTTCACACCTGACTCCCAGGTAAAGGGAGGGTGTGGAAGAACAGCAGTGATTTGAGTGTAACCCTGGTCTAGAGAATATCCAGCACTGCATCAAGCCTGGACTTGAATACCCCTAGTGTCTCTGCCTGTACTACATCACTTTCGACTCTTCCGATTAACATGAGAAAATTCCTTGTTAAAGAAGTTGGAGGAGACGGAGAAGACGTTTTTAGACCGTGCAAGCTCCGTCCCCCGATTCAACACACTTTTTGATTCCCTTTTCATTCGGCATGTCCTTTGTTGTATATTTCATGAAGTCAATCTAGTCCATGCCTGCACTACTTTAACCCTAAGGTTTTTCATCAAAAACAAGTCAGCCTTTTCCCCACATAAGCATCCCAAAAAGTCAGATCAAACAAAGTCAAACAAGACTGCACTCTCAAATAACAAATTCCATTCATAAAGTCTGCCAAGACTGGAGGTGCAGCTAAAGCATGGGGAAAAGGGAGAATGGCGCCCCCAGAAACGACAGTGAGTTCGTACAGGATATATATATATTGGCCCTGTCTTTACCGGTGAGACCAAATGTGCTGCTTTATTTCGTCCACAAACAGCACTTGTAGAGTCCGCTTTGACCACTTTGTGCTTTCAGGCCCCAAAACACTTCAGTTTTCCAGACACCATCGTCCCTCGCCCCTGAAACCGGGGGGGCGAAGATGGATAGGGCCTACCTGCCACTTGTCTTTCCCTGCATCGCCGGTCTGAGGCCACAGATGCTAATGGCTCTCGAGGGAGGCTGCAAATTAAAAGCTGCTCCTTCGTAATGAATTCAAAGGCACTTGCTTGAACATGATATCCAGTGAAGACATTAAAAGGCTCCTGCGACTCTCCTCTGCTTCTGGTTCCTCCGTTTTATTTAAAGGCAAATTCCGCACAGATATTAGGACGTTTCTTTTCTTTCTTTACACAGAGGGTTGTCAATGCCTGGAACAGCTTGCCAGGTCAGGCAGTAGAGGCAGAAACACTTAGGGCTATTCAGGTCCAGGCAAGATGCAGTACTGGGTACTCTTTAGATTAGGACACGAGGAGCCTAGATGGGCCGAACGGCCCGTTCTTGTCATTATGTATTCTTATGTTCTTATCAACCTGATAATTCAATATCAATTTTCTTCCTTTCGTCCTTTCCATTTCTTCATTTTTTTTAATAGATCATAATGCGGAACGAACGTGTTTTTTTTAACTCTGACGTGTTCCTGCTCACCTCCGCTCTGAGGCTGCCCTGGGCTCCCTGGCCCCCAAGGCTCCGCGGGAAACAGGCTCTGGGCCTGGTGTAAATAAACATTAGTGGCGTAGGCTGCTGCGGCGGGAATCACTCTGACGAGCGCTGTGTGTTGCTGCCCCGCTCCTGACACCCAAGCATTTTGGAAGAGACGCGAGAGGCCGCAATCAGAGATAAGAGCAACGTACTTGTACAATGCAGACCGAAAGGAAATACTGGAGCACAAATTATTTCAGATTTTTAAATGACTCTCCTCTACTTTTCAGGTCGTAAAAATTCTGTTAATTTTGGTCATTGTTCTGTCTGTTTGATGAGACAAAGATGAAATGGTTCCGTCATTTCTGAACAGACACCAATTAAATTATTCCCACAAGGCGTTTGGCCCACTGGACTCCAAAAATGAACTTAATTCTCACAACTAGACCAATGTCATTACACTGCCCCTATCGTTGGATAATGAAGTACATAAATTACTCTCACACACACACACACACACACACACACACACATATATATATTTACATTTTATATACATTTACATTTACATTTACATTTATCCAATATATCAGATATATAAAATGTATTTTTTAATGTACATTACAGTCATCGCCCCCCAGGATGATTTACATAGTTTATAAATGTGTATAATGTAAACTTTACACTTTACATAATGAAGTTGAAGTTCCTTGAAGTCACCAAAAGTCACTGCCCTTTTTGGATAATGTGTATGCGCCGACATCTCTATGGATAATAATTCTGAAAGATTCTTTGTGCCGAAAAATCCATTTAATGGAATTTCACCAACGCACACTACAGGGGTGACCCCTTCGTGATTGTCATTTTGCAGGACAATGAAATACATAAATTACAGATGCGCACTCCTAAAAAGAGAGATGCTTTTTTAAAACACCTAAAACTTTAGAAGGCAATCCTTTTAAAAAAAACTTAAGTTCTTTAACTTAATGCACAGAACTGTGTCACCTCTGTGTTCCCGGTCATTGGCACCTGTGTGGATGGGGAGAAAATTAAACATTATACTGTTTTTGGGGCTAATCCGTTTTCAGAGAGAGGGCAGTGGGGGGTGGGGGGGAAAAAGGATAATAACACTGCCACCTCCACACCCGCTTGAAATTCTGACAGCGGCTCCCTCCTCCCCTCCCCTCCCTTCGCCTCTCCATCCCTCTGACTTCAATTGCTCTGGCCTCAGTGTGCATTTATCAGCTACCTGATTAGAATTTGTTTCCACACAAACCATTGATCATCAGCCTATTACTAGGCAAATGACAGTTAATTACCCACTACATTAACCACCGGGACCCGGACCTGCTTCTCCTGCCATCAGTCAACATGATAAATGTGGCAAGTTCAGTAATGCATAGCCGACCCTCAGCTGCCTGCGATGCTGTGAGCAACCCTCAATCTCGTTCCCCCGGCCCAGGATAAATCTATGGCAATCTGCATAATTACAGGCTCTGGGTTAATAACAGACAAATGATTTGTTGCATCTAAACAACGTTCTTTGGGAGTGCTGCATCCCGGGCCTCTGGCGGGCGGGCTGGCTGGCTCAGGCCCAGCGTTGCAGTCCGTCTTTAGTAAGGAGATGGGACACCAGCGTGATGGGAATGGGGGTGGGATGCGGCGCGGTGCGGTGCGGTGGGGGGTTCATTCCATGGAGCGCGGAGAATAAAAAGGGGGTGGGGGGTGGGATAAAGGGGTGAGTTGGCAGTTTGTAACCAGACTTGCACCGCTCCCCAATTTGGGGCCTCCCGCATGTGTGATTTTTAATCATTAAACGACTCTTGAAGCAATATTATCTCAATTATCGCGGGCGTGAGCTGGGGAATTGGCCCTCAGATAAGATTTTCCTCCTCGACTGCGCTGGCTCTGCCTGGTTGCCAGGTCCATCAGTTCTCATCTGCACCTGCACTCTGAAATCCTAATGATGAATTATTGCCCCTTTCTCGAAGAGGGCCAACCTTACAAGGGAACATTTTACTGAACTGTCAGCTTCCAGACTGGGGGCGCAGAGGCGGAAATCTGATCTAATTAACTCCAAGACAATGCGCTTGTTACAGACTGACGCTCTCTCTCTCTCTCTCCCCCCCTCTCTCTCCCTTTCTCTTCCACCCCCCTCTCCTCTCCCCTCTCTCTCGCTCCCTCGCTCTCGCTCCTTCTAACAGGGCACGGGGTTTGGAGAGTAGTCCCCATGTCATTCAAAGACAAACGACCCCGTACTTGTATGACCTGAAAGGACTTTAGTTATGCAAATAGGGGTAGCTTAATTGAAATCTTTACTTAATGGCATTACTGATATTTACAAATGTTAAACGGCCCACTAGGCAAATGGCCTTTTTTGTGGGGGGAAAAATGATGACTGTGGAGGTCGGCAATACAAAAAATCACGGCAGAAAATCACAAAGTAGGACAAAGCTCAGCTCAAACTTTCACCCGTCCGAGAGCGCTGATGGCCGGCTCCATCTACGACGTTTATGGTCTGGCGCGTTGTCGCGGGAGCGGAGTCGTCGTACAGACTCACGGTTTAAGGTCGGGCGTAGATTCAGCTCCCTGGCTCTGCCCGTACATACTCTTTTCAATGACCTTTCCTGCAGGCCATTGGACAGAAAAACAACACAACACTGTAATCTACAAATAATCACGCTTTTGCTAAAACACAACAAAAAAACATCGAAAAGCTCTGAGGGAGGGAGGTTTTGAGTAGAGATTGGCGCTGGCGTGAGATCTGGGTGCTTCAGGAGAGTGTGTAATGAGAGCTCTCGGTCCTCGTTTGGGCCAGATGTGCAGTTCAATGCACACCTCTCCCTGCCAACCTGCCACCTGCGTCACAGTCCGGGTGCCACAGCCACGCTTGGCCCGTAATTATCCTCACCAAATATGACAACTGGCACCATCCCATGAGTCATCGCTCTTCACAGCTAATTTAGCTGATTTCTACTGGAGGGTACAATCCACAAAAAAAAAAAAAAATGAAATAAAGAACACAAAATGAAGGGATTTTGAATGGAGTCAGTGTCTAACACTGATCGGTAGCCTTGAATACCCCTAGTGTCTCAGCCTCTACTACATGTCCAGGCAAGCTAAACTGCATGGGAGAGACGTGCCTGTGAATCAGCCAGGCCTTACAGGATGCTGTTTCTTTGACACTGTATTATCTGTGCTCAATCCTCCATAACAAAACCTGAAACCCTGGAGTGTGACTTTAAAAACATGTTATAAAGCCAGCTAGCTAACTGTTTCTGCATCTCATTCGGTTTCTGCTATTGCTGCTAAAAAAAAAAAATAATAAATTCATGTACACACACACAAACACACACACAAACACTTTATTCCTGCTGAAATAAGAATTTTCCTTATTTGTTTCCACATCCCCCCCGAGTCTACTTCTATCCAAGTTTATTTACATGCCCCCTTTTCAGTACTGAATGCATATACAGTCTACTTCTATCCATTACGTTTATTTACTTAGGAGACATAACGATCCCAATTTCTTTCTCCCCAATTTCTTATCAATTTCTTTCTGACAATCGTGTCTCTCCAGGCACTGCCCTGTCACCTGCTTCCATGCAAGGAGCACGGCAGCTGCAGTGAGCCTCTTCCGAGGCAGTCAGCTGCCCTTTATGTCAGGTACAGGTGTACACTGTAATACGAGAGAGGGCTAGCACTGATCTGAGGAGAAGTACATCCACTACAGAGCTCTCACTGGTGACAACTGGTACCCTGTGAGTGTCTGCAGCATGGTTGGGAGGAACTACCTGCAGCGATGCCCCAGGGAACCCAGGCTGACTAAAACAACCCGACAGACTGCCAGCGGTATGAGGCCAATTGTGTCCCACCACTGCGGGCATAGTCAGCCATAGATGTACTCGAGGCCCCGGCTGGAACTCGGCCTACACTTGTGGCAAGAGCCTTTGCCGACTGAGCCACTCAGGAGCAAACACACACACACACATATATATTACGCAGTTATACAGGTGGATATTTGCTGAGGCAATTCATAACATAACATAACATAACATAACATGCCATTCAGCGGACACTTGCACTTACAGTAGTGAATGCAGACATTTGTCAGTATATGTAAGCCCCACGGGGACACAAACCCACAACCTAAGCGTTGTCAGCACCATGCCCTACCTACTGAGCCACACAGAACCAGGTAATGGGTTCTTGTAATTCAGATTCATTACCTTGCTAATATTGCCTTGCAGTGGCAGTTCCTCAGCTGGCAGTCTGTCCTGCAAGCTGCAGGTTACAAGCCCAGCACTTTAATGAGCGCGCCGCATGCCGCTGGCCGCCAGACTCAACGCTGTCTCGCCACCGCGGCCGCAGCACGGAGCGACGAGCATTCAGTCGCGGTCAGAGTTGCCATGGGGCCGAGTGAAACACCTGGTGCCGGGAGTCTGCCCGTTTCAGGTGCCGCCGAAGGCCAGTCCAAACAAGCTGCATTTAGGAATATATTACATGTTTAGTCTTACGTCCTTTAATTAAAGTTAAAGTTTATTTGCTGAGCCTGAAGTGTTTGAAGACGAGCCAAATTCGAGGCGACGAGGCGCGTTTAATTATCCAAAATAAACGTGCTCCTCGCGCGCCTCTGCTTTTGTGTGTGTGTGTGTGTGTGTGTGTGTGTGTGTGTCTGTGACAGAATGAGGAGCTTCAGGTGGCTTTTGCGTCTCTGTGATACAGCCCTCCCTCAGGTGTCAATTAGGGAGCCTTTTTCTTTCTCTTTTTCCCAACAACAACTGCTGTTACAGCGGTGCCCAACGATCACATCGGCCTGCCCACTTCTCAGTGCCTCTGTTTCGCTGTATACACCCAGCCTGGTGTGGAGGGGACAAGCCATATTTATTTGCCTAAGCTGCAGTATATATATATATATATATATATATCTGCCTTGGGGTAATCATCTCATCTCTGTCGCTGCTGTATCTCTACTCTGAAGCACCTTAATATGAAACATCTCTTCTGAGGTCGTTCAGGGGAAAAGAAACGACACTCGGGTGAAAAAGAACTGTGAACAGTAAAGGGGGAAAAAATACAAACTGTTAAGAGCGATAACACACAAGTTATTTATTTATTTGCAAATATGACGGTACCATAAAGCATCTAGGAGTGATTGACTAAAACCAACTGTCGTTGGGTGGGGTTTTATTGGGTAATTCGCCTGATTCATTTACATATGTATTTAAATATGTTCATATAATATGAATATGTTATAAATTATGTACATTTCAGCTTGATATAAAAAAATAAATACGGAGGATTAAGTCATGCAAAAAAAAAAGAAAGATTATTATTTTATTTTTTTCAAAGATTTTGGAAAGTTTGACAGCCAAACATTATTGGTGGAATCGAAGTGCACTTATCTAAAGTCAGAAGGATAAAATGGTGTCTGCACAGGAAACCGCATTTCAGTTTCTCACAAACGTAATGAGCTATAGCGCATAACGGCAATGTAATTAATACCTTTGTAATGACGTGCAGAGCAGCCGTAATGCCTCCTGTCTGAATCTTGCATGATTGAGTGGCAAGCAAATTCAGTGGAGGTTCAAACAAATATAACTATCAAACAAGAGATGCACTGCACAGTCACATTGGTGTGAGCACAAAGATTTGTACATGCAGAGTGGCCACTGTATGGGAAGTATATTACTCACAATTGTACCTTTCAGGAAAAAAATGGGGGAGGACTGAAGGATCCTCACAATTACATTTTTATTTTTCGTTTAAATTCATGAATGAATTTCATTGGAGGTGCCAAGTCAATCACTCTTACAAAGGCTGCTTTGAACATTCCGATTAAAGTTCCCGTTTTTATTTAAGAAAAAGAAAGAGAAGAAGAGTTTTACTGTCTTACAGGCCTACCCCGCAAGCCTTTTTACATCCTTTAATTAAATTATATTTCAAATAATTTGGGGAGGCAGCCGAGCAGCATCTTAAGTTTTAAGTGCAAGCGCACGAGTGTAATGTGTGAACCGGTTAAAGCCGCTACTAATAAAACCACAGCCACACATAACGCACGTTCGCCCGTGATGGTCTGTGATTGGTGGAGAACAATTTACTGCACAAAGGGTCACGCGGGGGCATGAGCACTAAAACAATGCCATCGCCGGGCAACAGCAGGTGCTTCATCTGCTGCTCTCAAAAAAATCAATAGTCAATGAGCGCAACTGTGCAAAAATATACCTACCTTTCAAACATCTATGACCACACAGATTCATAACCTGGACATACATGTTTGATACAAATGTGACAGCATTAAAGGGTTTTATGTGGGAAAAACATGATTATATTTATTTAAAAAGGCTGAAAATGTTGTTTGAAAAGAAAACAATGCTACAGCAGCTCCCCATGACCCATCCAAATCGACCTTTTGGTACAATTTGTTGGTCAGGACACAAACAGGAGCAGCGATCGTGGTCCTACTTCAGATATTTAATCGCTGGTGATTATAAGTGCTCGTTCTGACCCTTGGTATTTTCGGATAATATGTGAAAATTCCAACTTAATTACACAAAGTCAAGAATGCGCACATTTTCAGATTGGGCAATATCGCAGAGGTAATTGCCAGACTTGTGAAATAAATTGTAGTGTTAAAAGGTTAATGGTGGGCAAGCTTTTTTAGGCACAACATTGCAATTACAGAATGCCTTCAGAGCTTTTAACATCTATGCACGCTCATTACGTTAAAACCAGAGGCAAGGGGGGAATGTCAGAATCTGTGCGGTTTTTTTTGTATTTTAATTTCACGTTTAAAAAACGAGAAGCTTTTACGGGTATTGTGGTCACATCGCTTTGACACTTATTTGAGAGTATTGAGACTTGGAAGGGGTAGAGAGACGTCTACAGAACAACACAAGTAAACAAAACCCTTTTAAAAAGCCCTTCACAGGTCAGTCTGTTGATGGTTTTGCCACCAGTCACTTATTATACAATCCTCTGCCTACGTTACAGGTGGAATTTAATACTCCTGCTTTGAACTTGGGCCTTCGACTGTAAATAAAGTATTTATTTTGGTGTATTAATTACACCTTTACTTGTTGTTTCAAGCTGAGCCCCCAAAAAAAAAACAGAAATAAAAAAATTCCATTCAAATTCCATCCTAAATGTATTGGATCTGCAAGGGGAATAGGTAAAAAGTGTAACTTGTATGATTACAATACAGCAGTATATCATATCTTCAGTTTAAATACATTTGATCTCTGTGGTCCTGTCTGGATGAGGGGAAACCATGTTCTTTTTTTCCTCCTGTAACAGTTTCTTGTGGGGTGTAGGATGCACTTTGATTGAGTGACAGGTTAATTATATTAATCTTTATTATATAAGCAAGTAAACTAAGAAATACTTCATGTTAAGTTATTCATTAGATGGGATTTTTTTTTAAATGATTGAAATGTTTTAATCAGGCATAAAAATACATTAGTTTTTTTTTTTAATAATTCCCTGCGATGAGCAACTTAAAGAATCCACCTTAGTATTATTTAAGGTAAAATGTAATTAGTTGGAAGTGATAAAGCGTGATGAACTGTCAATCAATAGATTTTTCTTTTGAAAATCAAATTAATTACACACACTTCTCAATATCAAAGACTCTGTGTTTTATGTGTAGACATTAGTGCATCAGGAATGATAATGCTTAAATTTCCTGGGGTGTAATGACACTTTATTGTTCTAAAAGAGTCCCCATAAGTAGAAAATCAGTGAAAATGATCTCGCTATTCAAGTCTGACAAAAGAAGAGGCTCTAATGAATGAATCGAGCACAGCCAATTAATTTTATGAGCGCGCGAAATAGCCCCAGGCTCTGACCGACTCCAAATATCTAAAATCTTTAAAAATGTGAATATTAAAAGGCTTTCAGTGACTGCGGTGCAAGTGAACCTTTAACCATTTGCGTGGCCACTCACATTAATGTGGAAAAGTGAACACATTCATTCGGCACAAAACATTATCATCGCCACTATGACTCACCGTTATGATTACTCTTGATAGAGCTAACTCTAATCATTGGTCATTTGTGTCTTATTCATGTACTTTTTGAAATTATTTTTCTTTTTTCCCCGTGTTCACCAAGTCTGAAATGCATCTACGACATAGGCTGAAAGGTCAAAACAGAGTCTGCTCTGGAAACGAAAGGAAACTAAACGACTTCAGACAGGCAAACACAGTACGTAGCCAGTGTGCATAGAAAAATTACAGGTGATTACAGCTGCTAAAATTAGCGGTAGCTACCCTATAACCCACAACAGCAGCTTGTTACAATCTAGCAGGTACTATTGTCTTGAGACTGCGTTGTCTGAAAACCATGCAGGCTGTTCTGGGTGCTAAAGAAAGACTACCAGGCGAAGAAACCAATATGTTGTATGATATGTACTGTAATGTCCTGGAAAGAAAGGAAAATGTCTCTTGTGAAGTGTTATCTCTTGCGAAGCGTTGCCAGTCTCACCTGGCGACTATGTTTTGGGGGAGAGAAACACACCTTATGTGCTTTACCCCATGAACAGTATTAAACAAAAGGTGTGTTGTATATACCTTATACCTATATGTCAAAATGAGCAGTAGGGTTTCTGCACTTTAGTTTGAAAAGGGCTGTAAGGCCAGATAGAAACATGGCAGAGGAGCAGAACATGTACCGGTGCATGCCTGTGCTACAGTGATCATTTAGACGTGGACGCCAAAAAAAGAGGCATCAGAGCACATCTTACACCCAGCCCGTATTACAGTAGATCGGGGCACAGAGTGCGTGTCGTTGTACCCGTGTGCTTTTTCACGTGTCCGGAAGGCTACGGCGTACCTGTTTTCAGGCTGCCTCTTTCTGACATACACATTCGTCCGCTTTGAGCACCCTAATCTACACCTCTCCTCCTGTCCTTTTAACTTCAGACGTGGGCGCCTCAAAACTGGGGCGACGATGGGCCGTCCTGTCAAGACCACTAGCTCCTCGGAAAAAGGATTCGCGGAGAAAGCTGTGCCATATCAAGATCTTGTTTTTTGATTTTCTTTGCGCTCAGATAGTCGGGGTCGACATCGCTAATGCACTGTAGGCGCACACAAGGGCTTACTTCTGCCCGTCTTTCCTAGTAAGGAGGAATGAGGGATTGTATAGGACAGTTTAAGAAACCTTTGCCTCCTCGTTAACATCGTCATGCAGTGAAACGGCCATTAGGACACACAGGAGAGAGAGAGAGAGACTAAGGCTGTGTTTGAAACCGTTCCCTATTCCCTAATAGTGCCCTATATAGTGTGTTCGCCAATTTGTTCAACACACTACATAGTGCACTATTTAGGGAATAGGGAACGGTTTTCGAACACAGCCTAAGAGTGCTAAGCACCCGTGTGTTGCGGGTTAGAATCCCTGCCGCCCCCCAGTGACAGCATTGCTATTGTGCATTTTAGCTACACGGTGCACTGTGCTTTACCTTAAATTTAAAGTCCAGGTACAGTACGGAGTAACAAGGACTAAACGGCTGTAAAAGGTGTGCAGAGGTGTCTGTTTGCCAAGTTAATAATGCATTTTACCATGCGCCAGGCAGTGTGTGTGTGTGTGTGCCTCGCCGATAACTGATGTTTGACAGCCTGTTGAAGTTGAAGAAAAAAACAAAAACATTTTTAAATCCTGTCACCTCGAAAAACCACCTCGGTATACGACGGTGTGCTCCTTTGTTCCACGGTTATAGCCAGAGTGCGATGAATGTGATTAGAGTAGTCAAGGGTGTTTTCCTTCCTGTTTACACAAGGCCTCGCCACAGGGAGACAATTCACTATCGCTCACAAATTAAAACGTTTCATCTGTCGCTCCTTTGCATACACTCTTGTATCAAATTCGTCAGGGCGCGATATTCATTGATGGAGTCTGTTCGGAAAGTGAGAAAAGGATCGCCGCTGGGATGTAGATGGATGGGTTGGCTTCAGCCTGACCTCAACGGGAGGTCAAAATGTTGTCAGGTCCAGGGTTCGAGTTACCTACGGCATGGCAATATAACCATGGCAATTCAACCGCACACACACACACACACACACACACACACACGCATGCGCGCACTTACCTACAAGGCAGTCAGAACCGAGACACACACGATTCAGTGACCAACTCAACGATATGAAAACCTTCAAAATGCACACACCATCATGATGCAAATGCACGCATTAATACCACCTACACAACAACCATCAGACACGGAGCCTGCTTCAGTGGCAATCAACAGACTGATCTCCCTTCAGTGCTCAGCCTCCCCGTGTTGTGAGCTGACTAACACACTAACACCTGCTTCACTTGATATACTCAAAAGTGCATATCAATTTACACATTATGTATTTTCCGTAGGGTTACTCCGCAAATACCGTTTAGTTATCGCAGTTATATAATACGAATCAATCAGATTCTCACCTTAGAAAGCTGATTAAAATGTGTGATTCAGAGATCAGTATCTGGCAACGTTGCCGATTAAAACCACGTTGAAGCTTACTAGCGAGCAATGTAATTAATAATAGTGCACGACTCCTGCTTGGCTTTGGAGTTGGCTGACTATTTTATTCTGCATTCCAGCAAAACAGCAGGAAGTAAGCTAGCTATCAGTGATCATTTCAACATAAATAAGCATGATTTTTTTTACAAACCGTACATTCTATTGATTGGTGCAGTTTTACAAACACGGAGGATTTGTAAAAAGTTGCCTACCATTTGCTCCCTCCTTTCTCTGTCAAACAAACTACGAAAGCAATGATATATGGAGCTGATGCACTCATCACCCTTGGTTAATTCAGCTGATCAGTTTGGGCCAATGGGGTCTTTGCTATAAAGCAGACATCCCAATCAGTTGAAATGAAATGTCTGCGCCTTTGCATTCAATGTATTTTTTATTGGGGAAAAATACGAAAAATAACTTATTTACCTTCAAATGGCACAAAAAAAAAGAAACATATTTTCACAATCTGCTCATGATGATAAAGCCTAACCATAGTAAATCGAGTTTCAAAGTACCATCGGGGGAAGTTTTAATTTGCCTTCAAAGTCGCATGATTTGGTGTGATGGTGGGGTTTTTTCAGCTGACGTGAAAAAAGTGCACATGAAAGTGTAGCGCCTTGCCGGGTGTGGTGTCGAAATTCTCAAAGATAATTGGGCCAAGCCATGATATGAGAGCTGAGGGTGTTCATGTTTACAATAAACCTTCTACTCAGATTTGCTGCAACAGTGGATCATAGAGACACGTGAAAAACGTGCTAAATATTGTAATCATCTGTGGGGCGGCGGATAGCGTAGTGGTCTAACGCACCGCACTTTGGCTGGTCTGGTGTGGTGTGCGCTGCCTGTCAGGGACACGGTTCGAAACCCGCTTCTCTACCAGACCGGCCCTGGTCGTCAGCCCCGATCGAGGGCGGCGTTTGGCTGTCCGCCTCCGGGGGAGGGGGGAGGGTGAGCCGGCACGAGTTCATCGAGGAGCAGGAAAAAGGCGTCCGTGGTAGAGATCTGTCATGGAAGAGGTGGATCTATCGGCCCGGAAAGAATGTCTCGACCCGGAGATCGGGCGGCGGACTCGTGGGGGAGGGTGAACTGAGATAAATAGAGGGTATAATTGGCAACCAAATTGGGAGGAAAAACTGTAAAAATTAGAAATAAATTCAGAAGAAGAAATACTGTAGTCATCATTTCTGGCAGAGAACCCACATACAGTATGTTTGATTTGAATGCATCTGTGGGAGTTCTGGTCTCGTTAGGGGGAGCTGAGCTGCTCCCACGTAACTCGAACCCTGGTCAGGTCATGACCCCGAGACAGAGCTGACATGGCCAGTCCTTCGCTCGCTACGCTTTGCACAAAAAAAAAAAAACGCTCACTGTTCACATATCCTGCGCGCAGCCGAACCGACGACAGAGCTTCGCGGTAAAGAAGGCCTAATCGCCGCGAGCCTGGCGCGCCAGCCCAGCCCGGCCCGGCCTGGCTCTGAAGTGTAACACAAGGGTAGAATTTTTCTAAGCGATTATCGTTTCTTAATGCGCCAAGGAGGACAGTTGAAAAATCGCCCTGCAGATTCTCCGGTACGCGTCTGCCACAGAGGCTGTGGTCCCTTTGATTGCCTCTTTAGCATTGCAGAGAGATTAAAGGTGCAGGGAGAACTCACAGGGAATATAATCGATGCATCCGTTCTGGGCTCGCCTGTGCAACACAAGAGCCCGGACCTTATTCCCCGGTATTCAGATACACATTTAATGAAGGTGCCTGGCTTGACCTCAGGAAAGTATCGATCCCTTATTCTCCCCCCCCCCACCTTCTTCTCATTGCACTCACTCAATTATAGATTTGATGTCTGTCTGCTGAATAATGGCACTTTCTATAGATTTGGTTTTAATTTTCCAGAATTCCGGAACGCGCACGAGAAATTGTCGCGACTAAACAAATTCTTCTTAACTAATATTTCTTCTTAATAGAAATGTATACATTTTTGCTTTAAGAGTGTTCATGAAGAACAATCATTGAAATGTATTTAAAATGTGTTTTATTTTCCTGTACGATATATATATTTTTGGCATGTCATAATTTCATTTGCATTTCCGCACTTTCAAGAAGGCACATATAAAATGCTTTTGGTGTGTCATAAAACGTTGAAACATTCTGCAATTGAAAAAAAAGCAAAAACAAAATGTCATCACATAACAATTTGAAATTAATAGAAAATTACTGGAAGATTTAATTGAGTTAACAAATTCGTTATTTGGTGAGACGGACGGGTTTGTCAGTTTGCAAGGGTCAACACTATTTCACCACCATGAATAAATTGCTTTGAATCACATGAGCGCTGCATTTATATCACGATTGAAATATTCACACAATAGTGACTTAAAACAGACTGTGGATGATTATGTAACTCATTCTGTAGGTGTACCGCAATCTTCAGGAATGCAACGTCTTTCAGGATGCATTGAAGCACAGGTGTTGAACTCACTCAAAACATTTTTTAAATTACTAACCTTTTCCCTCCCAGTGTTACAGGTACGGTACGCAGCTGCCTGCAACGATGTCTATCGCTGTATTACTGCACTGATCTTGTGCGCAAACTATGATTGTTCTTACCATGTATTAATGCACATCTTGTAAGTCGCTCTGGATAAGAGCGTCTGCTAAATGCTTCAAATGTAAATGTCAAATGCATTCCACCGAGGGCCGAGTTGATCCAGGTTTTCGTTGCGACCCAGCATGTTTTACCCCGCGCGTGTCTCTCACTTCCCGCGGCCCCAGCTGAGAGCGCTCGCCAGCAGCAGCGTGCGTGCGAGGGGCGACCCCGAATGGCGGGGTGGGGGTGGGGGGTGGGGGGTTGGGGGTGGACCGGGGGCTGCCGGTCACACTACACAGAGTGCTAATTGAGAAGTTGATCAGGGGTTCAGAGAGGGCTCTCGGCGCGACGTGCCACCCCTCCAAATCAAGCGTGACTTGGGCTGACACCTTGTGCTGCCCCCCCCCTTCCCCGAGCCTGGGTGCGTGGAGAGGGCCAGCATTCACATCTCATAGACCCTCACTCCATCTCCATCAAGTCCCATTAGCAGGGCAGTGTGTTAGCAGCTACCCCAGCAGAACCCAGACTCCCACTGACTAATTGGCGCTACGCAAACTGGCTGTGGCCCCTTGCTTCGCGAGGTGTCGAGAGTCCTGGCGTCGCAGGGTGACAGAAAGCAGCGCGGCTATTGTGTGCTTCCGCTGTGTGCCGCGGGTTTTCCGAATGCTTTTCTCCTTTAGGGTTACCTCTCCTTCCTCTTTGGTTTTGGATAGTTAATGTTAAAGGGGCCTTTGCTCAAAATCAGTCCACCTAATGAACAAACATTTTGCCTCCTAATGTAGGTTAGCTCAGGTGAACGACACAAGAACACAAACATCTGCACCTCTAATATACACAATAATAAATCATTTTCACGTGCTGCAGAACTCACCGCTGTCACAACACACCTGGGAGACAGCAGACTACGTACTGAGAGAGCTGCAGTATCAGGTCCTGTGTTTGCCTTATATACGATACACACAAGGGTTTGTTTCTGTTCTTCTTTCGCAGTGAAGACGAATGAGGGATCGTGGAGGACATGAGACCCCTTTGCCTCCTCGTTAACATCGTCGTGCAGTGAAACGGCCGTTAGGACACACAGGAGAGAGAGAGAGAGGAGAGAGAGAGAGAGAGAGAGAGAGAGAGAGAGAGAGAGAGAGAGAGAGAGAGAGAGAGAGAGAGAGAGAGAGAGAGAGAGAGAGAGAGAGAGAGAGAGAGAGAGAGAGAGAGAGAGAGAGAGAGAGAGAGAGAGAGAGAGAGAGAGAGAGAGAGAGAGAGAGAGAGAGAGAGAGAGAGACCTGGTGTTTAGAGAGCAGTTTAAACTCAGTGGCGAGGTAGAGACAGACAGAGAGAGAGAAAGAGAGAGAAAGGGAGAGAGAGAGAGAGAGAGAGAGAGAGAAACACCTGGTGTTGAGAGAGCGGTTTAAACTCAGTGGCGAGGTAGAGACAGACAGAGAGAGAGAGAGAGAGAGACGGAGAAA
Source organism: Aldrovandia affinis (assembly GCA_029706075.1). Taxonomy (NCBI): domain Eukaryota; kingdom Metazoa; phylum Chordata; class Actinopteri; order Notacanthiformes; family Halosauridae; genus Aldrovandia; species Aldrovandia affinis. The sequence continues at coordinate 19,470 of JAINUG010000468.1, forward strand.
GAGAACGAGAGAGAGAGAGAGAAATCTGGTGTTGAGAGCAGTTTAAACTCTCAGTGGTGAGAGAGAGAGAGAGAGAGAGAGACATGGTGTCCAGAGAGCAGTTTAAACTCATAGTGGTGAGAGACAGAGAGACAGAAAGAGAGAGAGAGAGAGAGAGAGAGAGAGAGAGAGAGAGAGCAAGCGCACGTGAAGCGCAGCCTCTGCTGGCTCAAAGCCACGGCCGAGGCAGTATTCATCTGCCCCCCAAAAGGGTCCCCCATTAATAATGTATGGGCTCATTTTATTCAGGCTGTTCGCCTGCATCTGCCTCTGTCACTCGGAGCTATTTAACATCAATAGTTAAAACGAATGGGGGAGAGAATAGGGAGAGCTGCGGAGGCCGTCGCTCCCTTTCAGGCATGCAAAACCATAACGGAGTGGATGCGGGTTATCTCTCCTTAACGGTGGATACGTGGAGGGATTGGGGGGTGTGGACAAAGGTATTGTTTACTGTGTGCTCAGGGAGGTGAGAGGGAGGGGCAGGTTCCATGAAGATCTGGGGTGTGTGGAGGGGGGTAGGGATATTTTTGGGAGTCCAAATTTTTGATTAATCCAAACACATCCTCCTGCAAAACAAAGGGCCAGGCTCTGCCAAAGCTCTAGGGCGAGCGGGGATGGGGGATATCAGCGTGTGTCAAACGGCAGGGCCTGGTTATCGCACCCCCGCATGCCTGCAGACGGGCCGTCGCGGCCAAGAATGCGCGGGTGCCAGGGTAGACCGGGGGCTAGACTTCGTCGCATCCTAGGCCGAGGTTTTTAAACTTCTTCCCAACGCGCCGCGCTAAATGTCACAGGGGACCCGGCCGTCCAAGAGACGGCGATCTGGTCAGACGAGCGACAGAAACTCGATGATCTCGATGAGCTCGAGAGAAGACGTCACAGCTGAATCCTGAGTCTCTGTGGGATGGATGTGTTAAAGACACGTTTTTCTCTGCTTCCTGGGAAGATTTCTGTAACTTTACTGTTTATCTGCATTTGTAACGAGAACATTATGAATGTTTGAGAAGAAACGGGCCAATTTAGCCCAACTGGCCCCTTCGTTTTTACCCAAATTCTAACCATTGATAATTCTTTTGTTGTTTTTCCATACACAAATTTGCCAGTGACATACACAACTGGTCAAAAGTTTTAGAACACCCCCATTTTCCAGTTTTTACTGAAATTTAAGCAGTTCAAGTCCAGTGAATAACCTGAAATAGTACAAAGGTAAGCAGTAAAAAAGGTAAAGAGGTAAAAAAAAAAAAAAAAGGTTACCAAACAGTGAGTAGTTTCCTACACCATCAAAAGGCACTTGGAAACTGGAGGAAACTCTGACAGGAAGAGGTCTGGCAGACCCAAAGCCACAACAAAATCACAAGACAAGTTTCTGAGAGTAAACAGCTTGCGTGATAGGCGGCTCACAGGACAACAGCTTCAAGCACAGCTTAACACTGGTCAAAGTAAGGAAGTCTCAGTTTCAACTGTGAAGAGAAGACTTCGAGCTGCAGGTTTGACAGGTCGAGTGGCAGTAACAAAGCCATTGCTAAGATGGCAAAACAAAAAATGAGGCTTGCCTGGGCCATGAAGACTGGAAGAAGGTCTTATGGACCGATTAATCAAAAATTGAAATCTTCGGTTCATCACGCAGGGTTTTTGTATGCCGTCGAGTAAGCAAAAGGATGGTTCCTCAGTGTGTGACACCAGCTATCAAACATGGAGGAGGAAGCGTGATGGTCTGGGGCTCTTTTGCTGGATCCAGAGTCAGCGACTTGCACAGAGTGACTGTTAACTCACGTTAACCCATTACTTGTTCCCTGAAAGGGACCTTTTTTTATAAATGAAATTTACATAATTTTTCTGTTTTGGTAACCTACACTTTTTTTAATTTACCTCTGGCAGTTTACCGCTTACCTTTGTACCATTTCAGGTTATTCACTGGACTTGAACTGCTTAAATTTCAGTTTAAAAAATGGGGGAGTTCTAAACCTTTTGACCGGTAGTGTACCAGTCACTTCCCAACTGTAACCAAAGGTCATGAACCTGACCGTGACATGGACCGGTGTGCACTGTATGCAGCCTGTCGATCAGTGAGTATCAGCACCGTACTCGCCCCCTTTCACCTGGTGATCAAGAGGGGGGGGATGGATTGGGGTGGGGGGGCTTAACCCCCTCGTTTTATCTCCCTAATGAACTTCCGCCATCAGAGATAAAAAATGAAAAGGAGAAAAAAACCGCAGAGAGGTTTTTGAAGATCCGAACCAAACCTCTCCTTCCCGTCCTTAATCCTTAAAGCCGCGCAGAGTGTTGTTGGAATGGAAAGCTTTAATATATGCAGATGGGAATGACCACCGGCTCCCTGTACAATGAGGAGCTTGGAAAGGTCAAATAGCCTCCGAACCCTGGTTGAGTTTAATTAAAAAGACAAAAGAGGACCGTAATTTCTGAGCGGGTGAACGTTATTACGGCCAGTTGAAGCGAGGATGTGGTGGTGGTGGGGGGGGGATCTGCTGCCCCCCTCAATCCTCCCCCTGCCAGAAAGACGTGCGTTATTTTCTCGCTCTTTGATGTCAATATAGGCCATTTTATTAGGGGGCATTAAGGTTAATCCTGAAGGAGCAGAGATCTTAAACAGGGCTGGAACGCACCGCAAGAATATCTGCCTTGGAAGAAAAAAAAAAAGTATGTTAAATTACACCCCCATATGTGGAAGTTATCTCAATTGAGAAGCCCAATGAAGCAGGTTTTGGAATTTAATTTCATCACCAAGTTATCAATGGTTGTGGGAAATTAAATGCAAAAAAAGTTTTGCCAAAAAAGAAAGCATTAAAAAGAAAAGAGAAGGAGCAACATTCAGGAACGCGTCTTGTCCTGTCTCCCCAGACTTTTTATTTTTATTTTTGTTTCCGATTTCCCCCCCATTTTTCTCCCAATTTGGCAGCCAATTATACCCTCTATTTATTTTCGATTTTACCCTCCCCCACGAACTCGCCGCCTGCCTCCGCCGGACGAGCTGTTACCTCGAGGCAATGTTCGCCTCCTCCGAGATGGAACTCGCCCAACCCTGTTTACGAGGTCGCCCTACCGCTCCTCGGCGAGCTCGTGCCAGCTCTCCCTACCCCCTCCCTCCTGGGGCGGACAGCCAAACGCCGCCCCCCGATCGGGGCTCCCGATCTGGTCTGCTACAGTCTGGTTTCGCAGTGTTCTATTATGGAACTGTACTGTTCTTTTCAGGACTCCATTATCAGCCTTTTATGACGTCATCAATTAGAATCAACTAGAACGTTACGGCGTGTTCTAGAATTAACTTCATAGTGCGGCAGTGCTCCTCAAAGGCTTAAATCAAGTCAAATCAAATCAAATTTATTTGTATAGCGCTTTTCACAATAGAATTGTCACAAAACGCTTAACAGAGGGGGAACCCAGGCCTAGACCCCCCAAAAGCAAACCTAAAGGCAACAGTGGCAAGGAAAAACCTTGTGAGGAACCAGACTAAAATGGGGGGGCCCATCCTCTTCTGGCCGGCACAGGGTATGTCCAAAAAAGACCATGTCATTTTTAAGCCCAAGATTAGTGCTAATCAAGATCTATTGAGAGCGTAAGCAAAGGTAGATCACAACCGGAGCTCCTTAACTGCCAACCAACACCCCCCTCCCCCGCCCGCCGGAGTTCATCTGCAAAGCTAGAGGAGTGAGGTGGCAGTGTAGAGCCACTGTAGAGCCAACCCGTCATCCCTACAGTCTGCAGTGGCTGCAGGTACTGATAGGTAAAAGAGGTGTTATGTATTTATATATATACGCAAATACATAAATATCCGCATTGTAGCTATGCGCATATGCGTGCATCCGTTATGAAAAGACCAGACACATGATGTAATGATTAACGGATACCCCTATTGCACATCGTGCCTCACCTCTCAGGTGACTTTAGGAAATATGTTTTAACACAGTAAGCAGGATGTACAGCCTTCCAGACAGGCCCCTCTGGCAGAAGAGAGGCGCCCATACGTTCTGGTTAGAACCTGTTGGAACCTGTTCTTCACGATGCGACGCATTATGAGAAATAAACCAAGAGCTACGCTGTTGTACCGGCATGCAGCTACATCAAGACCGGGTGGTACGATGGCGCCCTGAGGCTAAGTCCCGGCGTAATGGCATCTGACACGATGTTTATGCACACTGTTCATTTTTGCTTAGCGTATGGATTCCGGTGATCCATTGCTGTGTTGTTTGCATGGTTTCTAATGTTTGTGCAAATTGATGACCTGATAGCGGGTGAATTATATATAGTGTGCCGTGATGTAGCTAGCTGCACCCCAGCCCTCAGTCTTCCCAGTGAGGGCATTTGATGCCTTGCAAGGATGTCTGTATTACATCCTGGTGTTTCCCCCAATGACACTGGAGAGCGGCTGCTACTGGCTGTGCAGGATGTATAAATGTGCTGATATGGCAAATAGAAAAATAGTCAGGACACCTGAATGGATCCCACAATACCATAAGTGATCAAATAACACTCTGATATCTATAAATGTGGCTCCGCCCAAACGGTTCTGTGCTGCGCTACAGCTTAAATATAATGGTAAGATAACAACTGTCTAGAATTCATGAGTGGCAAAAAAAAAAAAAGAAGCCCAAAACATATTCTTACTTTTACTTATATGTACAGTCGTTTTGAGATTTGTATTACAGACAAAGTGGGAAAACAGATTTTATCCAAACTTGTTAGAAATTTTATTTTCCCCCCTCCCAAAAAATAAACAAACCTCCCGATCATGAGACATACTTTCGTCAGGATCACTTGTTGAAACAGCAGATTTTTTTAACCTCAATACGGGCATGTAGTTCGCTCCTTGTTATACTGCTGATACGTTTTTTCCCCCCCAAGCTTAGGAAAGACGCACGTGGTAGACTCTGGGCTGCCTTGTGTCTGATATTCCGCCATTCTGTGTGGTATCTGGAGCGACTACGTTCCCCTGAAGGGGGCGGAGTTGTCAGCCCGTTGAGCAGAAACGTAATCCGCGCCGGTGTTTCAACACAGCAGACAAATGGACCGTGATCTGCTCAGGCAGAGAACAGGGCACCTATTCAGCACCTTCCCCTGCCTTTATGATCGCACTCTGGCCCCTGACAGGCAGGCTGGAGAATGGGCCCCTGACAGGCAGGCTGGAGAATGGACCCCTGACAGGCAGGCTGGAGAATGGGCCCCTTGTGGGCAGACTGGAGAATGGGCCCCTTGTGGGCAGACTGGAGAATGGGCCCCTGACAGGCAGGCTGGAGAATGGGCCCCTTGTGGGCAGACTGGAGAATGGGCCCCTTGTGGGCAGACTGGGCTGGCAGTGTAGTGTAATGGTTAGGGAGCTGGGCTTGTAACTCAGAGGTTGCAGGTTCAATTCTGTTGTGGTTCTCTGTGGCTCAGTTGGTAGAGCACAGCGTTGGCAACGCTTAGGTTGTGGGTTCAATCCCCACTGGGGCCACATATACTGAAAATGTATGCATTCACTACTGTAAGTCGCTTTGGATAAAAGCGTCTGCTAAATGGCGTATATTATTATTAATTCCCAGGTGGGGGCACTGCTGTTGTACCCTTGAGCTAAAGGTACTTAACCTGAATTGCTTCAGTAAAATATCCAGCTGTATAAATGGATTGTATGTAAAGAAATGTAAACTGTGTAAGTCGTTCTGGTTAAGAGCATCTGCTAAATGCCTAAAATGTAAATGTAAAATGTACTGGAGAATGGGGAGTGGGCAGGAGCGGTGCGTTTTCTGCCACAACAATGCCCCCCTCCTTGTCATGTGGTCTCCTAATGCTGCAGGCCCACAATTCTCCATATTAGAGGGACGGGTGATTCAGCCGATAGGTGCAATTGAAAAAAAAAAAAAAAAAAAAAAAAAAGTTTGGAAACTTTTGGAAAATGCTGGGTTTTTTTTTTTTGTTCTTCAGATGCCAACAGGGAATACCATGCATTGATGGTGGAAGTAGATGGGTAACGTTATGATAAATAAATACTGAAGTCTAGCTATGTGCGAATCTTCCATTAAGCTGGAGAACGTCTGCAAGTCTTCCGTCCAGAGAGGATTACATAACACTGTGAAATACGTGGCCAGAAGGAATCAATACAACAACAGAAGACGGAAAATAAAGTGATACTGAAATACTGATGTTGGAAAAAAATAAAAAATTATGGATGAACATCTTCGCAGACACACTTCTGTTTCTCCGTGGCAACAGAGTCTCACATTGATCACATTTCTCACAGTATGTGACAAGCTCAATGTACTTGCAGTAAGAAAGGCCGTATTTGTACACCAACATAATTCTGTGTATGTTTCCTATCAGCCACATAAATAAAATGGCACGACTTCAGAAGCGTTCATTGACCACTCATAGAAAACAACACATTCCTAGTCATTACAAAGTGACAGATTACTGCAATGACTACTTACCGTGCTCAACACAAGACTATGCGATGACTTGCATTGCACTCACCACTGCGGTACAGTGACATTCGCAGAATTAATTCCACAAAGGTACCGGCTGCCCTTTTCAAAACAAAGTAGGATACGATTCCAAAAAACAAAATTACAATCCCCCTTTCGCTAGGAAAAGTGAATTTCAAAAGGTTACGTTATTTCCTAAGAGGCGTTTTGTCATAAGATAGGTGTGCCTCTCTATCTATTGACGTACTGAGTGCACTCTACTGCACCGCTGTGTTGAGAGGCCTGGAGACGCTGGTTGTCTTGCTTGTCTGCAGTTACATTTACATTTACATTTTAGGCATTTAGCAGACGCTCTTATCCAGAGCGACTTACACAGTTTACATTTATTTACGTACAATCCATTTATACAGCTGGATATTTTACTGAAGCAATTCAGGTTAAGTACCTTGCTCAAGGGTACAACAGCAGTGCCCCACCTGGGAATTGAACCTGCAATCTCTGAGTTACAAGCCCAGCTCCCTGACCATTACACTACACAAGTTAGAAAACTGGGCCCCAAGAGGGGGTGGGGGTGGGGGGGGTAGAGATTCCGCTCTGCGCCAGAGTCGTGTGCTATGTGGCCACAGTTCACCGCTAACCCACGTAAATGGCAAAAGTCGCACTGGAGAGTGTAGTGGCTGGCAGTGTAGTGTAATGGTTAGGGAGCTGGGCTTGTAACTCAGAGGTTGCAGGTTCAATTCCCAGGTGGGGGCACTGCTGTTGTACCCTTGAGCTAAAGGTACTTAACCTGACTTGCTTCAGTAAAAATATCCAGCTGTATAAATGGATTGTAAAGAAATGTAAACTGTGTAAGTCGCTCTGGATAAGAGTGTCTGCTAAATGCCTAAAATGTAAGATGTAAAATGTGAGAGTACGTGCCAGGAACATGGCCTATCCTGTCCCGGCGGCCAAATGCACCAGCTCAGAGCAATCGGCCTGTGAAAGGTGATGGTGTCACTGTTACCCTACAGGTCAGTGTGCCTTTGTTGTGTTTCCAGAGACTGTCTCCCAGGTAAAGAGAGACTGTCTAAAGAGAACCCCATACACTCTTTGGGCATGTGTGCACAATCTTACTAAAGGAGTTGTTGTTTACTGCCGTTTGTACACGACCACACGGGCAGGATATTTGATCACGGAAGGCATAAGGCCATGTGTATAAAACCTGTGGAATTGTGGGTTGTCGGAAGTGGGGGTTGCCCTGTTGGGAGGGTCACAGGTACCCCCCCTTATTTTATTTTTTCTTGCTTCTGTAAACATAAAACTGTCATCACTTCCTGGGTGGTCATTTCTGATCAGCGGTGGGGGTGGGGGGGGGGGGTCAGAGTTGAGATTTAATCTCACTCCACAACTCCTGGACTCAACCCGGGCATTCTCGTATAGGAGCCAAATCTGTCACCTCTTTTTACGTTAAACCCATACAACAAATTAGAAAGAGACTTTGCCCAGACCACCCAGTCTGGTACAGAAATGCTGAGCTGGTTCTGAAAGGTATGAGGATTATGTTGTTTTTTCCCCCCTCTCCCTTCAAGATTTGACGAAAAGCATAACAGCACCACTCAATGAACCCTGACCTGTGAAAACCAATTTCATTTTGAGAGATTTGAAAGATGTAACTGGATGTCTATGCGTTACAGTGGAGAAAATTAAAGCTGGATTTCGAATGCATACAAACTGATGGGGGAGAAAAAAACAGGGACTGAATCCCCAAAGCGCAGTGTGTTTGGGTGATGAAATTAAACTGCAGTTGTTTCTTTCTCAAATCTACATTAATATTTTGTCAATTTAAGATGGGGTTTACGCTATATATTGGCAGTGAGGCAATAAATTGAGATTTGAGTTCTCAAACTCTTTTCATGTGACTACCTGATATCTTGTCCCCGTTGAAGCTGTTTTGTAATTAACTACAGGCTATTGAAACAAAGACCAGGATTCAACACTTGTACTTTGACTTAATTTTGACAAAATAAATGCAAGTGTTACTTTTTTTTTTTTCATTATATTTTGTCGATCGCTGAAATGGCCAAACTGTGATTGTGAACACTCGCATTTAATTTTGTGTCAAAGTCGAGGGCAAACGTTGACTGAATACAGGCCCCTGTCTAAATGCACAATAATGCCTCTGTCTGGGGTGGACCGTAGGAGAGTCTGGGAGAGAAGGCACCAGCCACTGCGATTCCCCAGTTTGGAGCAGAGGTTGAGTGACCCTTGTTTCCATTAGTTTGTGGTCCTTGACACAATGTTAAGTATTGCGGTGTTCCTCGGTACCAGCAGAAGCGTAAAGAAGCTCCGAGCATCTGGGACGATCTCTGGAGCTTCTGAAGCGTTTTCATACCGATGCACAAATGTGTGGCTTTTATGGAGCTAATGCTGAGAAAAACAGAGACAGCTGTGGTAACAACAAAATTAATAGCGGGCATGAACTTTTTGTTCTCTTTTTAGCTGGCTGTACAGAAGCCAGACAGGTTGTGAGCCAGGCAGAGAAGGTACAAGCACCTCTCGACGCTCCTGCTATTTGCATAGATGTGCTGATGTAGCCTGGTTAGAGCCACGGCAAATATGAGGAAAGAAAGAAGGACAAAAGAAACGATGGAAGTAATTAAAAGAAATGTAATCCCACTGCTTCTCAGATTACTGGCCCTTACATTTGAATTTGTTTTATTAACATTTTTTATTTATAGTAAAAAAAAAAAACCTGGATATAATCATAATTTGTCGTACTTTTTTTTTTTTTTAAAACAAACGCAAATTAACAAATTGTGCTTAGTTTTTGGTGAGTTTGTTGAGAAAATGCATTGTATGCATTCACTACTGTAAGTCGCTTTGGATAAAAGCGTCTGCTGAATGGCGTATATTATATTATTATTATATTATTATTATAAAAAAGTCCTGTTTACGCTGCTTCAATTGTGGCCTGGAGTCAATCAACATTTGTCCTTAACTTTGACTTTTTTTTGACTCGGTTTTTTCCTGCGTAACCTCTGTAATGGCATCCAGACATCTTTCTTCACGGTCTGGCGAGCTTAGCGATTGCCAAAATGAACTCATCAAACTATGTTTGTGGAAAAAAAAGAGAAAACCCCCCGACATTTAATTTTGTGTAAATGTTAAGGACAAATGTTGATATGATCTACCCCTGTGACCGTGAGCTATAGACAAATGTTGATTGAATAGAGGGGCAGCGCTTCCTTAAAAAAGGGCTACTCAAACCTAAGGCCCAGCTGCCCTTTGTGTGGGAGGACTGAATTTAATTCTGAGTTGAAGACGGAGAGGGAAAACCCTGCCCGTGAAACTTACAGTAGTTCAAAGCCATGGCTGGGATAGTGGCGCCGTATGTAGAGAAAGACATTTGAGTGCGCTGTCGTTTTGCTCAAATACATTTACTCTGCAAGTGCGCCACATCAATTCCCCCGTCTGACGCTGCTATCAACGTGCGCCATCCCATAATTCCCTCCACCCTTGATTAGCATTGATATGCGTGACCAGGGACATGCTGAACAGTTCTGCCATCTTAATTTTTATCCCTGATGCCACAGTCTGCCTCTTGCCATTTCAATTTAATGCCGCCGTTGCAAAACACTAAAACTCTTTGACGACATTGTGAGTGGGGGCACCTGACGACATTGGGGGGGGGGGGGAATCGGTACTGCCTTTAGACCTGTAATACCCCTCTTGTGCTTTTGGACTGGGGTTTGGGTAAACACCGCCTGGGTGTGACACCTTAATTTTTCACGACCAGAAAAAAAAAGATAAAAACAAACTTTAAATAGTAGTGTAAATAAATAACAAGTGAATGGTGCTGGCCCCAGCCATGCATTTTTCTTGGTTTAGGTGAACACCTTTGGGGGAAGTGTTGTTTTACAATGCGTCCAGCTGTGGCCTACATGGCTCACCAAGGTTCTTTTTAAAGAGTTGTCTCTCCTGACCCCCCGATCTGACAGTTATTAATAATAACACACACCGGGGAATAGTTCACCTTGTAGTGATAAAGTGCTGTGTTTCCCCCTTGAAAAGGTGTCTCTACAAGGAAAATTCAAGGAAGGAGCATATTTTATAAATACACACACAAATACACGCACCACACACATACACACACACACACACACCACACACACACGCATGGATACATGCACACATATGTGCGTAAGATGACAAAGATACAGGCCGATTGAGATCTCAGAGGCAGCGCTGAAAGAACAGGAAAGACTGTGTCCATTTGAAAGGAGGGTGAAGTTTATTTGTGTGTAGCCTATTAAACATTATCTTATTAACTCTCACTAAACTCTTATTACTGAGTAATTAAGACAAATCAATATTCCACTGTTCAAAATTTATTGTTGAAAGAAAACAGAATAAAACCAACTACGGCCTGGGGCGCATGAATTGTTTTAGTTTGTAGCGCAAGCTTGTATCATTTAAAGGCGTTAGTATGTAGTCACGGGAAAGAAACAAATGATCGCGCGAGAACAAGCGTGCGTCGACTCTTTCAAGGAAAGAGAGATTCATTTCTAACTCCTCAAAGGGGGTCAGTGTAACGAGACGAAGGAGGGACCTCTCGTAATAAGCGTTAGAGAGGTTTAAAGGAAAGCCGTGCCGCGCGGGTTTGATTGGGAAAGCTTGGCGCACCACCACCACCACCACTTTGATGAAGCGATCCATTGTGCAAACCCGCTGGCTCGTCTGACGGGGGGGGAACGCCGCGTCGCCGCCCACTACAGAGAGGAGATGCTGGTCCCGCTGACCTTTGGTGGAAGGGCCCGGCGCCACTTCAGGTGAAGTTCCGGCTCGGGTATGTGTGTGTGTGTGTGCGTGTGTGTGTGTTACTGTGTGTGTGTGTGTGTGTGTGTGTGTGTGTGTTACTGTGTGTGTGTGTGTGTGTGCGTGTGTGTGTGTTACTGTGTGTGTGTGTGTGTGTGTGTGTGTGTGTGTGTGTGTGAGTGTGTTACTGTGTGTGTGTGTGTGAGTGTGTGTGTGCGTGTGTTAGTGTGTGTGTGCGTGTGTGTGTGAGTGCCTGTGTGTGTGTGTGTGTGTGTGTGTGTGTGTCTGTGTGAAACCCTTCTCGCCTTGATCTCATGTGGCCCCGTCTGTGTGGGGATATAACGGGCTGCTCGTTATCTCAGGGCCTTGTTTGCTTGGAGGCTCTAATAGGACTATAATGTCCAAGCAAGGCCGTTGACCACCTCAGCAGCCACACCCTCAGCCTCATTAGATCCCACGCAGCCTCTGCCGGCCCCTCGTCTGTGAATGTGTTCATGCTATTATGTCATGGTTTGTTTTTTAAACTACATTTATCATTTATTACATCTCATAAACTTACCATTCTCCTTAAACCCTAACCTGCAGTCCTGCACCAAACCCTGCCCTGGACTCTACAAAACACCCCGAAACCAACTCTTACACTTGTACGTACAAAAGTAAGTGCTTCCACAAGAGTTAAACAAGCAGTTGCTTGTGCTAAGTATTCTGAATTTGCAATGTGGTCGCTGCTACCAAACTGCAGTGTGAATATAGCACTCAGAACACTTTCAGATTCTCCGTGGCATGGCCTCAAAGTTAAGTGAACAGTCAGTGCTGACATCTGTAAATACTTTCCGTCACCAGGTCCGTAATATTGGCTGTAATGATGCGTAAAACAAAGCCATACCTTGAGACACAGTCATTATGGATTGGGTCCGTGACACACTTTCCTGGTAAAATCCTCAGCCTGAGGTTTCGTTCTTCTCATCTTTTCATTTTGAATTAATCAAACAGCAATTGAAGAGTGTTTTTCCAAAACTCACCGAGTTTTGTTTTCAAGGTGGGTATTATTTTTCTGATAAATGGTTCCAACATTTGCAGTGTTACTTTTACACTGTTATTCTTAGGGATTTAAGTATTAAAACAATTTAAAATAAACAAAAATGTTGGATTTTCTCAAAATTGTGGAAAAGTGGAGACTGAGCGAGTTTTGGAAAAACACTCAAATAACCCTTCAAAATAAACAGTGTTTCATTTTGATTTGTGACACATCTTGATATTAGTATCTGACATGATTAGAAGGTCAAAAGCTGCCCCCCCACCCCCTTCACAGTTTTACATTTTAAATGGACCTCAGGGCCAAGCTTAACCCCGACGCTGTAACTGCCAACAAACTGTCACATTCCCGAGAAAAAAGAAGAAGAAAAAACACGACACAAATAATGTTTTGCAGCACAAGGACAAAGTAAGTAATGACAGTGGCATTCACTGGCCCAATATGCTTTGTAACCTTTGAGAGAACAACATTCACTCTCAAAACAATTATGGCACAGGTGCGTTCGCAGGGGAAGAGAAAACAACATTATCTTGGTGCGGTACGTTTTCAAAGTCGACCTTGCAGATGCGCCCTTTTGGACTTCCAGATTTATCAAAGGGGGTGGGGGTGGGGGTTGGAAATGTTTACAAATGCAGGGTGCTCCCAGATACAACAGGGAGTCTTGAAAAATGACCCGAGAAAAACGGTGGAGATTTTCTTCATAGATTAAGATGGGATCCGTCAATATTTCTTCAGGTAAAAATTAATCTGGAAATCATGTTGCATGTTTTTGCCACAAACAAGACCATTGATTTCCCCCCCCCCCCTCCCCTCTCCCCCATTTACTTTATTTGATCCATTCTTGCTCCATTTGTCAAATGCATTTGATGTCTTACTCTGGGGCTCTGAGTTTGCAGTGATTCATTTATGTTTGAGAGTGTACGTCAGCCGTTTGTTGCCGCATTTGTGTTGCGAGAGTAGAGGGTCTTCTGTTAAAATCTTAAACAGGGCCAGAGGGTAGAGCTTGTCGGTGTGTCGATGCAGGTTTGATCCAATATTTACAGCTGACAACCCAGAATAAAATGTTTGTTCCACAGATTTAGTATGCATAGATACGCCTCGCGGCTATTTATTTTACCGTTTTAAAACAGGAGTCGGATACATTGCACATGCCTGCCGACTTCGCCTTTAATTAGTTTCAAGCAGTGAGCCTACAGTGTGCTTGCTATATTGGGAAGAATGGTGGCTTCCAATTTTGTTGCTGATACCTTTTCTACTGGTGTTGCTCAGACAAACAGAGCGTGCCTCTATATGTGATGGGTTATTGATGATTCTGTTTATAGACAAGTTATGTTGAGATCGTGCATCGGGACCTATGTGTTAACCTGAACTGCACCTCTGCCAAGTCAAACCTCACATGCTATGTTATGCTATGTGTCTTTCCAAATATTTACACTGGAGAGTGCTTGAAATCATTTTTATTTACCTGTTTCTCACAATTTTTTTTTCAAAAATTTGTTTCTGATTTTATCCCATTTTTCTCACAATTTGGTAGCCAATTAGACCCGCTATTTTTACGTCAATCCCCCTAGTAATGTGAGTTCGCTGCCGTAGTCCTGCGACCGGTAGTGACGAAGCGAAGTGACGCCTCTTACGAGACAGCACCCGCAGGCTGTCGACCGTAACCCGGTACTACAGGGCCACTCTACGCAGCGAACATCACGTCGGCTCCCTCCCCCTCCCTGGGGCGGACAGCCAATCGCCGCCCCTGGTGGCACTCCCGGCCAGAGCCGACACTTGGCGAGACGGGAATTGAACCCCGGTCTCCGTGGCCAGCGTCGGACGTTGTAACCACTGGACCACGCGGGAGGCCTGTTTCTCACAATTTTGATGGCAAATTGGACCCTTGTCTAGTTCAAGTAACCCCCCCCTGCCCCTCTCATTTGCAGCAGCAACTCTACCTCCTCCCCCCCATCCCGCTGGGGGCGGACAGCCAATCGGCGCCCCCGAACATGGCCAGAGCCAAGGGTGTGCCCAGGCTGCAGTTTACCGGTGGCGCCACTCGGTGGCAGGCTGAAAGATTTTTTAAGATGTACCAGGGTTTGCGATTTCACTTGGTGCCCTTGACTGGGTTGGGACAGGGTCCAAGTCTTACTTATGAACATCTGTACTGGTCCTTAGGTGTGGAAGTGGCCTGTGGCCTCAATCTTTCAGCCTGGCGAGAGGCTGAGAGGAAAGCCTGCACTGGCCTCTTAGATATCCTCCATGGGCCAGGAGAAGGGAGATACTTTTTTGGCAATTGCCATGAGGACAAGACACAAAGTAAATTAATATGATTGGCCTCAAAGCAAGATGATGGCCATAAACATCCAGCAGAGCTTATGTCCTAAAATAAATGACAGCAGCAGACCGAACAAATTGCTGGGCGCCAAGTACACAGATTTGTATTTCCTTCTTCTAAGCTTTCAACACATTTCACAACAACTGTACGTGCTTGTCCTGCGTAGTCTGCTAGTTTGGTTCAGTATGTGTGTTCTGTATGTGCGATTGTGATGGTCTACGAAGGCTTTTCCAGAGACCAGAATTTGGGGGATGTTTGGAACAATGAATAAGTAATAAATAAGTAAATCAGCATACATTTTGGACCGCAGCCTCTTTACCAAAAGGTGAGCAGACAGTAAGAAGAAATGTTTTCTGTCTCTTGTTCATCAGAGTGATTGCTGATTGCAGTGCTGCCATAGAGCTGTGTTGAACGTGCACCTTGAGTCTTTGCCCTGATCATAAGTAGCCACACGCATGTCTCGAACCCTGATCAGCCTGGGTAAAAGGTTCAAGAAGGGGCGGCCAGACCGAATGATGGAACTCCATCACCTCACCACCACTTAGTCTCTTAGTTCAGCGCCCCGCCCCGCCCCACCTTTCCCTCCTCGTCTGCATATATTTAAATATAATTTGAATAAATTATAAATTAAATAGCGATTGCAGAGGGCCTTTTTGAAAGAGCGCCAGGTTTTGTACCATTCCTGACATGCAGTTGGGGTCGCATGCCAATTTTGTATTTTTTCTTCTTTTTTTTGCAGTGAAATACGATTGTCTTGAGGCTGTGATTCTCTTGGTGCAATTCCTGGCATAGTGCCCAATTTTATTCTTTTTTTTCACCTCCTATACCCTTCAAGGACAATGACCCGGCACATCCAATCATATTACTGTTAGGATCACTGACAAAACGCCGAGTGAGTCACGCTTTAATTTAATCGGCTTTTATTGGAAATGCATGAAATCTTTAACTTTTAATTTAACTTCTCCTCCCGTAGTCACTCCGCTCTGTTTGCCTTGCCTTGGCGACTGTTCTTTGCCAATCTATTGCGTTTACTACTCGCTTACACACACCACTGGCTTGGCACGTCCAAGACCGATAACTCCGAACTTTGACATCTATAAAAACTCACCGCAGACCGCGATCTCCCATTCTCCCTCTCCACCCCCTCAAATGTATTCATGAATGGCAATTATATTTGGGCTGTTAGTATCTCGGTTTCAAATAGACCAAATCCTTTCCAATCAGACTGCCTCCCACAGCTCATCAATGATGTGGCAGGCCTCACGCCACACACAGTCAACCCCCGAGGTGACATTCAAAGCAAACAGGCTGCGATACATGTGCAAAATGTCAATATGAATAAAAGATACATTTATTTGGGTTAATTTGTACGTACGGTTATACGAGATGCCTCAGGGATCTCTCCTCTCAAAGTTGGTTTTTTGAATTAAAGAGAAAAAAAAGACGTAAGCTTTTCCTTGTAAAAAAAAAAAAAAAAAAAAAAGGCATCAGTGTGCACTTATGCCAAACCATGCTTTACAATTTGGTTATCTTTCACTGGTAGCCAGCTTGCCTGGGCTCTGATAAATCTCGAAATTTTGACGGGTCTGTGGTTTTGCTTGCATTTACAATCTTAGTAAAACCACTCTTGAGGAAAATTGAAGTTGCAATAAAAAAAAATATTTAAGAAAGAATGAATAGATAAACCTTCTCTCCGTGCTGTTTTTTAAATAGACGCCTGGAATTACTGTTTTTCATTGACTGACGGCCAATAACTCTTTCATGTTTACACTCCAGCCTTTTTGCCCGGTCTGTGCTGTGGTGTTTGAAAGCCTCGTGGTGCATAGTGCAAAAGTAATGAATACACGCCTAAATAAGTTATGTTAAGTTTCTTATTTTGGTGTCATTGAGGTGTTAACATTTTTAGGACAGACGACACAATATTCCTGCACATTCAGACCAAAACAAAGCAAAACCATCTGACTGACAGAGCCCAACACTGCAGACAGATGATGAGAATAATGCTGGGGGTTTTTGCTTTAGCAACAGGCTTCTTCAAAACGAGAAAGTAAATGATAAAATCACAGATCCTTAGTTGCAGTGCACAACAATGCACATCTATTCATCATTAATGGATAGATTTCATCGTTCACTCTCTCTCTTTGCAACTGAGCGTGCCTGCCACGTGTTGAGTTACATTTGCTGTGTATGATCACCGAAACAGCTTTGTACACTGTACTGTACACTGTACACTGTACAGCAGGCAGTGTGGTGTAATGGTTAGGGAACTGGGCTTGTAACATTAAGGTTGCGGGTTCAATCCCCAGGTGGGACACTGCCATTGAGCTAAAGGTACTTAACCTAAATTGCTTCAGTAAAATATCCAGCTGAATAAATGGATTGTAAAGAAATGTAAACTGTAAGTCGCTCTGGATAAGAGCGTCTGCTAAATGCCTGTAATGTAATGTAATGTACTGTACTGTATGCCGGTGTGACATTCTGGTTACGTGCTACAGCTAGCGGGTAGCAATGTGGTAAAAATGCAACAACGCTTGCATAGTTAGCGTAGCACGATAGCATGAGCTGACATCGCCCCGGAGTGTGACTCACGGTGCAGAGGCATGGGTCAAAGGTCAGGGGGATACAGAGTCCCAACCGGAGGGTCGCGGATGACCCGCCCGCCGTCGAAACGAGAATGACGATCCCCCGGTCAGACTCAGGGAAAACAGTGCCCCGCTGTTACTCCTCACACACACACACACACACACACACACACACACACACACAGATCCGTCTGAAAACCCAGAGGCGCCGTACCCGCCCGTACGTCACCCCTTCTTCGACGAGGAAGTGCGGCGAGCGGATAAACGGCATGCCGAAAGATTTCAGGCAGACTTCACAAAGGAGGGCACCGCGCGCTCTGCTCCTCCTCCTCCTCCCGCGCGCAGGCGGGTAGGGAGCGCACGCCCCCTCGGCTAAACGAGCCCGCCCCGGTACGCAGGCCTCTCCGCGGGTCGAGCAGGAACGTTTACACCCCGGATTCAGGGGCTCACAGAGGCGACCCAGACACTGTCAGATTACTCGGGCATTCGACTGTCGTCTGAAACCACAGTTTTTTTTGGGAGTGCTTCCCTTTTGTTTCATTTGCAAGAGGAGGGGAAATTTGTTTCATGAGGGGGTTTCAGGGGAGCTTGGCACCCCACTTGAAGCTTCTTTGTGCAGCACCTGGTGTATCTGGTGTAACTTAGGGACGTAGTTGCTTAGTATTACACATGTCTACTTGTTTATGGATTGTATTAGGCTTAGGCATTATTTTCCACACTGATTGTTTTATTGCTACCTTTGAATTGTGGCTACAGATTTACCTGCAGGGTCCTAGTTTAACTATGTGGTTGCTCCTAGCACCTAGGAACTGTACTTCCCGCTAGGGTGGCTTTCAGCTAAACTGTTCTTGACTACGGTTAACACTTTGTTGCACGTCGCTCTGGATAAGAGCGTCTGCCAAATGCCTGTAATGTAATAATGTAATGTAATGTATATTTCAGACTGTCAGATTATGGGGTGTTGGGCCTCGATCACGTTTGGATCGATTCAGTTCTTTAGTTCAATCTGTGTGTGATGGTTGTGTGTTCTGTGTCCTCCAATGATGAAGCTACCCAGGTTTCACTATCAGTAAATCTGCTGCTCAAAATTATAAGTCTTATATAAAAAATGTTCACGCCAAAAAAAAATTAACACAACCCAGACTTATTGATCGATTGGGTACATATGAGTCATGTGAGTTTGTTACACATTCCTCGAAAAGACACAGATGGATTTTTTTGTGTGTGTGTGAACATACGGACATTAATTAAATTATAACTAAAACCTTGACACACACACACAAAAAATAGTACATTTGCGTTGCTGCTTTTGGGTTCCCAATGTGATCACGGCGGGGATAACGTAAGCAGGGATATCAAAAGCAACATTGCATTAAGGGGTAAAAAAAAATAATAATAATAATAATAATTAATAATAATTATAATTTTTAAAATCGGAAAACGTTCTTACATTACATATCTCGAGTGCAAGACACAACGTGTATCCAGCAGCGTGAGATAACACTCCAGGTTAATAATTATATTTTAATTTGGCCAGAACGTAGAAGAAGCAGAGTGCCTCTTCTGTGGCTATCAGGAAGGTGAACCCCCATATTTGATACATACCGTAGGGACAGCGGGCTATGCATAAATCTTTTTCTTCCTTATTTAATTTGTTTGCCACATTATGATGGGGATTATGATTTTTTTTTTCAGGCCTAGTGTGAAATATCACATCACTCTTGGTTGTAGACCCCTGTGGAATTCTATTAACCCTGGTTATGTCGCCCCTAATAACACACCAGGTTGCTAAGCAGGACAGGATTTCATTCCGATGGGGGTTTTTTTATTTTTATTTTTTATTTTTTATGGTGCAGGATGGGAGTAATAAAAAAAGAGATCCCGATGCCTTGAATTATTTACTTTTACAATAACGTCTCGTTGTCTTACTCCGGCTCACGAACGAAGCCGCAGACGACGGGCTGCCTGGCAGGGCGGGGAGACCAACACGATGGGGATAGGCATCATTTATTCTTTAAGAAGGGGGTTATCTGCTTTCGTATTACTCCGCAAGGCAACTGTTGTGAACTCAATGAGGTACAAACATTCCCAGATGATTGGAAAACATAAATAAAGGCGACTTCATTACATACCATGGGTTGAGAAACATATAGAATACAAATAAGGAGCATGCCTGTGCCCCTTTTAAATAAAAATAAAAAAACCTAGTATAACGTTTGCCACATAGAGCTTTCGATTATATATGAAAAGGTATGCTTTCTGAGGCTGTTTGTCACAAATATAATTGTTTGCCTTGCAAATGGAATAAAAACTCGCTGAAACTCTTGGTACTCTGATCAGCTTTTGCTATAAGTGTAGTGTGTCCTGGCATGCATCCCACTGCGAGTAGATTCAGCTAAAATACACGTCAGTTTGTAGTGTCAGAAAAGCCACCACGTTTTTTATACGATATTGATATAACCATTTTTTCCGTTCTTGTAGAAAACAGAAAATTGTGTCTAATATTTTTAACCCTTTGAGGAGTACTGTCACACTATGATGTCTATTCCAGAACATTCGAAAACATTCTAGTGATTCTAACTGATGACATCATAAAGGGCTGCTCAATGAAATTCCAAAATAGAACACTGTGAACTGGATGATCTAGAACTCCCAGAAAAGTCACTCCTCAAAGGGTTATACACCCTCAACAATTTTGTTCCAACGTTGTGTGTGTGTGTGTCTGTGTGTGTGGTGGGGGGGGCTGGGCTGGGCTGGTATTAATAAATAAAAAAACAAGAAACGCAAACGCTGACCATCATCCATCAACGAGGGGAATCAATCCACCTCTGGGTTTTTCCCTTACTGCAATATCCAAATGTCTGCCTCTGGGTCACAAACGCAGCCGTGATGGTGCAGTCTGTGGCTGCTGGCGTTGGATGGTAATCTTTGTCTTCTGTAACCCTCTGGCAGTACTTCACAGCGGTGACTCCCAAAAGCAATCCCTTTTTGTGTACTGCCTAATGGAAGCACAGGATCCTCTCATCCCAACAGAGGAATTAAATGAACTGTGAGATTTCCAACAGGAGCGCCTAACCCATTTACAGCCCTGCGTCTCCTGCCACGTGGATGTCATTTTTGCCATACACAATCCCTGCATATGTTCGCTAGAGAGGCTGTCAAACATGTCCTCTCTCCCCACTCCCCCCCCCCCCGTCCCCGTCCCCCCGTGCCACTGAAAACCTGTGTACTCTTACGCTCCGAGAGAAAGCTCTGCGTTCACGTGAATAACGATCGGATTCCGCGTTGGAGGAGATGTCATTCTCACACCCCCTTATCCAAACTGGCGAGGGTGTTTGTTTTGCTTTACTGCTTTTTTGTTCAGGGTTAAAATGATGCGCGCCGTGATGCGAGACTATGAAGCCGGAACCCGGAGTAGGAGTTGGCACTAATATCTGCCGAGCGCCTCCAACGCTTCGTATAACGCAGAGCTGGCTGTACGGCAGAGATTCCCTACGCTCGCCGGATACTCAACTCCTGCGCTCCTTCTGTCCTCTCTGCTTCTTAATGACAGGAGGTGCCAGTCGGTGACAGGAGATCCCGGGTGCTGTGTTACAGTACAGAATGTCACATTGCCACAGTGTTGTCCTCAGTCACACCCCTTGATGAATTTTCAGAATAGGCAATAAATTGGAATGCTTCGCCATCGACGGTACAAATTGTTTTTGAGTGTTAAGGATATGGAGCTGAGTATCTGGTGAGTGTAGAATCTGCGCCGTTCAGAATCTGATAAAAGACATTGGCAACACTGAGGTTTAGTACTGCTACTTGCTACTGTGCTGTTGCTTCCCTGAAGGCTGAGTGGGTGTGTTTCTATCCCTCCCCCACCTTTTCCGCAGTGACTGTATAAACTTTGTTGCGGAGCCACCAGGAGATTCAGCACTCCACAAAACCATTATGGGCCATTATGACGCTCCGTGAAACAAGCAGTGGGAGGAGCTAATATTTCTTAGCGGCCATTGGTGGATTTGAACCCAATCAGTGAGTCAGTGAAAGCACATGACACTTTAGCTCCACCTACTAAGTCTCTCTCACCAATCGGTTATTGAGTCATTCATCATGTTATTAAACTCAATAAACTCAGTCAAAAAGCCAAAGGATGTATCACACTTCACAATTAAGGGGGTTGGGTGTTTGTGTGTGTGTGTGTGTGTGTGTGTGTGTGTGTGTGTGTGTGTGTGTGTGTGTTTGTTTGTGGGGGTGGGGTGTGTGTGTTTGTGTGTGTGTGTGGTTTGGGGGAGGTGAAAACTGCTATTGGATGAGGTCAGAGACCTGTAATCCTTCCTGGTTCAACTAAGGAGATCCTGTTGAATCTGCTGAAGAGTTTAACACACACAAAAAGAGTTTGAGGAGGTGGAGCGTTTGGTTGAGCAGTGGAAGGGTTCACTGTAAGCTCTATAAAGCCTGATATCTTATGTGCGACGACAGAGGATCTATGATCAGGCTCTAACAGAGGCTCGGGGGGAGCGGGCCTAACACACAGACACAGGAAGAACCCAAAGGAGGAAGGGTGGAGGTGCTAGCTCACCGTAGGTAGTCCCGTCGACAGAGAATGAGGTTCGCTTTGGTGTAGAGTGTGGAGCCCACCTCCCCCAGCCGGCAGTCGCAGCAGGCACACTTCAGACAGTCCTCATGCCAGTACTTGTCCAGCGCCTTCAGTAGGTAGCGATCCTTGATCTTCCTGTTGCAGCCAGCACAGCCTTTCGGCTTGGTGTCTGGCTGGACGGAGAGCATTTGTATACCTGCGGGGACAGCGTAAAGTGAACATTAGCCATATTGCAAATCATACAAATCATATTAACTAGAGGTATGACTGATATTGACTAAAGAAAAACTACAATAACCATGATAACAAGTGTTGTTGTTATTGAGTAACTAGCGACAGTAACTGTGACAACTATTGCTGTTATTTAGTAACAATAAGTGCAAGAACTGTGGCATTACTGTTATTGAGTAACTACCTACAATAACTGACGAGTATTGCTACAGTAACGATAATGAGTGTTCTCAGAAAAATGATCTGTTGGTGCTACGCTGCGTGTACCTCAGAAAGAATTAACAGGCAACGGAAATAAGAAGACACATTCTTTAAAAAATATTTGGAAAAACCGATGCTGTAATTTTTTTGATAAAATATAGTGATTTTATTGGAGTATATTTAGCATTGTCTTATATAAAATTAAACTCATACACTCAAGAAATCGGCTTTGTTTTTTTCATTTTGCGAAAAATAATCTCAAAGCTAAAGAAGAGAGATTTAGGGAGATATTTACTGTAATCTATTTTATTTGATTGAAATTCATAGGTTTCCACTTTACATACAGTACACACAGTGAGCTAACCTACATGGGACTTTCATCACACGCAATGACTTCCATATCCTGTCATCATTTATTTTCATTGTAAACATTGCAAACTGATCTACTAGCCAACAACTATATATATGCAGTATATATATATCTGTTCATATCTCCAGCTTGGCTGAACAGCGTTACAAATTTCAGAGGACCCAAAGAACCAGTCCGTCCTGCAGTGAAAAGCACCAGTACTTAATGTTAAATTAGCTAATCTAAAACCTCAAAACATTTCATCGAACATCAGTCAAATGCGGTTTATTTGTCAGGCACACTGTACCAGTGAAGCATCAACAGCAGTTTTGACGCTGAACCGTGTGGACACGCAAGGGGCTGGAGCAATGCTGCACTGACTGACTTAAAAAACACCATCGTCAGGCAAGTGTGAAAATGTACAAGTTGTTTTTTTAAATAATGAAAGTTCCGCCTTTGAAAGGGGTCCCTAAAGTAACCAAAGCGGTTCTGGGAAAGTAAACCATGAGGACCGCGAGGAATTCCTTCGCAGAATTTGTCAGCGTAGCGCTTCCCTGCGCAACACTCGACGGGAAAACGATTCACGCCAACAAACGGACGTTCTGAACGAGAACACATAAACACAAACACACACTCAAACGCCCACACAAACACACACGCATTCCCAAATCTTCTCCTCCTCCGATCCTCATTTGTCCCCTTCCTCTGTGGACCAACCACCACCACCCCCCCCACCCAAAAAAAGTGCTTTCTACGGCAACAGCCATTGTGCGGCCCCTCCAGGGTGCGAGAGGGCTTTATTGAAACGCCTGGGGGCAAACAATGTGGACTGTGCGCACAGGCCGTAATTAGTATTCTCTCTCCATACAGAGGGGACGAACAGCCCTTTCTTACCCACAGTTCTGTTTTGTCCTCTTTTGTGCGTGGTCCATACAAAAAAGATTCTACTTTTAAGTGGGCCATTGTTTCCCCCCCCACCCCTAGTGCTGTCATCCCTCTGTTGTTTTGCATCCCTTCCATGGGTTATGGAAAAGGATATATTTTGAGGGGGTAATGTGCTGTAAAATATAATTGCCACTATTTTTTTTAATCAATCAATCAATTAAAACCTTTATTTATGCAGGGAAGCCCAACTGTGACTGAAGCCTCATTTGCAGTGGGGCCCTGCTACAAGGCACAAGCAAGAACATAATATCAAATATAAGAAGAATAATAAGAGATGATACAACACATAAGACAGACAATGACCAGGACAATCAAATACACTTTACATTCATATAAAACATGTACAACTTTCGGTGGGTTGGGTATGTAAAATAGTTTTGAAATGGCTCAAGGGTACCAGATACTGTACTGATGCAGTTTTTTTTAAGGCTATTCCAAATATTGGGTGAATTAAAATGGAAAGCTTTCTTGCTAAAATCTGTCGAGGAGAATGGAACTTGCTCTCCAAACAGAAGTGAATTTGTTCATGTAAAGTTATTTAAGTGTTTCATAGAGGAGTCCTTGGGATCGTGGTTTAAGAGAAATCTGAAAAGTGCTGCAAAATGTCAATGGAAATATAAAATACATTCTTATATAAAGAGTAGCCCATCGCCTTGTTTCTAACACACCCAGACTGTGGCAACCTGCTTGAAGGCAAAAGTAAACATCTTAAAGTCCCTGTGCAGTCAAATGTTTCCTTTTCGCCATGCAAAAAGACATGAGACACAAACAGAAATGTAACTGTGTTTTCTACATGCTATTGTTCACTGTTAGGTATGCAGAAAACTTACTTTAAATGACGAGATATATAAATTAAGAGATTTTTGTCTTTGGGAAGGAACAAAAAAAAACCTTGAAACCGGGAGGTGTCTAGACTCTTGGACCACAAACCGTATGTGTGTATGTTGCCTCTGACTAACCACAAAAACACACCTACTTGCACCAGAGGGAAAATTCGATAAATTGAACATTCCCATACGCCACACTCTAACCTAATATTAATATGGAAGACTGAGACAACTCTCACCACAAGTCTTTTGAAGAGCTGATGTGCGTGTGCTATGTAAGGGTGTTTTACCTTTTGCAATGCACCATATTAAAAGTATACAGTTTTATTGCAGTTAAAATTCACACATTACAAAATCAAAATAATCACTGAGTCAAAACCTTAACATTGACAGGCTATCTGCAGAATACAGTTTATTAGTACAAAAACAAAAACAAACATCGATTCTAAAATTGTATTTGACTTTTTTTTTTTTTTTTTGCAATGCTCTAAAACGAAAACACATTTTGTATACACAAGCTTCAAAACCGATCATTGCATTTGTCATCTCTGAAAACTGACTTCATAATATCGCGAGCATGCAAAAAAATTATGCGAACAGAAAAGGGTGCAGACAAGGAAAATTGAGAGGCTGTCATTTTATATTTTAATCTTAACACTTGCTTGTAGACCACTCAACATCGTCGTGATCAAGGCAAAAGTGAATTTTTTTGTTGTTGTTGTTGTATGTTTGCAGTTAACCTATTATGCAATCACATTCAAAAGTACAAAAGCCAATTTTGGTGAAAATAAGACAAAATGCACCACATCTGCACACTGTACATTTTACGAGAAGCTGTAGCCTGAACGTGTTTGCTCTTAAGACTACATTCCATTACACTAATGAAGAGTGCTTCCTGAAATAGAAACATGAAGCCATTTGGGCTGTAGAATAATACGTAACAGGCATAACTCAGTTTGTACGTTTTGCCATTTCCTCGTCCTCACAAGGATAATGTTGTCGGTATTTATCCGTTAAAAACCTTGATAATTCCTTTGCTCGCATCAAAGAGTTAATGATGCAGCGTTGTATTTTTTGTTATAGTAATCTCACTAATAACAATGTAGATATTGAACGCATAAACAGTGCCGTGGAGTAAAGATAACAATGGCTACAACTAGAACTGAGACGGCCCGAGATACCAGAAACTAGAGTCACAGACCAGAAACTTGAGCGGTTGCTTCTACTGAAGTTGAAGCAACAGCTCTAGTGCATGCTAATTGTATGCTAAAAAATGTTTCGATTTTAAGATGCTTACAATGCGATGCTTTGTGTCTCGCTGTATAAAAACACACGGACAATGTCAGGGAACAGGAACACGCCAAACACTTGTGAAAATCAACTCTGTTTAACCCAGCGCAAGTGCGTAACAGTTCTTGACACACGATGAATGGTGGCTGGTTTGAAACGCGTTGTAGAACACAAAAGGAGTAGCCGCTTCATTGTTTGAACACAACTGAAAAAAGTGCCAGTGTTCCGTCTTATTTGAATATTCTTGGATAAACCATTTTCCTGACCCCCCCCCCCTCCTCCCCCGTCTGATTTATCGGATTATGATGCCTTCCCCCAGCATGCTGCCGCATCAGTCACACAGTAGCCTACTACAAGTGAACCTTTGAGTCACAATGTCATTAATGTTGACAACCCTTTTTGGATTCGGTCATATTCAAGTTTAATAGAAAATGTCGGCTGTAATGCGTCACCGATGTTTATATACACAACCACAAATTGAGTTGAAAATACTTATTTTACGCAAACCGTTAATAATACACTTAATGTAATAATTCGCTGACCTAGTCTTAGAAATAATTTATAGAAGATGACTGATTCCTCTTAACAAACCTTTCTTGGCACTTTCAGCTCCACGAATTCCGTTTTAACAAAACGTTTTTTGTTTTTTTGGGGAGTTTCAAGGAAATCTTACGTCACGTTTTTAATTTGTTTTCCTTTTTAAGGGAAAGCAGCGAGGGCACACATCAAACGGTTTAAGGTTGCCGTCGTGTTTGCGGTAATGAGCAGACCCCATTTTATTTCATTTCATTTAAGGCTGGTGAGCTTCTAATTGGCTGGATCGGATTGTAAGAGGCGCGCACGGTTGATCGCGTCCATTATACATCCTTGTTCCGTAGCCACCGCTCATCCGCACCGTCTCAGCTCCGCTGGTTAACACAACAAAGTAACCGCAACTCATTTACAATCGGAAGAGTTTCAACTCTCTCCGTTGCACGGGAAGGTTTGAATCCGAAACTACGCGATTCATATTTACACACCTCTCTTTCTGTACAGCCTTTTAACCCAGTATCGCATCGTGCGATATAAATTATGCGACGTGCAACCAGGAGTTCAGCCACCTGCATATAATTTTGGCCACTTCTAATTATTTACAGTGGAGTAACGGCGATGATTACTCGCAGAAATAGAGCTGGGTTGGGCCTAAACAGCTCTTCTCTCTGCTCGCTTGCCAGTAGCACCCCCGTGGCTTGGGTATAAACTAATTTGCTTATTTTCCAACGCCACCCTACTTCAACTTACACGAATCTACTGGCCGCGAGTCCCAAATCAGACAAATGATGCCCTGTGCCTTCTTAAGCAGTGGGAAATCGATACACGAGCGACTGACGAGAACACCGCCACACGGAGCAAAGAGCCAATTTGATTCCCTCTTTCTCCATCTCAGCTGCAGGACACGGAGACGCTGACATTTCCCCACTCTTATCAGTTTAATTACAGTTGCCATGGTAGCAAAGTGCTGCTGCTTGGCAAAGGCCAATAAGAGATTTGCAACCGCGAACCCAATTTTCGATTCAGCTTGGTGCACGAAACGAAACGAAACGAAACAAAACAGGGGGCGGGAGGGGGGAATCACTTTTCGACTTAATGTGCTCAGTCTTTGGTGCAAATGTTTATCTCGCATCAGTGGGAACATGTTTCAGCTACCCATTTAGCCCGTAAGAATAACTGGTACGGCGTCTAGGGTTTGAAAGCAGGAGAGAGCCAGTCGTAAAACATGAAATAACAGTATTTGAGATCAACATAATAGCTACTAGACGCACAATTCCACCCTAATATATATAAATGGCTATAATTCAAGTACATTATGGGGGGAATGTATATGCTATATATAGCCACATTGCAAAAAGCTACTACATACCGCAGAGCGAAGTAAAACTGAAAACGATTTACGGAAAATACAGGAACGGGCATATAATGAATCTTACCGAAACTTTTCTCCCTTTTCTGCATTTGTTGATTCTCTTCCGTGCCCGAACCACCATACAACTACAGCAACCCAAAAAACCCAATATCTCCGCTTCTTTAGGTCAAGTGAGCAGCTGTATGCACGCACACACCGAGGGCGACTCGCTATTGTTCGAAGTAACAATCCAACCTCGCCACAAAAACACAAGATGAAACGGGGGGGAGAGAGAGAGAGAGAAGAAAAAAAACAACGCGAAACCACCACAGAACAGGGTAGACGAGAGCGAGGAGGAGAAAAAACCCTTCACTATCGCGTAGCGCCACGCGAAAAACCACGTTTGTCACAACAGCGCTCGAGAAACACAGAAAGATCGAACACGCAGTCGCTGCTTGCCGAGTGCTGGCGAGCAAATGACAGCGGATGACAAAGGCACATGCTTGCCCCTGTAGCTCCGTAATCTCATAATCCTCCAATACCCCAAGCGAGCGCATGTCCTCGGCAGTTTCAGGGTGCTCACTGTAATGATTTCGATGTAAAAAAAAAAAAAAAAGAACACATAGCTTGATATAATATCCCTAGCATCCACGCATCAAATTCAAACATTTATTAAATACATATTATGTATTGTGTTTAACGACATTCTCGTGCCAGTCGTAAATCTGTGAGAGTGTCCGCTGTTAAGGTATGTATAAATTGCTGCGTGATTTTAAAGCAGTGTTTTAAGCGTTAGGAAATACGGCTTATGCCCGTAATAAGGTATGTCCTTATCGTTATTATTATTATGTTATTGTTTTTGTTGCTTTTTACATGCTACTCGAGAAACACTAGGCTACTTTTAAGATGTGTGCATCATTTCAGTTTTGCGAAAAACTTTCACTGCGTAACGGAGATAGGGGTTGCATCCATTTACAGACCATCAAAATGAAATGGCGTTCTTTAAAGTGCTTCGCAGATTCCCGGACACCGAGCCGAATGATTAGCAACACAGTTTTTATACTGTAGTAGCGCAGGTAGATTAAAGCGTGAATTAAAGTTGATCCGTCAATCTAAAGGACAGTCTCATCTGGGTACTCGGAATTTCAAAACAGTATTTTTGAAATGTCCACAATATGCGATGTCAAAATGTGTGCATCGAATTTCATGTTCACATACCAAAATTAAAACAATGCCACTGGAAGCCTAATGCATAAAAGCTAGACAGTAAATTAGCCAGAGTAATCTCCAACGACGTCTTATTACAAATATGGTTCCGTATTTTTACTACAGGGCACTACAGAGAATAGCACAAAAAATTCAATATCCTCACATAATAAAAGTGCAAAACCCACACTTTACTCACCTTCTTAGCCAAGTTACGCAAAGGACTCGCTTCAAAACAGGCACCGTAGTGCGGCTTCCAACTATATCCCCTCAGAGCTAAAGTTCATAAAACAGGCATTACCAAGACGGATCTGTGAGATCTTTAACTTAAAAATAATGAGGTCCGCATGGATCCGCGAGCAGGTTGTTGTGCAACCACGCGCTACAGGTGTTCGCTTTACATCCGCCGCTCAGCTGTCGCGTGGTATTCTGACGAGGGGCTCAGAACAACTTACCCATCGGTGACTGAGAGATGTTGAACAGTGAACCCTAGCTTTATTATCTACAAGCCCAATCCCTCACCGGTGAGACATAACACGGCGAAGAAAAGGTCAGCCAGTTATTACTGCGAGATAGAGCGACTCGAGAACGCGCGCTCGCTCTCTCTCTCTCTCTCTCTCTCTCTCACACACACACACACACGCGCGCGCGCGCACACACACACACACACTGGCGTATGAACGACTCCAGAGTTGTACAGTTTTTCTCTGTACCGCCGCCGCAGTGTGAGATGACAGTTATCGCTATTGTTAGGATATTTGCTTTACTTCACAGATAGCCATCGGCGCTGTTATTTGACTGCACGCAACTATTGGCGGTGTATTATGGAAATGTACTTCTGCTACACTAGACTTAGCTTACTGTACACGAAGGAGACTTTTTGTGTGTAAAGTACACGAGCGAGGGATGGGACTCGATGCGACTGGTACTGTATCGGCGTTTGCCTCGGCCCATGAGTCATAGAAGTGGGATCTCAAAGTTGCATTCGTAAGTGGAATTTGAAAGACTGTTGAAATGTTTGAAATTTGAAATGTTCTATTTCTGGGCGAGTGTTAGGTTGTGCTGTGGCTACACACTCTTGTGCATTGCCAAGCCACTGCAACGAAGTTCGGTTTTATTACAATCACACTGACCGTTCGTTGAACGGGGTGAAATTGGGTAAAGATAAACACAAGCGATATGTTTTCAGCATCCACAGTCAGCCTATTTGTTTAGCGACTTTAATGCTTTTCGTTGTTTGGTATCAGGCTCTGCGTTAAATAAACATGCATTGGACTGTTAGTATGATTCTTTTTTCAAAGGACATCCAGTTCCTGTCTTACGGAAAATATGTCTGTCAGCGTTGAGGTGAATCAAATTTCCCTCGCCGATGGAAGATGCGTAAACGAAAAAGTTCACTTAAATTGACACGCTTGCGTTTTAATCCCGTAATTTATTAGAGAAGGGTAAGGTGGTGAAAGTTGCGCTTGTCTGCACAACATTCATTTGTCAGCCTCGATGCTTTCCCCATCAATTTAGTGAAAATACCAACATCACACCATAATCTACACATGGGTTGATGATAGCCTAATTTATTATAGCTTTAGTCAGATAGAACACGATTAAGTTGTAACGGCAGTGAAAAATATATTTTAAAAATGTTGTATACGTATAAGTATCGTGCGAATCAGTGAATGAAGGAACCTCTTGAATAATGAGTTTGAGTTTTTCGCTCAACGTTCAAACGACTTGAGTATAATGATAATATTTTAACAACCATTATAGCAAAGAATTTCACCTGTATCTCTGTTCATTTGTAAGGGTAAACACGCCTGCCGTGAAGGACAATAATTGACATTCGTCCTCGTAGCCCTTGTTTACTTGCTCTGCTATTGAGGGACACATCAGATGGTGACTGTCACACAAGGAGGCGTGGCCAGTCTGGCCCCCAGGAAGGGGTATTTGGAGTTCTGTGAACATGGCAGATATTACATACAATAACCTAACGAAGAGGATTACGTTTTCCCCTTAATGTACTGTGAGGAAGGTGTTTGTGCCTGTCCAAAATTAGTTGGTAACGTTCCAAAGAAATGAATCAAGTATGCAGTGTGAATTAAAGATGAATTTGTGCACTATATCATGTAGGTAGAGCAGGGCACTGACAACGCTCAGGTTGTGGGTTCACTTCCCACTGGAGCCACATATACTGAAGAATGTATGCATTCACTACTGTAAGTTGCTTTGGATAAAGGCATCTGCTAAATGGCGTGTATTATATTATTTCAGATATCATGCATTGACTCGTATGGGTCTATCTGGTTTCTTTACAGTGAGTGAGTGGAAACGGTGAAGGTGTTTTTTGGGGGATATTTCACCTGTGAATGTGTTGCTTCAATGTGCTGAAGGTCCATACAGATTAAAACACATTTTAAACATGTTTGGCTGCAGTGTGGTAATTGGATTTCTCTTTCTGTTTTACAGCAAGTATTTTGGTACAAGGTATATTTTATATTTCATAGAGTGTAAAATATTGACAATTTAATGTATTTCATTACAGAGATGGAATATTAGCTTTATGAAACGTGGTTGCAGTATTTTTTCCATGAACTTATTTCATAATAGTGTGATGTTTTTTACCTCTATAATTGGAAATGACAGGACTGGTCGTTTCTTATGCCCATGATTATAAATATAGAATTGAATGATTAATGGTCTGCTTGTCTCCATGTATGTCGTTATCACGAAATGGTTCATTGCAATCTTTTTTATTTTGCAACTCTTCAAAGAAATCCAAAAACATAAAAAAAGACTTAGTGACACATCAACAAAGCAAATTTATCACAAAAAAATGGTGTACAGCACATTATGCTGACATCCAACCACAGGTTACACAAAGCTTCATTATACTTTTATTAACAACTACTAAAGTGTTTTACATCTGTATTATGAAGAACATTTTTTTTGTCAGATATACCAAATTTTGTTGAAGGCTTTTTTTATTTTTATTTTTTTTTTTTTTTTTTTACTACAGTAGTTTGTGCACTGTTGCCATGGTTATATTTTGCTGTATCTTGTAATGTGTTCTACTATAGAAGAATCTCACACACACACACACACACACACACACACAAAAATTAAAGATGCATCTCACCACATGTTCTTATTTATTGCTTCCAAATACGTACAACATTCAAATACATTCACACTGTTGAAAGTACTATTTTTACATGAATATATCTTACACCGTATGTAAAATGGAATCTCCTCCGAGCATTCTCAATCTCTCAGTTAACATGTGTTGTACAGTTAAATGCAAAACAAATTCTATTATATTTTCAGTGTATTCTCTGAGGACACGAGGCTGAAAAGAATCCGTCAAAAAAAGTATCTATTGTCAGATTTTTTTCCCCTTCAACATTTCATCACTGACCTTAATTAGATGTCCCTTCATTTATTGCAATCTTTCTGTTTGGTAATATTTCGATGTCAGCGTTGTTATCCATACCAACACTGACCCCCAAAAGCCACCTTGTGTTCACCTGCCAACTTTCACATCAGTGCTGCACTACCTGTGGTGCGACAGACATCCCAGCACCCAGTGCTCCACCTCTCAGCCAATAGCACAAGAGGGTTTTGAATGGGAAGGAGGGAGAGAGTGAATGAAAGAGAGACAGAGATTGTATCCGACAATGATGAAATTATCACACAGCTAATAAGGACAGATAACTGAATCTTGTTCAAGGAGATTTTTTATAGATTTTTATTTCTTCCATCTTTCTCTTCATCCAGTTTCTCTCTTATTTCTCACTTTCGGTTTCTCTGCCCCCCCCCCCAGTGGAGTCAACCGCCTGGTGAATTTCCCGTCGTGTTGATTAGCACATCTATGCAAATCTTTGTTTAAATAATTCCAGCAATTAAATGACGCCATTATTAGTCAGGCCGACGGTGACATCAGTTTGCTCTAAATAGCGCTCTGTTTGGGTGATGCGATGCCCCTGTGCCAATGCGGAATCACACTGTCCATTGGATCAGCACCCCTTCCAAAAGCACCCCCCTACCCCCATCCCCAACACAACTGCACTGACAGCGGCCCAAGTATCTGTGAGCCTTCTGCTCCTCTCCTGGAGTCTGTTCCCTTCTCACTTTGGTGATGGTGGTAGAGCGTGTGGGGCTGGGTGTGTATGCACTTGTGTTCTTTTTATAGACACCAAAAAGGGGGGGTAAAAAAAGAGGAAATGGCTAAATTAGATGCCGCGCCGCATTTCGAAAGGAGAGGGGGCCTGAACAGAGTCAATAGTTAACATGCAGCTCCACGCCATTAATTTTCAGCCTAAAATGTAACGATAATTAGATGGGTCATAAAATGCTCCTCTTTCCATTATGAGTGATGAAATGCATTAGAGCTGACAGGGTATTACCTGTCAGTAATTAGGTTTTGTCATGAATTAAATTATTTCAAAGCGGGCTATCTTCCCAATCATGCAATTTGCGAGGGAGATGCTTTAAAGCGTGCAACGGACGGAGGAGGGGAGAAAAAAAAAAAGAAATAGAAAAAAGAAAGACAGGGTTTGTAGAAAAAAAAAAAAAGAAGAGGCATGAAGACAGAGAGTAGAGAAATAACCCCTTATTTTTTTTCTCCCCCCGCTGCCCTCCTCCTCTCTCGTAATCACATGAATTATTCACAGAGGGAAAACATAATCATAAAGAAGGCGGGTGGGGTGGGGGGGTGGAGATGAAGAAGCACACCGCCTAATGCGCTCAAAGGAGGTGATCTTCGCCGGCTGCTTCCTTTTGCGACAGGACAGGATCCTCGTGCGAGGCGATCCGGTGAAGGAGAGGTGGAATATAATCATTTTCTGCTGACACCTCAGCGAAAGGACATCATTAACACTGGGGAAACTGGGGCTTGTTATTCCGTTGCCCCCTCAAACACACCGGGCTCCAGCCCCCTCTCTCCATCTCTCTCTCTCTCTCTCTCTCTCTCTCTCTCTCTCTCTCTCTCTTTTCCAATAGTGTGGGGGGGGGGAAGCACACGGGGCGGCGGAGGGAGAAAGGAAATCGGCGGCTTAATGCAGCCACCCCAGCTAAAGGTTGTCTTGAACAAGGCAGGCAGTTTCTTTTTCTATCGCGGGGGTAAATTAAGAGTTTAATTACAGCGTCTCGGAGAGAAAATCTTTTCCAAAAGGATTGAAGTAAAGAGCTATTTCCTGGTCCGATTACCCTAGCCTGAGCTTCCTTTCAGCGTCTCATCAGACTTCCCATTTCATAGAAGCGCCTACTTAATCCTCCTTCCTCACCCCCCCCTCACCCCACCTCCAAATATAGGCAGCCTCGGCAACATCTTCCAATCCAGCACCACACAAAAGAAAATAAATAACCTACCTTTTTGTGAAAAGGGGCCTGTGCTGCTGTAGAATTGAAGTTGTTGAAGGTTCCTCTCCCCTTGCCCCTTCTCTCCTCTACTTTCTCGAGAAAGTTAGAAAAGAAACACGACAGGAAAAAAAAATGGTTTCCTCTTCTCTCGTTCTTTTCTCTTTTTTTTTCTTCTTTCTTCTTCTTCTTCTTCTTCTTTCTTAATCAGACTAAAACAGCGCGCTCCTGTTCTCCTTCTCTGCTCCCCTCTCTCTCTCTCCCCCCCCTGTTTTCTCCCTCTCCTTCACTCAGCAGGTCTCGTTATTGTTTATCGTGCTAATGGCGAACGATGCGACTGAATAAATACGAACAACGACCGCCAGTTTGCCTGGAGGTCGGCGTTTTCGAGAGAAACAGACAGAAGAAGGAAAAAGAGAAGAAGAAGAAGAAGAAGGGGAAAAAAAGAAAAATAACAAAGTGGTGGGGAGAAGAAGTTAGAGTAGCAGGGGGTCGAGTTTTTTTGCGCGGGGGGGGGGGGAAGGGGGCGACCCGCAAGCCAGGCTGCGGACTTTCCTCCCCTCTGGTGCGCGGCGGCTGAGGATGGAAAAAGT
This sequence comes from Aldrovandia affinis, assembly GCA_029706075.1. NCBI lineage: Eukaryota > Metazoa > Chordata > Actinopteri > Notacanthiformes > Halosauridae > Aldrovandia > Aldrovandia affinis. The sequence goes on from JAINUG010000468.1 coordinate 54,112, forward strand.
GTAGAAAGCACCACCTGTCTATGCTCGTGTGCGCATTCGCCCGCTCGCTGGCTTTCTCCCTCTCTCTCCCCGCCTCTTCGCTCTCTCTCTCTCTCTTCCTCTTTCTCTCTCTGCCAGGGCTTGTCTTCCCTCTCCTGTTCCCCCCCAGTCAGACCTGAACGGGCCGCCCGTCTACTCCAGTATTTAAGCTCCTCACCGGGTCCCTAGTTAGCAGCCTCCTCTAGCTCATCCAAGAAGCTGACAAGCACTGTTAGAGAAGGCAGTGCATGTTGCTCTAATGGACCTCATTAAGCTCTACTTACAGATGTTCTCTTAACATAATTGATCTGCGGTGAGTAGAGAGGACGGCAAACTTATTCCCCAGCCCCCAATTATGGTCGGGTAATTAGATCCCCAACCTCACATTTTTCACATTCACCCTTCTAACATTCCAAAATATCAAAGTATCTCTCTCTCACAAAGCTACCACCCCCCCACCAGCACCACCTTCGAACACCCCCCCCCCCTCCACCCCACCCCCACTACCTCCTCCTCCTGCTCCCCCACCCCTCTCTCTCCCTTCCAACACTCTCCACTCCTCTGACAGTATTGACAGTCAGATCTGCTAACCTTTGTAGTGGAGCCAGATTTAATAGTGCATTCACTTCATTGACAGAGCTCAATCTTCCCCTCTTTTCTCACTCCCCCCTTTTTCTTCTCCTGTTTTTTTCGAAACGCTCTGGGAGGGAGGGAGAGAGAGGGAGCGAGAGAGAGAGAGAGAGGGGGAAAGAGGGAGTGGAGACGGAGGGGGGGAAGAACTTACTTGTGTAGTTTGTACTTTTGATAAAAGGTGGTAATGATAAGATGTGGCGGGGAGGATCTTTTTTCATAATGTCTTTTTATCTCCATTAATTCCTGTGATGGAGACTTTGAGGAACAATGGAGGGGGAGAGAAGGTAACGCTGGGAAACGGTGTGAAGAAACGCGGGCAGAGGGAGGGAAGTGACGGCGCACACCTGGGACACATGAAGCCAAACCGGGCCTTTTATAATGCCAATCAGCGGCGCTGATATCACCCCTCTAATTAGAGAGCAGGCTAAAACAGAACGCACTTGGGGAAATGGTAATGCTATGGTTTTGCACTTAAAAGAGGAGACATTTTTATTTTATTTTTTTTCCCCCTCTGCTGAAAGAAGCCGGGATGGGCGCTGTCAGGTCCTTTTGCTAATGGGCAAATGTTCATTCTGTGAGTGAGTGTGTGTGTGTGTGTGTGTGTGTGAGTGTGAGCGTGTGTGTGTGTGTGTGTGTGTGCCTGTTTGTATATTCTAAACATATGAAGCACGCATCGGCAAGCTGTGATTCTCCCTTGCTTGAAAATAACTAAATGAAAATCTGCGATGGCTTATTTTGAACATGACTTGAACACATGACTTGCTGATATGTTCATGTAGATGGCAGCAGAAAGAGCAGCTTAAAAAAATAAGGCTTACTATTAACCCGTGTACGTACACGGCGCACATACACACTGTACATGGCTGCTGTTGTATGTGTGTGTGTGTGTGTGTGTGTGTCTGTCTGTGTTTGTGTGTTTGTACGTGCGTGTGTGTCTGTCTGTGTTTGTGTGTTTGTACGTGCGTGTGTGTGTGTCTGTGTTTGTGTGTTTGTACGTGCTGTGTGTGTGTGTCTGTCTGTGTTTGTGTGTTTGTGTGTGTGTGTGTGTGTGTGTGTGTGTGTCTGTCTGTGTTTGTGTGTTTGTACGTGCGTGTGCTCATGTAGCTCGTCTGACATTTCACACAATCTGCACACAATCTGCATATGCACCACGCGTGTTGTACGTTTGAAACGGGGACACTGTAGCTGAAATGCGGCCTGCACTAGTGTATACCGCATGCCAAGTTTGAAACACGTTGTTTCCGCGTTCTGCTCTCAGTAACCTCGTCGTTCAGATTCTAAGAAGCAGGCACCGCCGACAGATCCAGAATTTGCACAGTGTCGGTTTAGTTGAAGGGGACGGGTCAGGACAGAACGTCTCGGTCCTTCTGTGCCTCTGTACCTCACCTGCAGTCTGATGCCTTGGGGGGGGGGGGTGGGGGGGACCGACGGACGGCGCCTGACTCTCTCCACACTGAGCCGGGCCTCTCAGCTGCAACCTTTAAGTGGGGTCCAGGGACATAGGTATTTCATGATGATTTTCCGCCTGGGCGATTTTTACGTTCCAGTGAATGAATCTCTGCTCGCAACAATGAGCAACGGCAGCAAATTACAGCCTTTTATTAAACTGATTCTTTAGGCCGATCTGCAGCGGCGGCGGCAGCAGCAGCAGGGGACGAGCCCGTGCGGTTTCACCCTCGCTGAGCCCCGGAAACCAGTTCCCCAAACTGAGAGCCGTGGGGCTTTCTCTCGCTGTGTTTCTGGTGCAAACACTCGGCTGCGGCAGCGGTTGTGGTCAGGCTGTGGCAAGCGCAGCACTGTGGTGACGGTCTGGGCGATCAGGAATAAGCACTGGGCTCTTGAGTGGCTCAGTCGGGAAAGGGCGGTCGCTTTGAGGGCAGGCTCGGGCCTGTAGGCTGGTTCTTGCAGGTTTCAGTCCAGGCTGTGTCCTTAGCCGACGATAAACAGGAGTCTGCAGTAGTGGGACACGGTTGGTTTTAAGTCGGCCAGGGCTCCTTGGGGTCACTTCCATTTCAATTCGGTCAGTTCAGTATATTACATTGAAATTCAATTCATTCATTAAAAAAAATCCTTAAAGGACATTATGGGCATTTTTCAGATCATGAATTGAATTTGAATTAATTTCCTGAATTGAGATAGATTTGGAAGTGGGAGACGGAAGTACTCTTTGCCTGGGTACTCGTGGCACAGTGATGACACGAGAGTGGTGGCACAATTGCTCATTCAAAATCCAGGAGAAATGTATTGTTATTATTATTTTTTAATCCTCATTTTGATAGTTTCTGCAATTGTACAGTTGTGATTGGTTTTAGTAATCGCAGGAAATGCGTCACGTGTGATTACGTGAAACCCGAAAATAGGAGCTGTTGCCTTCTGCAGTTTTATAAACAAAGTTTACGAGTTAGGGACAGAACTGTTCTCTGACTTCTTTTAAAAACTATGGATTTACACTTCTTTGTGTGTGTCTCAGCATCTGTCTCTGTCTGTCTGTCTGTCTGTCTGACCTCTACTTATTTTTTTAATTTAAAGTTGTTGTTTGGCTTTGCTCAGTCGGTGGCTAGGCACAATGGATTAGGGAACTCCTCCCAGGATGCAATGGGGGAGCCTTCTGTGGCGGAACCTTCTGGTCTGAGACCTCTTTGTGTTTCATTTGATCGGTATGTCTGGTGTGGCGTGGCAACTTTATATAGTTGGGAAAAAGGATGGATTACCACTGAATGTTACACTTTCACAAAAGCTGGATGTATAAGAAAACAGTCTATTTGGGGTCTATTTTTACATTTTCTTGCGGATGTGGATCTGCGGGACAGCCTGAACCCATAACATATGCAATATATATTCTGCTTGGAGCTCCATGTCGGAACTTTCTGGGTTTTTGTGCTTTGGCCGTGGTGATTGGTGAGCTGCATGTCACCTCCCGGAGCTCTGCTTTTAGGGGCCTGGGGGCAACGAGTGTTGGCCAATAGAGGGAAGTGCGTGCGGTGGTGCCTGATGCTTGATTAAGTCCAATTCATAGACCGGTGGCATAGGAAAGCAAATTTTTAGCCGCGTAGGGGTTCCGGCAGGCAACTTTAATACTATGTCCATCCGGGTGTAGGCGACTTGTGATTTAACTTCCTATGTACCTGAAATAGGTCTGAAATTCTCACATCCTCACTGTCTTCCACACGCCTGATGGAAAATATTGCGACTGTCTTTCATCTTGTTACTAACGCTGCTACTAATTTATTTATTTACCCTTTAAATTTTTTTTAAATTATTATTATTATTATTTTTTATATTTTATTTTTTTCGTATGAGATAACATGGGGGGTGGGGGTGGTATTTTCTCTGTGGGAGGGGGGTGAGTATGGTAGGTGGAATATTTCAAACTGATTGTATGCCTGTACATTGCTACCTTGTTCTGCCTACAAAAAAAAATCCAATAAAAACATGTATAAAAAAGAAAAAAAAAGAAAACAGTGGGACGCTGTGAATGTGTCTGTGAAGACGTCAGTCGGGTCAGGTTTGCCACGGGGATTGTGCAGAAAGTGAAGGTTATTTTTTAAATATTTATATAAATGCTTTAGGTCACATCTAAGTCTTTCGTACAGTGGTGACAGATTAAGTGAATTGGTTTTGAATATACAGGTAACGAACACACAAATGGAATGGCTGGCTGCCATAGCAGACCTCAGTGACTTTGAAAGAGGGGGTGATTGTTAGGTGTGGATGTTTCAACGGCGTCTAAGGGGATGTCAGCATGGAACTCTGAGGACTAAGACATCATCAGCAAAGGGCGACAGTGGGTGGAAGCGCATACCTCAGGATTGTGATGTCAATGATCATGCATCAATACAAAGAGCAAGTCAAAATAGGCGAGCAACTGCAGATGAGGTTATGGAAAATTTCAACCGGGGGCAAGAGCAGCCAGTTTCATCCAGAAGCATGGGGTGGTGGCCCATCACCCTATTCAGTCTCTTCACATAGGCGTGGCCAGTTGTTTGCTCACTACCTGTGTGCCTTTGAAATGTATTCTGTTTATTGTATTATTTTGAGTGTGCACAGTTGCAAAAATTGAGCTTCCGATAAAAAAAATTCCATAGAAAGAAATAAAAACACATTTTAAGAAAGAAAGAAACGGTCACGTCCATAGCAGTTTGAACCTGTCAGACTGCTCATTCAACAGCATTCTGTTTGCCCCCTTTATTCAGTGCTATACAGTCGAGCCAGAGCCTGTCTGGACCAAACCGGATGAGCAGTGAAGACATATCATGTCCTTTTTATGAAGACCTGGTCCACACCCATAACCAGATCAGGCTTCAGTGCAGATCTAGCCACATACCCTACCAGAATAGTTATGCTATTGAATTGAATTGAACATTGGATTTATATAGCGCTTTTCAAGGAACCCAAAGCGCTTTACAATGGTAGGAGCAACTCACCTCAACCACCACTAATGTGCAGCACCCACCTGGGTGAACGCGACGGCAGCCATAGTGCGCCAGTACAAACTCACCACACATCAGATACACAGTGGAGAGGCGAGGAGGGAGGGAATTAATTGTATATACAGTATATTGTCTGGGTTGGGAATTTGGCCAGGACACGGGTTAACACCCTACTCTTATCGAGAAGTGCCATGGGATCTTTTATGACCACAGAGAGTCAGGACCTCGGTTTTTACCGTCCCATCCGAACGACGGACATGTAGTCCCGTGGGATCGAACCCACAACCTTGGCATTGCCAGTGCCACGCTCTACCAACTGAGCTACAGAACTACTATGAAGTCTGGGGCCCATACTTATACTAGATGTCAGCAACTAGGGTGTGTGGAGATTGCTGTTAGGCATATATGTATGATGCAGAGCCACTCAAAGCTTTAACTTAGTGTCTAGTGAGCAGATGACTAACTGATGGTGTCTGGCTAGCTTGGTGATTCTCGCACGTTTCAAACATCTTCCGTCCCTGAATAGCTCCGTTTCCCTCGCCGTGTCCTGGGGCGGCCATCTTTGCAGTTGCCGGGCCTCAGAGTGTCCAGGTTTGGTCGGATAGATGGGGTGCGTCTTTCAAACACACACTGTCCCAAATGACATCATAATCCTAAATCCTACAGGGTAAAGCATCCACGGGGATCTGTAATATACACTATATGGCCAAAAGTCAGTGGACACCCTACTAATGATTGAGTTCAGGTGTTTCAGCCACACCCATTGCCAACAGGTGCATAAAATCACATAGCCATGCAATCTCCACAGACAAACATTTAGAATTCAGAATGGTTCGTGAAGAGCTCAGTGACTTTAAACTCGGCACTGTCATAGAATGCCACCTTTGCCACAAGTCAGATCGTGAAATTTCTGCCCTACTAGATGTGCCCCGGTCAACTGTAAGTGCTATTATTGTGAAGTGGAAGCGCCTAGGAGCAACAACAGCTCGGCCACAAAGTGGTAGACCACGCAAACTCACAGAGCGGGGCCGACGAGTGCTGAAGCGCATAGCACGTAAAAATCGCCTATCATCTGCTGCATCACTCACTACAGAGTACCAAACTGCTTCTGGAAGCACCATCAGCACAAGAACTGTGCGTCGGGAGCTTCATGGAATGGGTTTCCATGGCCGAGCAGCTGCACATAAGCCTCACATCACCGTGCGCAATGCCAAGCATCGGCTGGAGTGGTGTAAAGCACGCTGCAACTGGACTCTGGAGCAGTGGAAACGTGTTCTTTGGAGTGATGAATCACGCTTCACTATCTGGCAGTCTGATGGACGAATCTGGGTTTGGCGGATGCCAGGAGAATGCTACCTTCCGGAATGCATAGTGCCTACTGTAAAGTTTGGTGGAGGAGGGATAATGGTCTGGGGCTGTTTCTCAGGGTTTGGGATAAGCCCCTTTGTTCCAGTGAAGGGTATTCTTAATGCTACAGGATACGAAGACAGCTTAGCCAATTGGGCACTTCCAACTTTGTGGCAATAGTTTGGGGAAGGCCCTTTGCTGTTCCAGCATGACTGTGCTCCTGTGCACAAAGCAAGGTCCATAAAGACATGGTTAGATGAGTTTGGTGTGAAGGAACTCGATTGACCTGCACAGAGCCCTGACCTCAACCCCATTGAACACCTTTGGGAGGAATTAGAATGCCGATTGTGGCCTCCCGCGTGGTCCAGTGGTTACAACGTCCGACGCTGGCCACGGAGACCGGGGTTCAATTCCCCGTCTCGCCAAGTGTCGGCTCTGGCCGGGAGTGCCACCAGGGGGGCGGCGATTGGCTGTCCGCCCCAGGGGGGGAGGGAGCCGACGTGACGTTCGCTGCGTAGAGTGGCCCTGTAGTACCGGGTTACGGTCGACGGCCTGCGGGTGCCGTCTCGTAAGAGGCGTCACTTCGCTTCGTCACTACCGGTCGCAGGACTACGGCAGCGAACTCACATTACTAGGGGGGGATTGACGTAAAAAAATAGCGGGTCTAATTGGCTACTAAATTGGGAAAAAAAATGGGATAAAATCAGAAACAAATTTATAAAAGAAAAGAATGCCGATTGTGAGCCAGGCCTTCTTGTCCAACATCAGTGCCTGACCTCACAGATGTTCTTTTGGCTGAATGGGCACAAATTCCCACAGACACATTCCAAAATCTTGTGGAAAGCCTTCCCAGAAGAGTGGCAGCTGTCATAGCCGCAAATGGGGGTCCAACTCCATATTAATGCCCATGGTTTTAGAATGGGATGTCCAACAAGCTCATATAGGTGTGATGGTCAGGTGTCCACTGACTTTTGGCCATATAGTGTATGCTAATTTATTTGCTGACTAGTGTGTCCTCACTTTTGCTTTTTATTTCTCTGTGATATAATGTGCTTCCTGTGCAGTACAGCCTAAAGAATTTGTACCTTGATGCCAAAAATAGTTAAACAGGATCTCTGGTCTCATCTTTATCCATAGCAAAACTCTGTAAATTTCCATGACTTGCAGTGTGTTGGTAATTGAGTGTTCTCTTTTGAGTACTAATTGTTTGCCATAAACTATTCAATCTGAGAGATGTTAAAGGGGAATTATCTGTATTGGGTTTTTTCTTCTTCTTTTATTAGTGAGTACTTGAAGCTCAGTAATTGGGAGTCCTATCAGGGAGGGTTTGGTGCATGGCCCTAAGATCTGAGACTCTTTTGAACTTTTGATGTATTGCAATTTAGAGCTTTGCTTTCATGACTAGTCACTTGGTGTCGGGTAATTGAGCGCTCTAATCTTATCCCTAATTGTGTGGTGTATAATGACGTATTGGAAATTAATTTTAATTCATTAGCCCGTGGTCATCTTAGAAGAAACGAACTAACCAACAGCCTCTCTTAATGTTTATTTATTTATTTATTTATTTAGGTTTTAAAATCAGGACCGATAACTAAAAAATAAAAAAATCAAACATGGGCCTCTCTCTCTCCTTCACAGTTAAAACTGAATTCTTAATCGGGTCAGTCTCTCCAACATCAAAGAAGCCTGTTTACCTGCTGTATACCAGCCCTGGCAAGGGCTCGAACTGACAGTGCTGAACACACTCGCGCTCACGCACTTACGTTCACACACACACACACACACACACACACACACACACACATTTATTGTGTACATAACTGTATACTGTGTGCATGTATTTTTGGTCTGTGTTCCTGTGTCTTGTGTACAGTGATGTTTTGTTGTCCGTGTGGGGGGGCACGCTCGTGAAAAACGATCTCATTGTATTTTTCTTTATGCACGTGACAAATAGAGTGAACGTGAGCGTGAGCACGAAGACGTTCACAGAAAAGACCAGCGTCCCCTTTACGGGGTCCTTTATGTTCAACATTTCTTTAGGAAGGCCCCTCTGTGGGCCGTGGGACATTGCAGTCGCGCTACTGGAGCTGTGACACCAAGCCAAAGAACACCAGCAAGGAACTCACCCCAGATGCACTACACCTGTCTTCTCTCTTTCTGTGAACGATGTTCCACAAACAGTGTAAACACTAATTTCTGCTTTTGAGCTTTGTGTCAGTAGCACAACACAAATTAACGGTTGACATCACAGTATCTGAACACTGACAGCATATCACAGATATACACAGAGCCCCTCACTCTCTGCAAGAATCAAAATAAGTTGTATGAAGAGGGAGAAAAAAAATCTACATTCTGAAAATGTTTTTATCTTCTGTCTCCTTATTGAGAGTGAAATCATTACAAAACCATATTGTTTGCTGTGGCGCATACAGTAAATGCTTTCAAACACACACCATTTTATGTTTGTTTGCTTGGCATATTGATTTGATACTGTGTCAAAACGAAACCCTTCAACCATACGTCTGTGCAGATCGGTTGAAAAATAGCACAAACAAATTCCTGAGAAAGGCTGACAGTTACCTGTGTATCTGAATCCACCCGTTCCCGTTCCCTATTCCGTATTTTAAACGTTTGGGTTTGTTGATCTGATATTCAGCCCATACTGACAAATAAACCTTTATTCCTCACTTCATATTAAATACAAACAATTTCCAAAAAGAAAAATGAAAGTAAGAATTATTTTGATATCACCAGCAGTAGATTTCCAACAGCAGTCATATACTGTATTTCCCCCACCATATCTTCTATTCTGCAGAAATGTTAAGTCTTTTACCTCATGATTATATCTATATATTTACATAACATCCAGGTAAATAGATACCCCAGGACAGGATTTCTTTTAGGGTAACCCAGAACAGTAGAATGCTATGTTTCGACATGTCCTGCATTCTTGGTTACACATTCGCATGTACATACAGCCATAATGAAAAGGATATATGATTTCTGCAATAAAGACATAACAAACATAAAAACGCACTTGATAATGGAAGAAAACTGTTTTGTAAAAATGAAAAGAAAAAAGAAAAAGTTAAATATCGTTCATAGGTCGCTCAGCTGCAGGCTCGGCCCAGTGATAGTCAGTGTGGTAGTGCTTCACTGTCAGACATCAAGGTAAATGTCCTGTCCTTTCCTTGGGTGTGCATTTACATTTACATTTTACATTTTAAGCATTTAGCAGACGCTCTTATCCAGAGAGACTTACAAGATGTGCATTAATACATGGTAGGAACAATCATAGTTAGCGCACAAGATCAGTGCAGTAATACAGCGATAGACATCATTGCAGGCGTCTGCGTATCATACCTGTAACACCGGGAAGGAAAAGGTTCGTGTTTTTATTTTTTATATAGTGTAGAACAAGTAAACAGTGGTGACGACAGATTGACTAGATGGACAGTGTTCAGTGGTAGTGGAGTCTGAAGAGGTGGGTTTTGAGTCTCTTGCGGAAGATTGGAAGTGATTCCGCAGTCCTGACCGATTGCGGGAGGTCGTTCCACCAGCGAGGGACCAGGACGGAGAAGAGGCTGGTGTGAATGGGTGGGTGTGAATGTGAGAGTGAGCATGTGGAATCCGTGTGTTAATGCTTCGTGGCCCACTCAGCGGTGAACGTTGTGCCAGCTCCTCTCTGCGTGTAACCGCCGGGGTGTTTTTACAACGCTGGGCCTTTACCATGCTGTCCTTTTACCATGTGGCTCAAAGAACGCTGCTGTCTCTGTTACTTCCTTGGATACCAAAAAGTTAGATCACATGACCAAACACTATAATTGTATTGGTTAAAGGAGAAGTCATGTGATACATTTAAAGAGAAATTTGATTGGTGTGATGTTTCTAACCTTTATAAAGTACTGTTTTTTCGCTTGCGTCATTTATAAATGACGAAATCCCATGGAGGGTTAATTGCATTTAACGCTAACCTTGAGCGTGGCAGAGCTGCCACTGATTAAAGAGCGGTGGCCGATCGCGGATGATTATCAACGGCCCTGTAATATCTATCGATTTCATCTCTCTTGATATCCTTTAGTAGCCTACCTGCGCCGCGGTTTCCTCCTTCAGAACCCAGCATTTCTAACTTCGACGGAACTCTGAGGCAATCAATCCGTTTTAATCCGAAACCAATTTACTTCGCCCGAATAGGAAAATATCTTTTAATCTCTTGCCGGCAATCTCTGATTGCCTTGTCAAACATCAATTGACAATCAAATAGCGCTGCTCAGGTGTGTGCACCACAAAACCCCCTCCTATTATTTTCCCTTGTTTCAGTTCAATTTAGTAGTATACATATGTATGCTATGTATGTAGCCTATGTGTGTGTGTGTGTATATGCTGTGTATACATATATACAGTATATATATATAGGCTATATATACACACACATACACAGGCTACATCTCTGTCCTCCTCACTCTGTCATCTGTATAATGATTATACTTGCTCATTGCTGTTGAGCGTTTCATTGCATGCTTACTTCACGACTGACAGACGGCGTTTATAAACACAATAAAATCAGGAGCTGGAAGTGTTTTTTGTTTTTGTTTTTGTTTTTTTAATCCGCGGAAAATTCAGAGCGTTGAAGTAAAACACGGAAAAGGTGTCCTACGCCGCACAAAGGCACATCTCCCTCTGATCTCCCCCAACCCCAAAGATCTTCATTTGAAGCTGAAGTCTTTTAAATATTTATCTAACTTGCAGCCAGCCAGCCATCCGTTGTCAGGTGCGCGCTCTGCCACTGTGGCGAGGCGCGTGGATCCGCAGGTTGATTTCATCTCGGGTGGAATAAAAACTCTTTAATGCAAACATCGAGTTATGGAGGGGGGGGAGGCATATTAAGACAAGAGTGAGCCGCTTTTATTTGCAGCAAGAGGGGGTGTTTGATAATGAAACACGGTGTTAGAGAAGTCGTTCATGTTAAGCGCGACGCTAACGATAATCAGCACGACTTTAGCGTGGAGCGCCTGACATATCGCCGCATGGCTTTCCTTCTCTGGTGCTGAGTGGGAGAGCACTGGGAGAGCAGTGGGAGAGACCGAGGACGCAACACCAAAGCAGTTTTAGCATTTCCCAAACAGATACACAGATGCGATACAACAGAATACACGTGATAGCAACTGAGCACGGCTCAAAGTTCTGATCAATCGTTTTCTCAAGTTTAAGCCAACAGCAAGCGTTGTGTGTGTGCAGAGTTTTAAGGACACTTGCAGTGTTGTGTGTATGGCATTGCAGAGGTTCAATACTTTTCAAGGGTACGAGCACAGGTTCATCTGTCTTGCGCACATTGATTTAAGGCAACATTCACACACAATAAATAGTTCACTTATGCATGTCTGGCTTTCACTTTGCGCTGAATGGTTTGTCAGGTCAGCCTTACAAATCAAATGAAAAGGAAAGTTCTAATATTGTTCTATAAAAAATAGAATTCGAATGCATTCAAGACCACGTCATATTCCGAGCTCCCATCTACCTAATCACTTAGTGTCTTTTCATACAACGTTTCTCAAATATTTCACTCTTGTGAAAAATAAATACAATAGGCTAAATAAAAAATATAATTCTTCTTACAGAAGAATTCCTACAGTACCGAAAACATGAATAGACCAAACCAGCCTTGGAAGTAGATTCTTTGTTTAACAACCCATTTTCTCGTATAATGCATTCCAAGGTAATGTCTTTATTTTCCCACAGATTTCTAAATGATGGAATGTGGATCATCACTAAAAATGTGATTGAATGGCTGAGTGTCCATGGTTTGCAAACTCTGTGTATTCTCCTTGTCGTGAGCTTTGTGAATTGACTGGATTTCGTTTCTCCCATTGTTACACGTCAGCCTATTTGATTGAAAGGGCGATCATTGTTCCTCAATGTTTTAATTTGCCAGGGAGAAGAATTCTTTACTGCCCGCGCGCGTGTTTGTGCGAACCGACAGTAGCTCAAACTTGTTTCTGTTCGCTTTGTGTTCGCCACGAACGCTTTAAAACGTCAGTGTGTGCCGAACAAAGACGCCATCGGATGGCGGTGGCCCGAGGGAGGCGAGGGCTCGTTTGCGTTTAATGCGAACAATTTGGAGCGTTCGTGACACGTCCGTTCAAGTTCAACGGAAACGGTTCGCCACGAACATTTTGTGCTGTTCGCTGAATTCGAACTTGTCTTGAATTTATAACTCTGTTGAAATTAGGCTATTTGATCTAAATCCGAATTTGGTGATAGCAGGTGATATGACACCTGTTGTAAAGTATTGTAGTTGTCTGAACCCGAAAGAAAGGAGGAACACAAGTGCTGTGGTTGCTGAGTCAGTACGTATAGACTAGCAGAAGGTCAACACAGGAACTATAAACCGTGCAAGTGTGGGTTGACGTGTGTTGACCGTGTCAGAACCCAGAACACGATTCTTAAACTTTCAGCAAAACTATTTGCATTGAATGCCACTACAGCTCTGCGCGTGAGTGCTATATTGTTCCTGTAGTCCATTTACCAGACGTCTTTATTTATTAACCCGGGGTCCTCAAGCCAGGCCCGTGACTAGACATCGCAAACATCCGGGGCTGAGCCCATGACCTAGTCTAGATAACAATCGATCATTTTACTTACTGTGCAGTAAACGTAGCCTACGTTGAATGTAAACAATGCAACCAACGTACCATTATAGTTCTTATATTTATAATGAACACCAAGGACTTGCAACAAAGTTGAAATAAAGTAACAGCCCTTTTAAAAGTGAAAGTAACAGCCCTTTTAAAAGGGCAGTCAATAAATATACTCAGAAATAAGTGAAATGAAAAAAGTTCCAGGGCTATGGGCCAATAGCCAGGCCCTAGCCACGCCCCTGTCTCCAGCAATCAGGATTGAGGACCATTGTACTGCACTGTTCCTTGTCAAAAGTCTATTAATCATGTTTTGATGGTTGTGTTTGTGTGTGTGTGTGTGTGTGTGTGTGTGTGTGTGTGTGTGTGTGTGTGTGTGTGTGTGTGTTATACAGAACATGTTTGGTCCAAGCATGGACTGAATCTCCCAGCTTTGTCTTTACATTTACATTTAACCATGGGGCCTAACAAGATGTCCATGGTAGGAACAAAGAGACCCAAGATCAGTTAGCTCACTGAGCATAAAAGCTCAGGTAAACGTGACAGATTTTGCACTGGAGACTAACTGAGCTCTTGTCACATCTCTGGGGCTGGGCACCTCTGTCCATCTGTCCGACCCACACACACGCCTCTTCACTACGCACAGACGGGATTTGTGTCTTTGATGTATTTATGCGATTACAACGCTTACACTGTACCTCACTGGTCTCGTGTAGGATCGTCTAAAACCAGAGCCGACTTAGATGCAGGCTGTGATTCAGGAAGTGCTAGCAGGCCCTTAGCAACCCGTTCACATGCATTTTGGCCATGTCCCAGTTTAGACCACTTTTGGACATTCATTTTTCCAACAGTTTTGGAAAGGGTCTTTGGTTACTGGACGTCACCTCTGGTGGTAGGGTTTGGTTCGTTCACATTTCTTATTGGACAGCGCTGCAGCACTGAGACAGTTGTGAATATGGCAACAGCTTTGTGATCACCTGTGATACAGGTGTTTGTACTGTTCCCTTCATTGTAAAAACACTGCAGCACAGAACAACCCTGTCTGCAGCGATTCTGTCAAAGCTCAGCTACAGCGTGCAAAGAAAAGATATATTAAATCTACCACTGTCTCTACGAAATGTATTTCCTTCCAGCTATTGACATATGTGTCAATGAGCCTCGCTCTTTAAATTGTCTTAATGAGCCAACCTTTATTAAAGACAAATTAATCACTGCAACACATCTTTACATCTTAATATATAAAGTCTGTTTCTGTTCCCGTTACGCAGGTTGAAGCCTCGCACATTTTATTATTTATTTGCACATGATATCAGGATTAATTCTAATTAATTATAGCACAGGCAGCGTCAATTCCTTAATTCTAATTAAAGTTAAAATATATAGGATTAATTCTACACATACTGTGTCTTCATAGTATCTTGAACAGGGGGAAAGACTACAAACAAATGTATTTGTGATCGTTGACTTATTTTGGCAGATGCTCTTGTACAGAGCTCATGACCAGATACTTAGACGATGTCATCGAAAGGGTGCATAGTGCTTTTTCCATGGATGCTCTCTGGTGCAACACAGGGTCATTAGTCCCGACCCCAAATACTCTGGCTCAGAGCATCTAGAAAGGGAAGTTACAGTTTGTGAGATTGGTGAGCTGCAACCTGATTGGTGCTAGCCAGTTCTCGCTAGCATTTTGTTCAGTGGTTGAGTTGGCTTTAATCGTTGCCTGCAATTGGAGCCCCACCGACGCAAGATCGTGATTGGTCAGAAGAAATATCTGACCTTCGGGCCTCCCGTGTGGTCTAATGGTTTCAACGTCCGACGCTGGCCACAGCGGCCCGAGGTTCGATTCCCCGTCGCGCCAGAGTCGGCTCTGGCCGGGAGTGCCACCGGGGCGGCAATTGGCTGTTCGCCCCAGGGAGGGGGGAAGGAAGCCGACACAGTTCGCTGCGCACAGGAGTGGCTCTGGGGTGCCGGAATTACAGTCGACAGCAGACGAGTGTGGTCTCGGAGGAGGCACCACTTCACAGGGCTACGGCAGCGAACTACAAGGGAGGGGATTGAACTAAGCACAGTGGGAGTAATTGGCTACCAAATTGGGAGAAAAACGGGAGAAAATCGAAAGAAAAAAAAAGTATCTGACCATTGGTTTATTAGCGAAGCACACCAGAATGTCGACCTGGTCAGGCTCAGAGCACCGTTAGGTTATGAGTCTGACGAGTGAGGCTGGGGTCATCCCCAGGTCACGGGAGGCAGTAGGTGCCATTTTTAAGGTGTACGGTGTGGTGGAAATTGCCCAGGAATCCAGATGGAAGGAAGGACGCAGCACTCTAGGCCAGCACAGGTTCAGAATCTTTATTTGTGAGCTGCGCCAGAATTACGGGGCCCTGGAGACCTCTGCCTGCAGAAGTCTGCCTCGTGATCTGTGGGTCCCCTTCTCATAGTGCGTGAGTGTATGTAGAACTGAACCACTGGTTAGGACAAAGTTTGAGTAAGACTGTGTTGATCATCAGTCGTGTGTTTGAACTCTGATCTTCCTTGTGTTGTTTTCTTCTCCTGTGGTTAATCTTGATTGATTATTGGGCTTTCTTGATGAGAGCTCTTCTTCTGTCTGTGATGTTTCTTTATGTTATTTTGCTCTCTGATGCCACAACAGCGGTATAGCGCAGGAGGGGATAGAGCCTAAAACATTTCCACCAATCACAGCGCTCCCCCTGGCTCTGAGGCCC
This sequence comes from Aldrovandia affinis, assembly GCA_029706075.1. Classification (NCBI taxonomy): domain Eukaryota; kingdom Metazoa; phylum Chordata; class Actinopteri; order Notacanthiformes; family Halosauridae; genus Aldrovandia; species Aldrovandia affinis. The sequence continues at coordinate 69,898 of JAINUG010000468.1, forward strand.
ATCACGTTAAAGCTCTGTTTAAGAGCTCTGCTCCGCTGCACGTCGCTCATAGGGAGGAGTTACCCGCGTCAATCCTTTGCCTCCCACACAATAAACTGATAATCTCATCTCATCTCATCTTCAGCCGCTTATTCCTGGTCAGGGTGGGGGCTGGAGCCTATCCCAGCATGCGTTCCGGGCGAGAGGCAGGAATAAACCCTGGACAGGTCGCCAATCCATCGCAGGGCACTACATACACCATTCACTCACACACTCATACCTACGGGCAATTTAGACTCTCCAATTAGCCTAACGTGCATGTCTTTGGACTGTGGGAGGAAACCGAGTACCCGGAGGAAACCCACGCGGACACGGGAGAACATGCAAACTCCACACAGAAAGGCCCCCGGCCTGGATTCGAACCCGAGACCTTCTTGCTGTGAGGCGACAGTGCTATCCACTGCACCACCGTGCCGCCATAAACTGATAATAATAAACGTTATTTGTCGAGCGCTTTTTCAGGCCGCAGGTTCAAAGTGCTTTAAAATATCACAATAAAACAATACGCATACTAAAACAATATATTTATAAAGAGAAGGCGAGTGAACAATAAGAACAGAGAGGTAAAGAACTTATGTAAATGTTGTAAAAAAAAAAAGAAGAAAAAAAAACAGACAATGTAAAAACTAGGTCAATAAAAAAGAAGGAAATATAATAATAAATAGTAAATTAATTACTAAAATACTGTTTTAAATGTGACTCTTTAAATGTGACTTGAAGCTGGAGACAGTCTTTGTAACTTAGACACTGCACTGAAAAAGTCACCTTTTATTTATTTATTTTGTTGTTTTGTGTGGTTTAAAAAAAAATGCTTTTCCCACTTTTTATCCCAGTTTTGAATGCCCAATCGTATTCTAAGTCACACTCAGTGCAACCTCTGCTGTCAATTCGGGAGCATGGATAAGCACATGCTCTCCTCTGAAACCTGTGATGTCAACCACCAGTTCTTTTCACACTGCAGTCGACAAGTTAAGCTCACACAGACATGGGTTGGAGGAAGGCGCTTCATGTACAGTTTTATACCGGCAGACTGTGGGCGCCCGATCCCTTCCTCCTTGGGCGGCGCTGCTGCCAAATATGCGCTGCCCCGCGGGGCTGCTGGCCACAGTCAGCACTGGCATGGTCTGGATTTTATACCAGACTGTAGGGCTCATCCACACACTAGAACAGTGCCTTAACAGGATGCAGACCGTGGGGCTCATCCACACACTAGAACAGTGTCTTAACAGGATGCAGACCGTGGGGCTCATTCTCTGTCTCTGTCTCTCTCTCTCTCTCTCTTTCTCTCTCTGTCTCTCTCTCTCCCTCTGTCTCTCAGTCTCTCTCTCTCTCTCTCTCTCTCTCTCTCTCTCTCTCTCTCTCTGTCTCTCTCTCTCTCTCTCTCTCTCTCTCTCTCTCTCTCTCTCTGAGTGAAATATGTGACAGGGCAGGGCCTTCCCCACACTGCTGTCCAACCGACTCCTACGACACAGAGAAACAGCGCGCACGGCGCACAGCGCAGAGCGCAGAGTGGGAGTGTTAAGTACGGGGGCAGGGAGGGGGACTGATTACCAGAGAGAGCGCGCTGCACACATCATCCCTTCGATAGGCATCAGGTTATCCCGGGTTACGTCGGAACACCCCCGACCAGCAAAACGTGTTCTCAGAGAGAACGGACTGTGAAAGAAGGCATGAAGGACAAATGGGAATGAGTGGCCAGCGACAGCACAGAGGCAGCAGAGTGTGGGGATGCGTCGTGTGCCACTTACTGCAGTCAATCCCAGTGACATTTAAAAGCATCATATAATACATCCAACACAATGTCCGGTAAATTGGGTGATATTTGGAGCTGGATGATATGAGGCAGGATACTGGACTGGACTGGACTGTGTGTGTGTGTGTGGGGGGGGTTATCTGGTCCCAGTGTGAGGTGTGCTCTTGTGCATATGGGATTTTTGGTTTGCCTCCATCATCTGTGTGAATAAGAACGTCTCTCCCATTAAGATCTCCTGTAAGTTAAGCCCCTCTGCAACGTATGGCCTTGATTCAGTCAACATTTGTCTTAAGAATATATGGAAATTGTACTTTTCTCCTTTGCAAAGACAATTTCTTTTGGGGGGGTGGCTAATTTTGGTGAACTCAACTGTGTTTGTGGGAAACAAAAAACGACTTATATTTAATTGAGAGTTAAGGAAAATTGTTGTTTGTATCCAGACATACTGTAGGTGACATGAAGACTATAAGCACAATATGGCTTTAGCTGACCTTGCTTTGCAGATGCTTTGAGTGTGGCGTGAATGTGACATGACAGTATCAGTAACCCACACACAGCTGAGGCCATGCTGGACTGGTTTAGGTGAAGAACCCGCAGCCCTCTCTACACCAGTGTGCTGATGTTATAAACCACTGGCCCATACTGCTACCCTTTATCATTGTGTGAACACAGGGGACAGCAGTACTGACACGCCATCAATACTGGGAGGGGGGGGGGGTGGGAGGCAGTGAGGACAGGGAGTCAGCCCCTACCCTGAACACCTCCCTACCTCCCTGCCTTCTTTCCCTGGGCCCTGGCGGCTCTTTGAAGCAGCAAAGCTGGAGGATAGAGGCGGGACTGGAGGGGTTTTTGAGGATGGGCATGCGTTTCTTCTTCCTGATCGATCCCCCAACCCCCTTTCCCCCTCTCCTCTCCCCCCCCCCCCCGCAAGGCGGAATGATCTCGGCGTTAAATAAGCATGACTCTCCATCACGGCGACGGGGCCGGCCGGGAGACGACAGCTAATTAAGACGGCTAATTATCCCGTTTCACAGCCGCTCTCTCTCTCTCTCTCTCCCAGGCTCCCACCTTCTCACATCGGTGACATCATTGCGCCGGCTCCCACTAATATCCACCTTTTTTTTAACAGGTCGCCTCCGAGTGACTAATTGTCCTCCTCTTGGGGGTGGGTGGGGGGGGGGATGAGGGAGAACACAGATGAGATGAGAAGGGACCAGGCCCTTGTTGGCCCCCCTGTCTCCGAGCCAGCAGGGGGAGGACAGGAGGGGGTCCCTGTGTTCCTCAGGCCTGACTCGTAACTCAGTGGCGCTGACGGGACTTCGGGGACGTTGTCTAACGTCCTCTGCCCAGCTTTGCCGAAAAGTGTGCGACCGGCGCTCGTCTGACTGGGCAGCCATGCGTCGTCCGGCCGGCTTGTGCGCGTGGTTTGGGTGGCCGTGCTCTTTTGGGGAACCGTGCCTCGTCAAACGGTTGTTCGTTTCCCTGCTTGTGTCTGCCCTGCGTGCAGGCTTGCCATGCGGTATTAGCGCACAAAGGCTGGCGCACGCGGTGTGGGTAAACACTGTGCATCGGCAGCGTCTCATGTTGGGACCTGCACAGGCTTGATGGGAATCCATTTTGGCATAAAAACAGCAATTAGACGCGTGAGCTCGCACATCTTTTGGGTTTTCCTGTTTTCTGTGCTCTTTTCGGATGGTAACTTTTTTTTTGTGCTTTTTTTTTTTGCTCTTTCTCTTTTTTTCAGATATGCAAAAAAACATGTCGAAATGTAATGGATATAAAAGCAAATTGCATGTCTTTCTTTTTCATTTCTTTTGCCAAAGGAAAGCAGTCCCCCTCTCCTCCCTCCTTTATGTTTTAATTGCCTCCTCTCTCCAAACGGTGGGGGGCCCCTGGGAGCGGGGGGCTCATCCTCCGCGATGATCACACCGGTCCTGATCGTCCCTGGGGGAGGACTCCTCTCAGATCGCGCCTCACTGTAGTCGAGCGGTTGTGATGCAATCTCCCCGGCAACTAAGTTGAAATCTCCTGCGCTAACAAAACAAAAAAATAACATTTTTCAAAAAGGTGCTCTCTAGAAATGGCTCCCACTCGCGCATGGGACGTGATCGCTACGGCGGCGGGTCGATTCTGCGGCCCGCTGTCTTTTCAAACTCACTCTCTGTGAGGAAATGGCCTTTTTTTTAAACAAGGAGGTGGGGGTGGGGGTGGAGAGAGGCCTGGACCCCCCACCCCCACCCTTCCTTAAAAAAACAGCCCAACATTTATCAGATGCAGTTCAATTTGAGGAGCTTGCTTCATCGAGAGAGAAAAAAAGGAAGAAAAAAATAGACAGAACAGGTTTCCTACAGACTGGCCACAACTGATCATTGGTACACTTTGGCATCCTAAAAGTGATTTGTGTATCTATATTGCACGGGAGAAGCAGCCACCCTGAGCAGTGATGAATACTTATGAAAGAAAAGCAGTCCAGAATGATTTCCCATTTGGATTCAGTTCAGATAAGCGGTTTGAAATTGCACACCCGGCACACGACCATATACTTTTGACTACATTACGGATCCCCGAAGCTGGAATATGACATCACTCCTTCATTGTCTCAACCCCAGGACCGGAGCGTGACGGCGGAGGAATGAAAAAGCAAATTAGAGGGAGAACACGCAAGCGTTTGATCACGCAAAAAAACCAACAGATTTTTTAATGCCGCAAGAATATTCAGCCATAAGAATATTCCCAATGATTTGGTGTCATACGAATTTATAGAGGATGGGATCTCCAGATTACATGAGCGGGAGTGACATGATAATCTAGTGTTTATTGTTTTGCTGGTCTCTGTTGGACCGGGTTGGCGTGGGGGAGGATTGTGGAAATTTATACACTCAGAAACAGGGGGGAAATCATAAAGGATCACGTCGGATGAATCTATCTGTCTCTCTGAATCGCGGCTGTCACCCCTGCAGCCATTTTAATATTTTTCCTGTGTCTCTGCTCATTTGCCCTGGCAAGCGTCGTCTTCAGCCGCGCTCCATTTGGGAATGAGTATAGCGAAGTTAGCCCCGCTCTTTTAAAGGGGGAAGAGGAGGAGATAAACAGAGTGACTCACTCACATGGGTCATTTTGGAAGAAGTATCTGGAGGGATACCAAAGAAAATCAATCAGAAAGCGCCGCTGCAGAGTAGATGGGCACGACTCCAGGCTACTTGTCTCACCCAGTGTGGACAGGAAAAAAAGAGGTTTCTTATAAATAAATAAAAAAGGATAATATAAAAAAGGGTTTTCCTGTATATTTTTGTCCGGTCGTGCTTTGCGAAAACAAACGGGGAACCAATGCGATGGTGAAATGGCTGGATGCGCGTGAATCGAGGCCTTGTTGATTTGGTGACGTGCCGTTATCAAGTGGCGATGCCCACCTTGTGGGCAGGGATCGGGGGACACTGTTACCTGCAGGACTGTCTGACTGTAAGGGTTACTGGGAACAACCTGAATGGAAAAGGAGGAAGTCATATAATATATAATATACGCCATTTAGCAGATGCTTTTATCCAAAGTGACTTACAGTTATGAATGTATACATTTTTCAGTATATGTGGTCCCAATGGGGATCGAACCCACAACCTAAGCATTGTCAGCGCTGTGCTCTACCTACTGAGCCTCACAGAACCACCATTTTGTGGACAGTTTTATCCATAGTGACTTACAGTAATGAATGCATACATTTTTCTGTTTATATTTTTCAGTATATATAATCCGACCCACGCCCTAAGCATTGTCAACGCCATGCTCTACCTACTGAGCCACACAGAACCACAACAACTGACAGTTCATTGATATTTAGCACGTGCAAAAAGCTGACTATTGCTCATGAAGCACAACAAAAATCTGAACACACACAGAACACAGCGACTCATACCTGCACCCAGGTGAGTGGAACGCGCTTCAAACTCTGTTTTTCTACAGGGGTTAGACCGCAGAACTTGCTGATATCAACCAGAAATTCAGACTCATACTTTTAAGGAACCAGGAGTCGTTCTCTTAAAAAATAGTTGATACTTCCTGATAGTTCACCTTCATCATGATTATGTGTGTCCTAATTGGACAGTGAGCTTCTCTGCAAAAAAAAAGGCAATGAAAACTCAGTATAGGCTTGTTGGTTAGATTCCCTCTGGCCGTGCCAGTTTCTGCTATTGCCGGGAGTGCCACTAGGGGCGGCAATTGGCTGTCCGCCCCAGGGTGGGGGGAGGGAAGCCGATGTGAGTTCGCTGCGTATAGGAGTGGCCCTGTGCAGGCATACCGGAGTTACGATGACGGCTTGGTGGGTTCCGGCTCGAAGGAGGCGGGGCCCAGCCGCATGCCACTGCCGGTACGACAGCGAACTCGTAAGATATATGAGGGAGTGGGACAATTGACATGAAAAATGAGGGTATAATTGGATACTAAAAATGGGGAGAAAAACTGCAGAAAAACTGCAGAAAGTAGAAAAAGAAAAAAACTCAGTATGAAAAACGGAGAACAAGTTGGGTTGGATAGACCAATCATGAAGTAGAACATAAGGACCTTAAACAGATGATCAGTAAACACTTGTATAGTCCAACCACATGCTTTCTCCAGGCCTAATTCATTCAAAGATTCACAACTACACCTGTGGTTGATCTTTGGCGCACCATAGATATTTAACATTAAATACATCAAGAGTGTTTCTTATAAATGTTTTTTTGTTATTTTTTTAAAAACACAGAAAATGTATAGCCTAATTGTGTACGCCAAACATTTATCAAACACCTTTTGTGACGGAAATCTTCTTTGCGTATCCCTGGTGTGTCCAACAAATAATTTTCCCTGGGTCTATTATGCAAATGTTTTTGGGAGTGTGCTTAAAATGACTCCAGCATTGCTTTACCCGTCTCCCCTCTCCATCACTGCACTGAAAACCTATCGGTTTGATATTGTCTCCTCACAGTGAAAATTTCAGCGAATAAGTCCTCAGACTATTTGTTTGTTGCTCTGATCACGAAACCACACTCAGAAACAGGGAGGAGGAGGGGGGGGGGGAGGGACACAAGCCCGCCCGCTCCAGTGCCCTTCAGTCAAATGTATTCTTCCCAAATCTCTAATACTCTCCTTTTGATGAGAAAATTGTTCAGGCTTCAGGTGGGTTGCTTTGCAATAATTGCGTCAAACAAATGAGCTTTTTGAAGATCCATTAGTTGAGTCTCTCTCTATTTAATAGTCCTCAGCAAAATCAAAGATTGCTTAGAGGGCCTCGCTGCCAAGCAGATGTGACCACCCCGGTCTTGACTATAAATGAGTGGGGGAAATGCTTCCCAGCTCTTAAGTGCGCCACGATAGAGGGTTTAAACATTCCTCTCGTTACTGTACGTCTCGAGGTGGAGATCTGAATGCCCTTGACGTTGTTTACGAGATCACTCCGTGTTGATGCTATCTGTTATCGCCTCACAGTCCAGCACAGCACCACATGCTGTTTATCCCTTTTTTTTAAAATCACATTTTAATTGAGCGAATTTGTTTCAATAACAAGATCATTTGTGCCCAACTGTGACCTCCCGTGTTTTCTTACACTGTTTAGAGGGAAAAACTTGCTAGTGTAATATTGATTTGTAACTCAATATCAGGAAAAAAAGCCCCCCCAAAAAAAAAAAAAAATATGATCCACCTTTAGTAGAGAAGTTTTAGAATTTTTTTATATTTGATTCACAATTAAAATGAATCATCCCAGATTTAGCACACCGGGCTTGCGAGAAAAGCATAATTCACGCAAAGAGCCGCTCATTTCAGGGGAGGTAAAATTCCTCTGTGACTTCTCTCCCAATCAAAATTTCATTCATTACACACTTTCCAGGGCCGCTACCCTCAGATGTCTGAATTATGTTTGGGGGCCCCGCTCCCTGTGGGGGCGCCCCGCCCAGAATAACCAATCAGTGATGTCCGGCGCAGATCTAAATACCCCGGGAGCAAATTGCTTCAGGACGGTGCTGCAGGATTTTCTGTCATCTTCATCACATTTCACACCTCCAGAACTGATAACAGATTAATCTGCTCCACAAATATTTCATCAGGTTCCCTCAACTGGGTGGAGAGAGAGAGAGGGGTGGGGGGGGTTGCATTAATTTACTAGAGAGCCAGCCTGATGGATTCTGAAGAAGAAGAATAAAAAAAAGAAGAAGAGGGGATATCAGGTGAGAGAGAGACAGACAGAGAGAGAGAGAGAGAGAGAGGGAGGGGGAAAGAAAGAAAAAATCTAGAGTTTATGAGGAAAAACAAATAGCGTTTCAAGAAATGCTTGCTTGTGTCTGTAGACAGAAAGAGAGGAAGGAAGACGGGGCGGAGATGGGGGTTGGGGGGGGGGGGTGGCTGCAAAAATTGAAGTATTTCCCAGAGTGTTATTAGAAAGGCAACAAAAGGCAGCCCTGGCAAAGTTCTCTGCTTCGATTATGTATACGCTTTTATTCAATCATCACATGGCTCGGTGTCTGACATTTGGTCAATAGTGCAATCTGCCAGTGATCAGAATAAGCCAGACGGCCCACAGCACATAATTTCATTTATTCACCTTCACCGGGTGCCCCTGCAACAACATATCTAGTTGGAAACACAAATATAAAGACCATTCCCCCTCCCCCGTTTTCTCTCTGTTATGTCAAGGGGGATGGAATCCAAATAATCTTTTGCTTATCCTTTTGAAAATAGCTTTATAAAACCCACACACAGAGGAACTGCCCGTGTGCTCCTGGCCTGGGCAGCAGTGTGGAAACGCGTGCAGTTTAGCGATGGGAATATAACGATGAGGAGCAGCGCCGCCCTGCTGGCCGCGTACGCTCGCGCAGGCGCTGAAGGTTTCGCATGGACATTTTGTCAAAACTGAACACAGGCATTGCGTTTCTAAATTAAACTTTTGCCGTCCGGTGTGCGCACTTCAGCTTCAGATTCAGATTCAGACTTCAGATTCAGATTTATTGTCAACATCACAATTTTACACCAGGTGTAAAGAGTGCGTGAAATTCTTTATGTGCAAGCTCCACCGAATGCAGTTACATGACATTAAATAAGAAGTAATTCATTCAATATGTATGTTTGTGGGGTGTGGGTGCGTGTATGTGGGTGCATGCGTGTGTCTGTGTGTGTGTGTGTGTGTGTGTGTGTGTGTGTGTGTGTGTGTGCACGATTTAAAACAAGCCAATGCTTGATATCCCACCCTGAAGGAATTCAAACTTTCACAAAGAGATTATCGGGGAAGTGTTCATCCCGAGGTAGACTTCACACAACACAGACTATTAACTGTGCTCACACACCCAACGCAACACAGACTATTAACTGTGCTCACACGCCCAACACAACACAGACTATTAACTGTACTCACACGCCAAACACGCTTTTTATTATCTTCACACAACACAGACTATTAACTGTGCTTACACGCCCAACGCAACACAGACTATTAACTGTACTTACACGCCCAACGCAACACAGACTATTAACTGTGCTTACACGCCCAACGCAACACAGACTATTAACTGTGCTTACACGCCCAACACAACACAGACTATTAACTGTGCTTACATGCCCAACGCAACACAGACTATTAACTGTGCTCACACGCCCAACACAACACAGACTATTAACTGTACTTACACGCCCAACACAACACAGACTATTAACTGTGCTTACACGCCCAACGCAACACAGACTATTAACTGTACTTACACGCCCAACACAACACAGACTATTAACTGTGCTTACACGCCCAACGCAACACAGACTATTAACTGTACTTACACGCCCAACACAACACAGACTATTAACTGTGCTTACACGCCCAACGCAACACAGACTATTAACTGTACTTACACGCCCAACACGCCCAATGCAACACAGACTATTAACTGTGCTCACACGCCCAACGCAACACAGACTATTAACTGTGCTTACACGCCCAACGCAACACAGACTATTAACTGTACTTACACGCCCAACGCAACACAGACTATTAACTGTGCTTACACGCCCAACGCAGCACAGACTATTAACTGTACTTACACGCCCAACACGCCCAACGCAACACAGACTATTAACTGTGCTTACACGCCCAACACAACACAGACTATTAACTGTGCTCACCTGCCCAATATGCTTTTTTATTATCTTCACGCAACACAGACTATTAACTGTACATACACGCCCAACACAACACAGACTATTAACTGTGCTTACACGCCCAACACGCGCAACGCAACACAGACTATTAACTGTGCTCACACGCCCAACACAACACAGACTATTAACTGTGCTTACACGCCCAACGTGCTTTTTTATTATCTTCACAGGGGCATGGAAATGGGCACAGAGCTCAGCTCCCAGAAACACACAGGCTCAGACAGGATCAGCCTCATGGAAGGAGCTCATTGGTCGAGGTGAGTCGTTTTGGCCTGGTTGTGTTGAGACTGAGTGAGAAAACCCCACCTTCTCTTGTTGATAATGTAGCTGATGTCATAAAGGATGCTATGATGTAGCAGCTGATGTCATAAAGGGCATGATGATGTAGCAGCTGATGTCATAAAGGACAGCATGCACACACACACTGTTCACAGTGGCCAGGGCTGCTTAATGGGAGTCTTTATCATTCCATATCATTCAGACAGCACACAATTGGGTCTTGGCATAGATGGGCTCTTGATTTCATTTCATTTAATGATGACATTATTCAGACGGGTTGTCATAAACCGCCTCTTAAAGTGTAATATGACAATGCAATATAAGCAATGTACAGATGGCCTATAAGATTTGGCCAGCTTGCTATGGGATACTATTGGGTTTCCAATCACCCTAGGAATTGCTTTATGGAAAAGATCACACGAATTCTGCGATGAATCACGCGTGTTTTGGACGTTTCACGTGTGAAATTAAAGGGTTTTTCTCCTCCAACCACAGTGGTGGTGACACCTCTGGCTAATGCACCGGTGCATGGGGTGCAGTGATGACCAGCGGAGCGTGTGAAATAAAACACAGAGGTCGTGTCATGTCAGAGCCCACGCGTCCTAATCATTGACCTCATGCAGTTAAACTGCACGTGCCACACAAATGACAAACGTGCTTCGCATCCACTACAAAACAAAGACAAGCAGGCCTCCCGCGTGGTCCAGTGGTTACAGCGTTCAACGCTGGCCACGGCGACCGGGGTTCGATCCAGTGGTTATACACACGATGCGTGTGTCACGTCTCGTGTTCGTGTTTCCCCGAACTAGCGTTTGTAGTTTGTTCCATGTTTTCCTAGTTGTCTGGTCCGTGTTTTTACTTTCGCTTACCTGTTCCAGTCTCGTCAGTGTATTATCTGTTTCACCTGTTTCTCGTTATGTCTGATGTGGTTAGCTGTTTGTTTCCCATGTTCATTTCCTGATTGTCTCGTTATTGTATTATTGTTTCCACTTTATTCCTCATGTGTCTGATTGCAGTCAGCTGCATTCATGTTTATTCCTGATTGTTTCTTGTTAGGTCTAAATGTATTTAAGCTGTGTGTTTTCCCATGTTCGTTGCCAGATTGTCTTGTGCTTTGCGTATGCTTACACTACTCTCCAGCGTTATCGCTGTTTCCCCGCGTTTTGTTTCATCGTGTTTGTGTTCTTGCTTGTGCTCCAGTGTTCGTCTTTATCCCAGTCTCGTTCCCGCTCCTCCCTGTGTTCCCTGGACTTCTTTCTCGTTTTCGACCATCGCCTGCCCACTGACTACGCCTTGCCTGCCCCTGATACCCCTGAAGCCCGGAACGAACTCTGCCTGTCCCCGACCATTCTTTGGATCCCTGCATTGCCCTGATTACTCCTGCCTGACCATTGCCTGTTTTCAAAATAAAAGACGTTTTTGCATTTCTGGGACCGCGCCTGGTTTTCTGGTACCAGTCGTGACAGCGTGGGTCTCTTTTGTTCCAGCGTGGGGTAGAGTTCTTCCTCCTTGTCTTTCGCGGGTGTGCAGGCCGTCCGTGGGACTCGCTGTGGCTTCGTGGTTGCCGTGACTACACGAAGAATACAAGTCTTGTCCTTGTCCTGTCCCGACGCTGGCCACGGAGACCGGGGTTCAATTCCCCGTCTTGCCAGACTCGGCTCTGGGCGGGAGCGCCACCAGGGGCGGTGATTGGCTGTCCGCCCCAGGGAGGGGGAAGCCGACAGGACGTTCGCTGCGCATAAGAGTGGTTCTGTAGCACCGGGTTACAGTTGACGGCTTGGCGAGTGCCGTCTCGGAAGAGGCCTTACTTCGCCTTTGTCACTACCGGTCGCAGGACTACGGCAACGAACTCACATTACTAGGGGGGATTGACATAAAAATAGCGGGTCTAATTGGCTACCAAATTGGGAGAAAATGGGATAAAATCTGAAACAAAATTAAAAATTAAAAAAGAAGTTGCCGCTTAGCGTCGCGTGCAACTGACGTCTGCCCGTCCCTGTTTGACCCGTCATGGACGCATGGACCCTACACACTGTTCTGACCTCCACTGTCCTGGAGACAGACTGCATGTCCCACATTTAAAGAAAACTACATGCATAAAATCATTGCCTCTCACTCCTGGATGCAAGCTAAGCTCGGTATTTAACTACAACAATAGCGCTAAGAAGCTCAACACTTCTGCTGCCTCCAGCTTTCCCCCTCTTTTAAGCAGTAACCTTCACAAATCAGGGTTTTTTCCCCACCAAAGGTGGTGATATCAACGGCGACTTTTTATTTAGTGTCGTTTTGTGGAGGGAGGGGGAGGAAATCAATCAGGGCTTAAAAAAAAACGATGAAAAGTTTTTGCCGAGGTGAAACCTTTTTTAAATGTAAACATCTAAAATAAGCAAGATGGAGATATCGAGTTGCCCCCGTAGTTAAAACTCAGTTATTAAAGTACCAGCTGCATTAAAATTTAAGCCTCCTTTATTGCTTTCAAATCTCTTCTATTTCACTACAGATGTCAGCGGTTCTATGATGAGAGAGTTAACACTTTTGTTGCCAGCGTAAGCGCGGCCTTAGCGTGTCTCCGACAGTCACGCGCTCTCTCTCTCTCTCTCTCTCTCTCCCTCTCTCTCTCTCTCTCTCTCTCGCGGCCAGTCCACGCCACCGACCACGATGACTCCGACGGTTTTAATTAGCGGCCAACCAGCTGGCATGAAATGTTGTGCAGGGCAAAATTAAAGAGCGGTTTATAAGGATTTGTTCTGTGCTAATAAAGCCGTTTCCTCGGGGATCGAGTCGCGAGATCAAGAGGGGTCATGCGGTTTCTACCTGCGTCCGCGTCACCTCCAACAAAATTGCTCTTGCTCTTACACCGTCTGTAGCAACAGAACGCATTAGAAGGTCTATCTATCAACACAGGAGATCTATTAGTCCTTACGCTAATGTCTGTCTTAGTATAATTTCCCCTCTAATTCAACCCTGACACTATATCCATGACAGAAGGATTTGTAACAAAGATACGCCATTGATCCCAAGCCTCTATCGACACAGACAGAGGTTAGAAACAAAAATCTAAAGTGCAGTCATTTTAGTGGCGCAGAATAATCGGCCCCCTCCCCCCCCCCCAGTTAAATAGGAGTATCAATACACAGGATCAACAGAAGGGAGGTATTAATGAGGGGAACTAATGACCAAATGGTGAGCGGAGACATGTGTGCTGCCAGCTCTGCTTTGACATGAGTGCATCCGGAACGCTGCGATCCAGCCTGGGCGCTCACATGACGGGCCAGTCGACAAAGCGCATCCTGCTCAACCCCCCCCCCCCCCTGCCCGGCCAGCCAGTTCGTCAGTTAGCACTGCTCTCTTCCCTCTTTCCGAGTCAAAATGTGACTGTTTGTGATTCCTCGCAAAAGAGAGATATTACTCTTTCTGTGTGTTCGGCATGGTAGCCGGGCTTGTGCAAAGCATTGTTGTCAATGGTGTTTATGAGAATCCGCGTCGCACTCCAGTATATTAGCCCGTTGTGCCTGTGTGGCTCTTTGAACAGCGGGGTGAACATGACCAGCGTGCCCTCCCTGTGACTCCTCTGGGGCTCGCAGCCCTACTTCCAGAAAAACATGGATGATCCCCAGCTCTCCTGACAAAAACGATCATCTTGGACCTGAATAAGATATTAAATTAAAACAAACCTGTTATAAGAAAGACAATAATCGGTGTAACTTTATGGTCAAGGTGCTCAAGGTGGTGGAAAACAGGTTTTACAAGACCAGGTATATGCAGATTTAGGTGTAAGAAGTCTGACTGTATTAAATGTTTTGCCTCTCAGCACATTGTATTGGCTTCTGCCCCCCCTCCAGAAAACATTCCATTAATTTCAAATTCCAATTAGCTGCACACCTTTTCAGTGACAATTGTGAAGTGAAGTGAGTCAGTGGCAGACTCAGATTGAACAGGAAATATTAAGGTGCCCTTTAGAGGCCAAGAGCCTACATTTCCCCTTTTTCAAATAGAGCCGCGTTCACAATATGTCCGTTCTGCATCTACCCTCACACATTCAAATGCACCATGCTTCTTGTTAAAAAACATGGGTTTGATTTGGATGAAAAAATAAATAAGCTTGCAGGATGTGGATGGGGCGGGGGGGGGGGGGTGGATGGGGGTTGTGTAATGCTATCACTGGGGTTACCTCCTGGGGCAATTCCACCAGAAATATTATTGCCGACTTATGAAAGGGACCCAGGTTCCAAAAGAATTGTGGTCGCAATGATACCTCAGCACATTACAGTGTTCTTAGGTAGCCCCAGTAACGCCCTGGCCCTGTGCTAATAAAGCAATACTCCCAGCACATTTATAGTACAGCTCCATTCTAATAAATCCAGAAAAAAAAGGTAAACTAATGAAAGGACCCCAAGTATACCTACCTCATCTGGCAGCGCACAAAAGGAAGCAATTGGAAAATGTTTGACAAAGTAACAGCGAGCATCATCGGGACTGAAGGACCTCATTTCCAGTCGCCAGAGATATTGCATTATCATTCATATTAAAGAATAACCCAATGGCACTTATTTTCGGGAAACTAAATTACCACGCAATCAATAATGCATTCCAGTTCAATCTGAAATTTCAGCATGTATGATATTCTGCTTGCAGTTAATATCGTGCTGTACAGCAAGCTCGGCCATTGCAATATTTCTATAAGGGAATTACCTGACTAAATAATCAAATGCTCAGGTAGCTAGATAGGAGATATTAATCTCGTCTGTAGATGGCTTAATATTGTCGGGAACCGGAAAATAAAAGGCCGGTAAGCAAATATTTGCAGAGATAGGGTGACTTTTATCAAGCATTTTAACTATTTCAAAACACCCTGTGTCAATAATGGAAAGCCTTATGCATTTGCACTAGTTCTGCTTTATTGGCGATTTACATATAAATTGCCTTATTTTAGACGCAATAAGGTTTTTCTCCCCCCCTCCTTTTTTACATATGTGTTTATGATACACATCTTGTGCTAAGATGTCAAAAGGGCTAGGGCATAGTTTTCAAATATATCAACATTGGTTAACTCTTTGCGAGCTTGGATAGGATAGTTGTGGCACTGTACGGCCATTAACGATATATAAAAATATGTGTGTTTGTATTTCTGATAAAAAAAGACCTTCGTTTTTATTTGACGTACTTGAGGAGGATGATGAGGAAGTTGACGGATCACTAAATGCATTTTGTTCAGAGGGCACCTTGTCCAGTGCACCAAAAAATGTTGTGTGCGAAATGAAAAAGTAAAAAAAAACTTTATAAAATGTATGAGTAAAATGTGAAATTAGAAAGAATTTGACTGAGAGAGCAGATGTGTATTTTGGATAGAAACCCAAATCAGGCAAATTCTTTACATTTTCCTGCTAAAAACAAAATGGAGGATCAAGAAGGAAAAAGACATGACGTTATCAGAACAGTGAACTGAGACATTATGTTGATTAAACGTCCGTCTTCGCCCGAGCACCATTCCTCTACGTCGAGGTGAAACGGTTGCAAGAGGCATTGCATGTAGGTTGCATAATCAGTGCGCAAACAACAACATGAGTTTACAGCCAGATAACAACACATGTAAAATATTACTGCTAGAGAGCTCAGCAAATGATTATTAATGGAAATTTAATGGTGGATTCTCCTCTCCCTCTGTGTGTATGTGTTTGCACATGAAGCGCATTAGCATAATTCTTATTTTAAGAGAACAAATATCACCCCTTGGGCTCCAATTATTTTCACGCATGTGCTTCTCCTGCCTCTAATTGATTTTTATTTGCAATCTAAAAATATTGCTTATGTCCTTTTTGTTTTTGCTCTCGTTTTTCGCTGTTCCTCACCTTCTGCGGCGCTGTGCGTCGAAGGAGGAGGAGGGCTTCGACGCGTCTTAGCGTGGGCCTAGCCCGAGAGCTCTCACAGCGCCCCGCCTGGGCCGCTGGGGAAGTAAAGTCATCGAGGAACTTAGCGTTGGGTGTTTGTTCAGATGCCGGGCGTCCGTCAGCGTGCCAGCAGGCCTCGATCGTTATTCGTCAGCTCGTTTGTGCGCGGGGGTTCTTGTGTGCTTCGGAAACACCTGAAATCAATGCTCAGAGTTCAAGTGTTTCGGGCGACTTGTGAGTTTGCAGTCTCTGTGTGTACATGGAATTGGCCCCTTGTGCTCAGCCTCAATATTGAAGATCCCTTACAGAATCTCAGCGGGGCCTTGCGGGGCGGGGGATAGGAATGGGGGTGACACACAGGGCCGTCCGTCTGGACTGTGAGATGAAACACTGTACAAACAGACAGGATACAGTGCAGGCACAGAGTGGGCATTTATTATTCACTGAGCTGGTGGTGTGGGGGGGGGGTAGGAGGGGTAGGATGAAAAGCAAACAAAAAAAAAACCCACACCTTTTGGGGAGGGAACTCAATAGAAACTCAAAACGTCCAACAATGAAGTGAGAATAACAGAAGGCAAAATCCAAATCTTTAAAGGAAGAAAAAGTTTGTTTCCAGGGGCGGTAAAGATTCAACATGGATTCTCTGCTTTGGTCATCTAGGCCACTGGCTGCCAGACTGTGGGATGGGACCCACTAGTGGGTTATCGAAGGGGTTGAGATGGGTCAGAAAATAGAAAATAGCTTGCTGTATATAATATAATGATAATAATAATATGTGCCATTTAGCAGATGCTTTTATTCAAAGCGACTTACAGTAGTGAATGCATACATTTTTCAGTATATGTGGTCCCAGTGGGGAACCCACAACCTAAGCGTTGTCAGTGCCATGCTCTACCTACTGAGCCACACAGAACCACATGACACCATATAACACACTTTCCATTCACACCTGTCAAATTAAGAATGGTACTTGCATGTACTGCACTAGTTACAGTGTACTGTACATGCAGCTTGCATGCGTAAAAAAACATTTTAATTCCATAACTGAGAATATAGGTATTCGTATCCTTTCTTGATGAAACCGCCTTCTCACCTCCTAGTTCTGCAGTCAATTGATTTAGAGCTGCTCGCCGTTTAGCCTTGCACCTAGAACTAATGTAGACATCACAATCCAGGAGTGTGCATTCCGACCACAGTTGCCCTTTGTGGATGATGTCTTTCACCTGCCAATATCACCTTAGACACTGTTCCTTGAGAAAACATTGGAAAGCTCAGCTGTCTTCATCACTGAAGCTCCTGCCAAACGTTCCCCAACAATCACCTCTCTTTCTAGATAGCTATAATTATAGGCAACCAAGCCTGTCCAGCATTTTTGTACACGAGCATGCTGGGATGTTAATATGCTCACTCTCTTCATTTTGGCTGCCACTGCCCTGATTGGCTGCAGCTCTGTGACCGGTTTGTGACTGCCATTGTCCTGATTGGCTGCAGCTCTGTGACCGGTTTGTGACTGCCACTGTCTCGATTGGCTGCAGCTCTGTGACCGGTTTGTGACTGCCACTGTCCTGATTGGCTGCAGCTCTGTGACCGGTTTGTGACTGCCACTGTCCTGATTGGCTGCAGCCTTGTGACCGGTTTGTGACTGCCACTGCTCTGTATGGCTGCTGATTGGCTGCAGCTCTGTGACTGTGGGAAGCAGGTCAGGTGTGTGACCAATGGAGGAGGGGCCTCTGTTCAGGGTGCTGATTGTTCCTTTGCTGGTAGTCTGGTAGTCTAGTGGTTATTTATTGTTTTCTTAAAGGGAAAGTGAAGGCCAAGATGGCCAAAATGTCATGTTTTTAATGAAAAAAGTAAATATATATTTTCCCGGGAATGAATGTTGCACCTTTTACTTTTTTACAAAGAACTGCTGTCTTCCGCTGAAGAGCCGTTATTGCCCAGCGAATGACAAACGGCCTCAGAGAACCACAGACATTGAGGGATTTTCCTCAAGGAAAGGTTGTGGGCAGATCAAATATAACTTGCGGCAATCTCTCGTATGAATATAAAAACACGACGAAGGCCAAGGCGGCCGAAACCTGATGTTTTTAACAATAAGGTAAGCATTAATTTTCCTGTGAGCGAGTGTCCACACCTTTCCATCATGCCTACACACTGCATTATCGTTTTTAAAAACCTTGACTCAGCTGCTCCAGCACACGCTTGACCACTTATTTATTTTCTTTGTTCTCTTGTGAAGTGAAGAACGGGAACGAGTCGCACCTGTGGCACTGCTTTCACACACCGTGACTTCAGTCTGTCTGCGTCCTCACGCCGTGGCTGCGCAATTACCCTGAACACTCTTGAAGCAGACATTTGACACACGCTGGAACAGTGCAAAAAAAAGGAGACCCAATTTTAACGTTCGCCTGCCACTTCTTTCTGATGTTCATCTTGACAGGCTCCACCCATTTAAAAATGTATATTTTTTGTGGCTCTTTTTTTTTGTTTGTTTCTGATTTTATCCTATTTTCTCCCAATTTGGTAGCCAATTAGACCCACTATTTTTACGTCAATCCCCCCCTAGTAATGTGAGTTCGCTGCCGTAGTCCTGCGACCGGTAGTGACGAGAGCGAAGTGACGCCTCTTCCGAGACGTCACTCGCCCAGCCGTCGACCGAACCCCGGTACTTACAGGGCCACTCTTATACGCAGCGAACGTCACGTCGGCTTCCCTCCCCCCTCCCTGGGGCGGACAGCCAATCGCCGCCCCCTGGTGGCACTCCCGGCCAAAGCCGACACTTGGCGAGACGGGGAATTGAACCCCGGTCTCCGTGGCCAGCGTCGGACGTTGTAACCACTGGACCACGCGGGAGGCCCTTTGTGGCTCTTTTTAAGCCTCTTTAGGATGAGTGATTTGGGGAAGAATCCTGCGATGTGAAAGGGTTCTCTTCTGTGACACGGACAGGTGAGTTACCTGTGGAATACGGGCACCACTGTCCAAGGTGCTGAACGGACAGGTGCCCTTCTGCCCGCTGTGTTACCACACAGGTACACCTGCTACATTCTCTAGACCAGGGGTGCCCAAGTTCGGTCCTGGAGAGCTACTGGGTGTGCAGGCTTTTGTTCCAGCCCTTCACTAACACACCTGATTTGAACATTCATTGCCTTGACGAGCAGTTGATTAGTGGAATCAGGTGTGTTAGTGAAGGGCTGGAACAAAAGCCTGCACACCCAGTAGATCTCCAGGACCGAACTTGGGCACCCCTGCTCTAGACTCACCAGATACTCAGCTCCTATGTTCCTCTGTACTCTCTGCTCCTTCACTATAGGAGGTTCCTGTAGGTGCCGTACTGCAGGACTGCTCGTCCATTGCCACAGTACTGTACGTGGCCACGCACGCCCCTTAGTGAATTTTCAGGGATACATGAAATGCAAGTTTTGGAACAAAATTTAGTTTGACTTTTTTACGTGAGTTGAGTTGATCTGGTGAGTAGGAAGAGTTTGTGGTTATGTGTTCAGTAAAGCCGTGTCTCCGCAGGTCATAGGTCAGAGGTCAGAGGTCATCTCCCCCCTTGTTGGAAGGGTAGGCGTGCTTTATCTCCCAGCCAAGACATCGCCAGCCCTGGGCTTCACAAGATCCAGAGTGAACTGCCAAGAACCAAGGCCCATCTCACACTGCTGATCACTGCCTGCCCACTTCCTCGTGGAAAACCCCCTTCCCCTGGTGTCCTGGGCAAATTCCCAACCTGGCTTTTTTCAATCTGGCCACCTAATCATCCCCCAGTATAATTCGCTAAATAACTCCCTTCCTTTCCACCTCAGCTGATGTGTGGTGTAGTGAGGGTTCTGGCACAAAATGGCTGCCTCTCCCAGGTGGGTGTATCACACTGGTGGAAAGATTATGGAATCTTTCTGCCTAAGATGGAGGAACTGCCTACATTTTTTATCTTTGATCTAATTGTTATTTTTTTCTCTTTCTTCATTGACTACCATCTTTCCTTTTTGATATTGTAACCTCGATGGAAAGACCAAAATAATTATTGTGTATATCATCATCATCATTAAAATAATGTGTAGTAGCTAAATTATTTGATTTGTTTTTTTAAAAGATGGATTAGAAGATATCAATTTGCTGTTGAGGTCATAATAATTTTACATTTTACATTTTAAGCATTTAGCAGACGCTCTTATCCAGAGCAACTTACAAGATGTGCATTAACACATGGTAGGAACAATCATAGTTCGCACAAGAGATCAGTGCAGTAATACAGCGATAGACATCATTGCAGGCAGCTGCATACCATACCTGTAACACTGGGAAGGAAGGTTAGTAATTTTTTATTTGATTATTTTTTAAATGAGTAAGCAGGGATACATATACAAGAAGTATTGAGCAAGTAGGCAGTGGTGATGACAATTGGCTCGATGTACAGAATTGAGTGGTAGTGGAGTCTGAAAAGGTGGGTTTTGAATGATGATCATGTGACGATCATTCTTTCTTTAAGTTGGTTCAGCACGAGTTCTGTCAAGTGTTGAGGAAGGCTTGCGCCAAAACCGCGTCCTTGCGTTTATGCCCACACTGCGGCAATCTTTGGGTTTTATGCAGCAGAAGAATAAAAGGAAGCATCTTTCTGATAATAGTGAGTGCACGGTTTTTCTTTTTTCTTTTTCATCAATGCAATCATTTATTTCTTTTAATTTTTTTCCCACTGCCTGCTCTACACAGCGATGGATCCTGGCTCTAGTGCTTTTCCATCTGGACCTCCTCCACTGCCCTCTAGCTGGAGTCTCTACCAGTGCCATCTGACCACTCAGACCCATCCATAACCCTGCGGTCTCCTCCTGTTCCTAACCTCTTGTCTCGGCCACCCTTCCCTCGTCTCTGTGTGCCGTTTGCCAAGCCCCCTTGATTAGGACATCTGGCAGTGAAAGGATCATGATAACAGGGCCCAGTTGGCGGTTGGTTGACAGCCCCTTATTGTTGTCAGCAGTAATGAGTGAGAGGCAGTCACCGTTTCCCACTGAAATGTGTTCTACTTTCATTTCAATACGGAACAAGTCCCTTTCATAGTTGTGTGAAGCTTATTGAACCCAAAATAACATGACACTAGTTACCCAGCCCATTGATCCAGCGCTGTTGCTGAATTTCAATAGAAAACGTGTTTGAAATTATATTCAAACTCAACTTTGTTATATTTTTAATTTCAGTTTACCTGACTCAAAATGCATTTAATAAATTGCTTGTTGTTGCTGACATAATAAATTATTATGTTTGGTTGGCCCGTGTAAAAATATTTACTTACGCACACAAACACATTTTGATATCCTGATGTATTTGAAAACTGATTTGAAATCATGCTGTACACATTGTGCAGTATGTCTTTAATTAAATGATAAGGGTATTGATGGGCTATGGAATATGTGTACGTACATAAAATTATGTCCAGTGTCATCCAAATGTTATTGCAATGATAGGGATTTCCTGCAGTGTGAGCCACCTTTACAGAGGTAGGCAGGTTTGATGTCTTGGGCACAATGAATCATGGGATATGTGCATGCTGTTCCACCTAGACGCACTGGCCTATATGCATATGCATTTAGCATAGAAGTTCGTTTGAATGCCCACCCTCAGTCATACTAAAATTCTCATCTGCTTATAGACTATAATAAAATGTTGTGTTTTAGTTTGGTCTTGATTCAATCAACATTTGTCCTTACGTTTGACTTTCAAATAAAAGCAGGTACTTCTTTGTTTCTTCGCATTCACCGTTTAGCAAGCTAATGGTGGTGATTGCTGAACTCACAACTAACACTTACACTCAAATGTGAGTTAAAGTTAAGGGCAAGTGTGGCCGGGAGTGCCACCGTGGGGCGGCGATTGGCTGTCCGCCCCAGGGAGGGGGGAAGGAAGCCGACAGGAAGTTTGCTGCGCACAGGAGTGGCTCTGTAGTACCGGGTTACGGTCGACGGCCTGGCGAGTGCCTTCTCGGAGGAGACGATACTTTGCTTTCATCACTACCGGTCACAGGGCTACGGCAGTGAACTCACAATACGAGGGGGGGGATTTACATGAAAAATACAGGGTGTAATTGGCTACCAAATTGGGAGAAAATGGGATAAAATCAGAAACAAAATCTATTAAAAAACGTTTTTTTAAAGTTAAGGGCAAGTGTTGATTGGATCCAGTCCTTTATCTTTTTCTCTCTATGAAAGCTGGGCTCCTCATGGCTCCTCATGGATTGCCGTTGCTCTTGCCTTCATTCTTTTTAAATTATTTTTTTCAGCTGCTGTCTCGCTGCACTGAACTTTTACAGGTTCATTATTTTTTATAACTTTTTTAAGAACTTTGCACAGGACATACTGCAGTTGAATCACACCTGTAGCCCTGATGCAGCGAGATTAGCACCAGTTCCACTAGATTCCCAGTCAACCCGGGTGGGTTTGGAAACCCTTTCTGACGCATACTCAAGTTCAGCTCCTGCATGTGCAAACAGGATGTGTGTCTGTACCAGTGCTGTACTCTTTTTCTTTTTTCTCCCAATTTAGTAGCCAATTACTCCCTATTTTTGTTTCTATTTGCCCTCCCCGCCACTCGTCTCTACAAGGCAAGCTAATTCTCTGAGGGCAGCGAACACCACCTCCTTCGAGACGAAATTCGCCCACCCACGTTCTGGAGACTCCCGTATGTGCTTCACGGCGAAACTAGAGCCGACTCCCCCTCCCCCCTCCCCTGAGGCGGACAGCCAAACGCAGATCGGGGCTGACGACCAGGGCCGGTCTGGTAGAGACGGGTTTCGAACCGCGTCCCTGACAGGCAGCGCACACCATATCGGACCAGCCAAGATACGGAGTGTTAGACTGCTACGCTATCCGCCGCCCCACCA
This sequence comes from Aldrovandia affinis, assembly GCA_029706075.1. Lineage (NCBI taxonomy): Eukaryota > Metazoa > Chordata > Actinopteri > Notacanthiformes > Halosauridae > Aldrovandia > Aldrovandia affinis. Next base: position 92,891 of record JAINUG010000468.1, read on the forward strand.
GTGCTGTACTCTGTGGTAGTCATAGACCGGGCACCTGACCGCTGCTTTGCGTGTTGAAGCCCATTGACGCGGTCCCCACGAGACACTCTTTCACGTGCAGCAACACTGCTACACCCAGGGCTGCCTAGCAGCCGACAGAGCGACCTTGTGCATGCCTGAGAAGCCCCAGGAGAGAACATTTATCAAGGAGAATCTGAATAATAGGCCGGTGGCAATGTAAGCATCTTTAATTGCGCACAGCATGCACATAACTAACGCGCACATTTTGTCCCGTGTCGACTTTTCATTTGACTCCACCTGGTGACACAGTGACCAACGGCACTTACCTTCCGCCAGTCCTTCAGCGTAATCGATTTTCAACAGGTGGCAAATCCCTCTTCTGCCATCAAACTTAGCATCATGTCTACAGTATGTCTGGTATTTTATACTTTTTTTTTTTCTTTCTTTTTTTCAACATCCATAATTGGCCCAAAGTACACATTCTGACTGTTTGCAGACCCCTGCGCTCTTCTGCTTGTTAACATGAAGTAGATCTCAACATATGTGGAGCTCACAGCGGGCTATTGGTAGACATTTATCCATAAACCCGCATGATCAAACGATATCCTTTGGATGTAAGGGTTATCTTATAATGTATGAATTATTCATGTTTGGCATCGGTTTACAGATCTTCTCCGTGCACCTGTACAGGACTCGAGTGTAATCCGCTCTCCTGAAAAAGGTGCTATGCGTAGAAGTAAGACCAACAAGCAGCTCATGATCGCACCAGCTTTTCACCCAACACAATATAATATTGAGAAGCACATACGTGAAGACAAAAAACTAAGTGCCAGGGCCTACCAGGTGGTCTAGCGTTTGACGCTGGCCACTGCGACCAGGGGGTTCGATTCCACCGGCCGCGCCAGAGTGCCACCAGGGGGCGCCGATTGGCTGTCCACCCCAGGGAGGAAGTTTGCTGTGCACAGGAGTGGCTCTGTAGTACCGGAGTTACGGTCGACAGCCTGGTGAGTGCCATCTTGGAGGAGATGATACTTTGCCTTTGTCACTACCGGTCACAGGGCTACGGCAGCGAGCTCACTATATATGAGGGGGGGATTGACATGAAACATAGAGGGTGTAATTGCCTACTAAATTGGGAGAAAAATGGGATAAAATCAGAAACAAAAAAACCCTGAAGTGCCAGATGCAGCCCAGTCATTGTAAAGAGGGGTGAAAGGTGCTCAACAGCCAGGACAATCATATACAAACAATAACCCTTACCCCGGGCAACTATGAGAGAGACTAACCTGAGGAGGGAGGGGAGATGGAGCGCACAGAGCTTTAGAGCTGCTTAGACGCGTTAATGAACAGGATGAGTCTGACGTCAGTCTTATCCTCTTCATTAACAACGCTAAGCAGCTCTGAAGCACGTAAGTGAATATCGGGATTCAGTCGAGCGGTTCAACGTGCTTTTCCAAATCGCTTTTGCAAGTGACAACTGTGACTTCTGCAGCTTCAGTGCATTTACGCTGCACTATTTGTGAAATGATCAAATTGGCAATCACTCACAAAGAGAACAGGAGAGCAAAATTCAGTCAAAAAACATTTCTTTGGAAAAGCCATCGCATCTCTGTGGTAGGGTGACTTTTCATTTTCTTTTTTTTAAAATTTGTTTCTGATTTTATCCCATTTTGGTAGCCAATTAGACCCGCTATTTTTCTTAAAATTTGTTTCAATCCCCCAATTTAGTAATGTCAGTTCGCTGCCGTAGTCCTGCGACCGGTAGTGACGAGCGAAGTGACGCCTCTTCGAGACGGCACCCGCCAAGCCCGTCGACCGTAACCCGGTACTACAGGGCCACTCTTATGCGCAGCGAACGTCACGTCGGCTCCCCTCCCCCTCCCTGGGGCGGACAGCCAATCGCCGCCCCCTGGTGGCACTCCCGGCCAGAGCCGACACTTGGCGAGACGGGGAAGTGAACCCCGGTCTCCGTGGCCAGCGTCGGACGTTGTAACCACTGGACCACGCGGGAGGCCTGGTAGTGTGACTTTTAATGAGACATGAAATTGGTGTACTTAAAGAGGTGGCTTTAAAAGGCATCTGGGCTGGTGTCTATGAGAAAATACACGCAGTGATATAAATGTTTGGCTGGACATACCAGGCGTGTATAGATCATTACTGTGGCATGGTTTCATTTTTTTTTTACATCATGAAAATGTTGTGTCAGTGTATGTCCATTGTCATGAAGCAGTACTGCTGCGTATGAATACTTAAGAATGACATGCACACTAAGGGCGGCGGAGAGCGTAGAGTATTTTGGCTTTTACGATAAATATTTAAGGCTTTTAAAGGAGCGACGGCACCCCCACCTCCGGCTAAACAATTGGGTGGCGGATAGCGTAGCGGTCTAACGCACCACACTTTGGCTGGTCCGGTGTGGTGTGTGCTGCCTGTCAGGGACGTGGTTCGAAACCCCCGTCTCTACCAGACCGGCCCTGGTCATCAGCCCCGAACGGAGGCGGGGGCGTTTGTCTGTCCGCCTCCGGGGGAGGGGGGAGGGTGAGCCGGCATGAGTCCGTCGAGGAACAGGAAAAAGGCATCCGTGGAACAGTTCTGTCTCGGAAGAGGCGGATCTATCGGCCCGGAAAGAGTGTCTCGACCCGGAGGACGGGTGGTGGACGGACTCGTGGGGGCGGGTGAATTGGGGAAAAAACTGGAAAAAAAGAAAGAAAGCATGTGTTTGACAGAGGAGGTTGCAGCGATGAGCACGGACACACACAAACTGGGCATTCAAACTGGCATGATGGGGCATACCAGGGGAATGGAATACCATGTTTATATACGTGTTATATAGCCCAGTACCTTGTCTCTATTCTCTGGTCATGTTTCGTGTAACATAGGGCCAGCTATGTTCATCCTGGTTGAACCCTGACTGGCTTTGCTGTTGTGGAAGGCCCCACCACATTGCAGTCTGGGCATACTCAAGACTATTTTGAGATGGAACTATGTTTATGCACCACATTCATTATGACATTGGCAAAGAGAAACTTCACTGTGTATATCAGTATGTACTCCATTGACAGCAACATAAAATTGCAATTGAAAAATGACAGGAGGCCGTATTGCTCTCTTTCAGAAATGTGTGGAAATATTTTCGAAAAGAAAACAAAGCATTTGCTTGCCAATGATGAAAGGCGTTTTAAAAACTCCCGTGTTGATTGATGATCAGTGAGATACGTGACATCTCTCAACTTGTCGTATAAATATTATTTGTATGCCGTTGAAATCCATTCCGTAAGAACAGACCAGATGTCCTTTCTTAATTAGGCCTGCAGTGATTTTTTTAATGACTCCTACCCCATTATACGTGACAGGGAAATTTTCTAGATCTTTCATCCATAATTTCCACATGCTTGCTCCTCTTTGTTTGGATCAGCATTTGATTTTTCAAAGTAAATCCCTCCGAAGAATGAATACCTCAACACGGGAAAATTAATCTGAGGGAAAAAGCACACAGTGCTCACAGTGACAAGGAAGGATAGCGCTTTCATTAGCCTCTTGTGTGTTCATTTCAATCTGTGCTTCGTTTGAACAAACCATCCCTCGTACAGCATGTGGCATGATTTGTGCAATACATTCACTGCATGCTATATCTTTTTTTAAATAATTTTTTAAGGGATGGAAGAAGATGCAACAAAATTTGCCCCCCAAAAATTGGACTATCAAGTTTTTTTGGATTATCTGCATTTTCATCCTAGTTTGAACTGTTTTGATTAAAAAAAAAAAAAAATAAAAAATGCATATATATTTATATATATACTGTGGGGTTCAAAGGTCTGAGTCCATTACCAAGATCTGTTTGTTTTCATCATTCATCAAAAACGAACACAAACTTTTTACTCAGGAGAACAATTTGACCTCTAACTACTTCACTAACCTCTGCTGACATAATTACAAACAGCTGCAAAAGCCATTGCAAAGGAAGTGTCCTTTTTCAAGATTAAAGCACCTGCAGTAGCAACGAGAACACATAGAGGACCATATTAATTACGTCAATATCCGGTATTACTTGTTACAAGATCAAAACAACTCGCACTGTGCATTAGGAGTGTCCATGCATTAAAACTTAAATGAAAAATAAGGTGTCACAACATTTTGAGGAAATGAAAGGCAATGGTGTGCAAACAAAATATGTATAGATATTTCAATTTCATACCATCCTTTCACAAACAAACATTTGTTTTATTTGTATCAGTGTTTTATAACATTCTTGAATAACAAATTTCACATGAGTAAAAATGTTGGTAGTTTCGATGAACCATGAAAACAAACAGATCTTGGTAGTGGACTCTGACTTTTGGACCACACTGTATATATATATATATATATATATGTATATATATGCTTTATTGATTTGTAATGAGCATACCAGCTACACAAATAACTGCAGGCATCATTCAAAATACAATGGAATGAGACAAAGCATGTAGGGATGGTACAGGTAACTGCCAAAATAAAGGAAACACCAACATAAAGTGTCTTAACAGAGCGTTGGGTCACCACGAGCCTCCAGAACAGCTTCAATGCGCCTTGGCATAGATTCTACCAGTGTCTGGAACTCTATTGGAGAGATGCAACACCATTCTTCCACAAGAAATTCCATCATATGGTGTTTTGTTGATTGTGGTGGAAAACGTTGTCTCTATAAGTATTCAACCGGTGTGAAATCTGGTGACTGAGATGGCCGTGGCATATGGTTTACATCGTTTTCATGCTCATCAAACTATTCAGTGACCACTCAGGCCCTGTGGATTGGGGGCATTGTCATCCCGAAAGAGACCACTCCCATCAGGATAGAAACGCTTCACCACAGATTGAAAGCGATCACTCAGAATGGCTTTGTGTTCATTGGCGTTCACCTTGCCCTCTACGGGGTTGAGTGGACCTAAACCATGCCAGGAAAATGCACCCCACCCCATAACCGAGCCGCCATAACCCTTCAGCCTCCAAGTGTGTTCTTTACTTTGGGAGTTTACCTGTAAGTTTGCAGGGAATCGTTGGGGATTGTATAGGAATATTCACTGCAGGGAATACCACTCCTGCAGGTAATTCATTCACCGTTACATTTCACAGAGCCCTGTAATCAGATCTGAAGTACATAAGATAAATAATATATGAACAGAGACTTTACATGGGGGCATGGGGGGGGGGTGTTTAGAATCGGACAATTGGGCATAAATGGAGGGAGGGATCAGCCAAATTACCAGAGTTGTTAAGCAGGCTTGAAGGGAAAACAAAATCTCTTGGGGTTCCCGGACCCACGAGCGCGTACAGTATGCATGCAGCACACTGATATCATACACAATTGATGTGTTCCAACAGAGGACTGTATCTGCTCCTTAAATAGAAACATGGTGCAGCCAAAAAGAGATACCTTCAAGTCTTCCCTGCCGCGCTCTGAACTGGCTTGTTCGTTGTTTCCCTCTCCACGGATTAAAGTCAGACCAAAGTTTTTTTTTAGTTTTATTGAAACAGTTCTTCTTCCCCCCCCCCCAAAAAAACTTTCATTTCTTCTGTGCTTAAAATTAGATTTTTATTTTTATTTTTCAAATTGGAAAATATCAACCTATTCCCCTTTAAAGTAATTAATTTACACAGAACACAGGGATACCATGTGGAGGGGGTGGGGTCCTTAGTCTTTTTATTTTTCTGAAATACTCCTGAAATACACGGCTCAAATATAAAAACACCCAGATTTATCATTGCTCCTTGTTTTAAGGCTGAGTACTCACACACCATGACATGGACAAAAAAAACCATTAAAACAAGTTCCGAACAACTATTATTGCTTACTGTAATGAGAGTATAAGATATTATTAATATTTTAGAACAAGCCCTATTTTTTCATATCTGAAATCCACTATGGAGTTACTTTTCAAAGAATTTTAGTCTAAAACCCATTGGGAGTCTCAATTGACTTTAATCTTTAATTCGTTTGAAAATTTGAGCCCATTAGTTAACTTTGCCTTTTCTGTACAGTCTTCATTACATTTCAATAAAGTCCCTTTCCTGTGGTGTTAAAACACTAATAGTTGCTTGAAACAGTAAGTGAATGTGTGATGGATAGCTAGATGGATAGGGGCAGTTAAAATATTTATATTAAACATCTGTGTTTTTTTATTTTATTTTATTCCATATTCAAACCTTGAGGTCTGAAAACCCGATTTTTTAGCTGTAAGGTACAGGAATCAAATATTTATACCTTTCGGTAAATAATTTGTGGATTGAGATTCAACTGTCAAATGGAAATATTCCGTGCCATCCCAGCAATCTGACAGCACGTCCATTACAGCCTGTGGACTGAGCTAATTGGTCGAGAGGTGCCGTGGTCACAAACCGCAGACGAGACTTGGAGAGGTCAGAATTAGGCCCGTAATCAAATAAAGGAGGGGCCTGAATAATTCCCTTTGAAATTCTGCGCGCTGCGAAATTGGGACTTCTGGTTTTAATTGCTATCACTCAACTCACATCCCAGTGGATGTACATCTATATTCACTGGCTCTCTCCGTTCGCGAGCCGTATTTGGCGCCTAACCCAAATGACCCGAGATTTCACAGAGCACTAATCTGCACCGCTACCTCCTCTACAGTGTAAAAAATAATTAGACCGTCCTCAGATTCACTGTTACCCACACAGTCAGAAACGTTTTCTTGGCTGTCACTTGTAGCGGTTCTCATCAACACGGGGTCCTTAAAAGCTCATTAAAGTTTGATGCTATTAGGATCTGGTGTGAATGCTATATTGGGCATAATGAGCTGATTTAGTATTAGAACTCATTTAAGGAGGATGATATGTTGGGTCATGCCTAATATTAAGTGTAACTTCAAGCCCTTAATGGAATATTCTCAGCATCCTCATGAGCCTGGCGTAGGCACTGTATTAAGTTTTCACTAACAGCTGCAGTGCTTTATGATGGCAGACTGACTAATACAGCATGTTGTGGATAAACAAAAACTATGCGCACAAAAACACGTGGTACAGTATGTCACTATGTCACTGACCATAAGGCACAAACATTTCTCAAAACCTTTTTTATCAAACAATTTTTCATCCCCTTTTTTTTCTTTTTCTCCACAGCGCATGCCATCTGAACTACCTGCCCTTGAGCCAGTGACTATTTGTGTGTTTCTCTAACTGGCAACTGGTACCCTGTGCTGTGGCCTCCATGTCGGAGGAGCTAATGGTAAAGGGGCCACTCTTAATCCCACCCTACCACCGCAGCCCATTGTGTGCTGCCAATGAGGACTCCCTCCCATCGCCTGCTAATGAGTTTTGAACCTGCGTCTATAGGCTAATCGGGCTAATCAAAGTTAGCTTGCGCAAGCTAGCATTTCTCATGCAATGCTACGAACGTGGTACTGGAAAATATTTCCCATAGGGCGGTGGATAGCGTAGTGGTCCAACACACCACACTTTGGTGTGGTGTGCGCTGTCTGTCAGGGACGCAGTTCGAAACCTGCGTCTCTACCAGACCGGCCCTGGACATCAGCCCTGATCAGAGGCGGCATTTGGCTGTCCGCCCCAGGGGGAAGGGGGAGGGTGAGCCGGCACGAGTCCGTCGAGGAGCAGGAAAAAGGCGTCCGTGGTAGAGTTCCGTCTCGGAAGAGGCGGATCTATCGGCCCGGAAAGAGTGTCTCGACCCGGAGGACGGGCGGTGGACTCGTGGGGGAGGGGGAATTGAGATAAATAGAGGGTATAACTTGCAACCAAATTGGGAGTAAAAACTGGAAAAAATTTGAAATAAATGTATTTAAAAAAAGAAAAATATTTCCCATGGTTGACAGGTCTGCAAGATCATCATTCCTCAGAAGAAGCAACTGGCCAGTGATTTGCTTCCAAAGTACATCCCCGGATGTTATGCTAAGCAGTCTTTGCCATTGCTAACGGAAACAGAGCAACTTTCGTTAAATATTCAAGTTGAAATAAAAATGCACCATGTTCTGAGCAACGCAATCTGTGTGATTCCAAATTCCATTCTGTAGTGCTGGAATTTAAACACTTAATAGGGTCGAACATCAGATAAAGCAACCCTGAAAAGTAAATGACAACATCGGATTAGTATACCGATGACTTCACCTGATATGAAAAAGATAATGATTGACTTTTGATTGACTAACAGCCCTATATATATATATATGAGTGGAGGCTGGTGAACTGGGAATAGAGGAGGCTTAAATCCTACCTTTGAACCGATCATTGATCTCAGCCTGTTTTCATTTATTTAGCTTAATTAACAATTCATTGAATAATCTGTTGGCAGAGTAATCACAAAGCCTCCCTCTTAATAGTGTCTCAAGTTGTAGTGTTCCCTTTCTTGACATTAGTTTAGAGACTGTAAATTACAATTAGGGGCTTAATTGAGTAAAAATCAACTGAATCACTTCAAAGCACAAGCTATGCTTTTAACTTAAATCCCCCCGTATAGTGCGCAACTTTGAGAAACGCTAAGTAAACAAACTTTAGTTCGTTGAAAACGTCAGTGCTTTCTCGTGAGCGTTGAACTGCCTGATCTGCACAGATCAGATGAATCGATATTTATTAAGTCCATAATGAAATGGGCCATATTTAATTCAGACATGGAGGATGAGGAGTAGATTTATCCACACGTTCAGATGATCTGTAGACATAAGAAAATGCTACACAATTTTGTGATGTAAAGAAAAGTGGTATCACAAAATGAAATTGGGAAGCTATACCTATTGGTGTTGATTATTCAGCAAATCAACTGCTTGATTGATAGTTGAGGAATGGTTGAGAGTAGTCATTGGTTTAATGGTATGGGTTTCAGCCTCCTTTATTTCAAACGGACGAATAGCTACTGATGTATACTAATATACATGCGGCACACTCCGGAATGGCAGGCGACTGTGTACAGGTACAGAGACTGAGTTGAAAGGAGGGAGGCGATTCCGTGTCAGATGAAAGGAGAGTGCACTGAAGGTTGCCTCACAGCGCTTAATTCAAAACAGTAGTGTACAGACACACACAGATGTGCTGTACAGTGAAAGCAAAGTCACAAAAAACAAATATAATACTTTATTTTAAAGGAAGGATTTCCTATAAACTCCCTTTCAATCCATTATGGTTTTCTCTTAGAAACCCCCCCAAAAACCATATATATACAGTATATATTGTGGTGTCCCCAGGGGTTGGGCGACACTCACAGACCTTGCAGAGGGCTTAGGCAAGTTAAAGAACAAAGAGGAGGCAGTATTCAAAACAAAATGATAATTTATTAAACGAATAATCTTATTGACAAACACTACACAAAACCAAGGGCAGGGTATTCAGGGGAATACAAACACAAAGTCCGCAATCTTTATCTCGTTGTCAGTGTCCAAAATCCAGTTCCGTTATCCAGGTCAATTCCGTTATCCAGTCCATAGTCAATCCAAAGGGGGGTCCTCAAAACAATCCAATTTCATACACAAAAAATACTCCAAAAACACTTTTCCACTCTCTCTCTAAATCCCGGCTAGTCAAACGACGTCACAGTCTCTCACTCTCCTTAACACACTCAACAACTCCTTTACAAACACATTCCTACTCCTTTTCAATGGGTAATGTGAGTCAGTCCTTTAAATAGGCCTCGAAATAGCCTGCAGCTGGTTGTTAGTCCCCATTGCTTGACTTCGTTCAGGTGTTACTGTGGCCTGCTGGGAAATGTAGTGTTTTCAGGCTTCCATTTGTTGTAGGCCAGGCAGCCATTTCCTTGTGCAGCCCCTTGGGCAGCCACAATATATAAAATATACAGGTAGTGGCCAAAAAGGTGTAAACACTTGGGCAAGTGAGGGCCAGAAAGTATCTTGAAAGCAGGTTCTCCCACAAAGGTGTTTCTCCTGAGGTATTAAAGCATCCATCAGCATGGGCTGTGGGTGGGTCAGGGTTGTGGACAAAAATGCTGAGCAAGCCCAGTTGCCCATTATTTTGGCTACCCTGGCTAGAAGATGAGCCCTCGGTGACTTTGAGAGAGGAGTGATTGTTGGGGCACGTTTGGCAGAAGCTTCAGTGATGAAGACCGTTCAACTTGCTGATGTTTCACGAGGAACAGGTGGTGTCTAAGGTGGTGTTGGCATGGGAAACTCTGAGGGGAAAGACAGTGTCAACAAAGGGCAACTGTGTTGGGAAGTGCATACTCCTGGATTGTGATGTCCGTGCGTTAGTCCCGAGGTGCAAGGTTAAACAGGGCGTGGGCAGGCAGTTTTTATCAAGAACGGTCCATCAAGAACTGTACAGAGCAGGACACCATAGTGGTATCATATTTGTGTTTCTACCTTTTTGGCTACTGCCTGTATATATCTCCTAAATTTCCTAAATTGAAGGACTTTATAATCTAAATATGTCCAAATATACTTTATGTATGATGTATAAATTAATTACTTTGTATCATATAAATTTATTATTGTCACTTTGGGAATTCTGCACATATTGTGAAACATATTACCCATTAGCATACAGTACTGGACATATTCTAATATATGTGCACTCGCATAATTACCAGCAATTGATGTTTTGGGTACATGCCATTTACCTATACTTTTCAATATCGCATGTTTGCATCCGTTGACAAACACGGCTTTTTCATGACGTGAACAAACGAATTACTGAATGAATGGACGACTCAACAAAATGAGAATCCTCATCGTTTTGCTGTCAGGTCTGCCTCACGTGTCACTCCTGCGCAGGAGTGAAGTCGCCCTGGTGATGTGGGTCCTCGTATTTGTTGTTGTTGTTGTGCTTCACCGTTCTCTCTCTCTCTCTCTCTCTCTCTCTCTCTCTCTCTCTCTCTCTCTCTCTCTCTCTCTCTCTCTCTCTCTCTCTCTCTCTCTCCTCTCTCTCTCTCTCTCTCTCTCTCTCTCTCTCTCTCTCTGTCTCTCTCTCTCTCTCTCTCTCTCTCTCTCTCTCTCTCTCTCTCTCTCTCTCTCTCTCTCTCTCTCTCTCTCTCTCTCTCTCTCTCTCTCTCTCTCTCTCTCTCTCTCTCTCTCTCTCTCTCTCTCTCTCTCTCTCTCTCTCTCTCTCTCTCTGTCTCTCTCTCTCGTAGTCGTGTTTATGTTTTTTTCCCCCTCATTAAAACTATCCAGCTTATTATCACAGCCAAGACACCCCGGAGCACCAGCTGTTTCACCCCGGCAGGTCAGCGCGGCTCCGGCGCCTTTGAATAAATAAATGATGTCATTATGCTATTCATCACCGGATAAATGGCTTCTTTTTTACACCGCATTAAAGAAAAGTAGGTCAAGTCGCGGGAGCAGCAATACCAAAAAGAAACTGTAATAAGTCTCCCAAAAAAAAAAAAAAAAAAAACACCACCCCACTGCTGAATAGATATTCCTGGCAGCGTGTCGACGCCGTTGCCAATGTCACGGGCGAGCGTGACGCACCTTCACCCTGGCGCCAGGCTTCTGATAAAAATAATTCATACATTTTAAGAAAATTAACTGATATCCAGAGGTTTCTGTCTCCTGCCTTTTTTAGGCTGAGTGACGTGGGAAGTGCTGGGTGACAAGGACACGGATTCACATGAGTTATAGCAAGTTATAACAACGCATGAGGCAGGTTATAACAAGGCGTGAGCACGTTATAACAACATGTCCCTAGTCACAGGGCTGATTGGTCGATCGGAACTTGGCTACAAACTTGTTGTCAAAAGTGATACTTGTTTTAGCCGAAATATTAGCCGTGACAGGCATTGCATGCTGGGACTGTGATGAAAGTGATTAAAAATGAGTGCATTCATGTTGGTTGTCCTGGTCCCCCCGTGCACGTAGATTACTTGCGTTCTTCAAACAAGCTCCAACGGAGCTCTGAAAACATTGGGTGGCTTGAGCGTCACTTTTGCTGTCGCGCGCTGGACAAAGCTGAACTACTGCGGTCGCTGGGTGCAGCACACTGGCGGTGACGGACAGAGTTCCCTGAGGTCCGGTGTGGCATGTGCAACTCTGCCACAGAGCTGTGGGGTGGGGCGCAGAGGGAGCCCACCCCTGCTCCGTGTCCATATGTCAAAGAGGAAACCTGGGGAGTGTGTGTGACAACGCCAGCTGTGGCACCTGAGCACAGCGCCCCCTGGGGTTGTGGAGGAGTCGACGGGCCTGGTTGGCACCCTATCGGTCTCCACACTGCTAGTTTACCAGAGATTATTTGGTACTATTTCTTTAAAAGATGTATTTATTCATAATTTATTTGTAAAGATTTATTTATTTATTTATGTACTGTAGCGGCAGGTGAGCCTGATTCCTATTCACACAGAACACCTGGGGAGGGTTCCTGCAGCCACACAACGAGCAAGTTCAACATCAAACATCCATCAGCAAATTCAGCGAGACTGCTCAAAATCTGCTCGATTTTTGTGTTTTCTGCTCTCAAGCAAATCAACTGTCCCGGGCCAGATTGGACCTGGAGCAAGGGCGTAATCACATATTAAATATTGGGGGGCATAATGAAAGGGAATGTTTTATATCTACAAATGATTGGGATAATGACCAGTTTGAATATGGGGTGGGGGCAGATCCCCCCTGACTGGTTTGAATACGCCTTGACCTGGAGAGCATGCCAGTGAAAGTGATGTCCATTATGCGCTAGAACAAATGTTCTGGGGTTACTGCGCTCGAGTGCATTCTGCAGACGGTGACGTCACCCCCTGTGTGCGGTGAGATCATCAAGGTCACAGGTACAGCCCATTGGCTACGCGCAGCAGCAGCAGGAGTGCTAGGGGCCCCTGACGTATGTCTTTGTGTTCGTCATACTCTCCAGAGACCGCAGGACCTGCAGAATGGGCAGCGGGCCTCCACTACACACGTATGTGTGCCTGCACATGTCTGCTCCCACTCGTTAAACGATGGCTTTGGGTGGAAGATTATGTGGCTTCCGACTGATATGAGCCTCATTTCTTAGAGACAGAGGCAAGGTCATTTCACCTGTCCTCCTGCGATCCTTCCTGGACCGCGGGCTGTGTTGAATTATTATTATGATTATTATTATCATCCATAATAATAATGAATAATAATATTGGTAAGTTTGCTTCAGTTGGCAAGTTTTTATTCCCCCCCCCCCAGCAACTTAAAACACCCTAGAGATCAATAAATTGATACTTTCTCATTTCCTTGTTCAACTCTGGATCGTATTGATCACCCAGTCAAATAAACACACCAATACGCTGATGGTGAGTGTGTGTGTGCGTGTCCTGGTTAGGGCAGGGTGAGAGGCCAGAGTCTCTGGCGGCCTGAGCCCAATCTGGCTGTACCCCCACCCCCTCCGACCTCCATGTGCTGTAACCCCAGAATGGACCCCCCCCCACTTCACCTCACACAGGATGCCAGCCTTCCATTGGCCTCCGGGGGCTGCCAACGTGCAACTTCCTCCCCCAGCAGGAAGTATAACATCCAGTGGGAGCTGTTGATCCTCCCCCCACCCCATCCACTCCCTTAAACCAGTCAAATCCAGTCTCTTAAACCAGTCAAATCCAGTTTCTTAAACCAGTCAAATCCAGTTTCTTAAACCAGTCAAATCCAGTCTCTTAAACCAGTCAAATCCAGTTTTTAAACCAGTCAACTCCAGTATCTTAAACCAGTCAAATCCAGTCTCTTAAACCAGTCAAATCCAGTCTCTTAAACCAGTCAATTCCAGTTTCTTAATCCAGTCTCTTAAACCAGTCAAATCCAGTCTCCTAAACCAGTCAAATCCAGTCTCTTAAACCAGTCAAATCCAGTATCTTAAACCAGTCAAATCCAGTTTCTTAATCCAGTCTCTTAAACCAGTCAAATCCAGTCTCTAAACCAGTCAAAACCAGTCTCTTAAACCAGTCAAATCCAGTCTCTTAAACCAGTCAAAAGTCTCTTAAACCAGTCCATCTTAAACCAGTCTCTTAAACCAGTCAAATCCAGTATCTTTAAATCCAGTATCTTAAACCAGTCAAATCCAGTCTCCTAAACCAGTCAAATCCAGTCACTTAAACCAGTCAAATCCAGTATCTTAAACCAGTCAAATCCAGTATCTTAAACCAGTCAAATCCAGTCTCCTAAACCAGTCAAATCCAGTCACTTAAACCAGTCAAATCCAGTATCTTAAACCAGTCAAATCCAGTATCTTAAACCAGTCAAATCCAGTCTCCTAAACCAGTCAAATCCAGTCACTTAAACCAGTCAAATCCAGTCACTTAAACCAGTCAAATCCAGTCTCCTAAACCAGTCCAGTCTTAAACCAGTCAAATACAGTCATTTAAACCAGTAAACCAGTCAAATCCAGTCTCTTAAACCAGTAAAATCAAGTCTCTTAAACCAGTCAAATCCAGTGCACGAGTCATGGCACAGCTGCTGGCCAGCTCTGCCTGATTGTATCTTCAGCCCAATCAGGCAATCAGACTTTTTTATCTTTTCTGATTTATAAATGCATGATTTTTTTTGTGCGTGGGTGGGGGTGGGGGGGGCGTGGGAGTCTATTACCAGGGGTGTACAGAAGTGGTACGCCAGTACGCATTCGCGTCCTAAAACGTTAATTGCGTACCAAGCAAGATGACAGACTCTTGAAACATACGCGACTTTAAGTTTGATCAGTCCATCACTGGTAAGTTAATTAACTAACTAACTAAGATAATTAACTTACCAGTGATGGACTGATCAAACTTAAAGTCGCGTATGTTTCAAAAGTCAACGTTTGAGGACGCAAATGCGTACTAGCGTCCCACTTATGTTTACCCCTGTCTAGTACAATATTACCTATTACAGCACAATATAATATAATATAATATACGCCATTTAGCAGACGCTTTTATCCAAAGCGACTTACAGTAGTGAATGCATACATTTTCAGTATATGTGGTCCCAGTGGGGATTGAACCCACAACCTAAGCGTTGCCAACACCGTGCTCTACCTACTGAGCCACAGAGAACCACACTCTACCTACTGAGCCACACAGAACCACAATGGAGGAAACGTTGAGTGTAGCCGTCTCGTAGCCGACGCCCGTTGGATGGCGCCCTGTCAGAAAGCACAGTATGCCGCGTGTGAGAGTCTCTGTGAGCTGGCCAGGCCGACAGAGCGGGCGTGGGCTGCAGGAGGGAGCTGTACGGGGCTCCTGCCTTCCTTTAATGCATATTCACCAGCATTAATGAGACATAAGCAACCGTACATCCAGGCTATTCAGTGCCTAACAGAGAACTAGAAATTCATTTGAGGCCAACAAAGGTCAACCACCCCTGCGGTACACGGAAAACCAGACAACCCTCATGCACCCAGGTTCCCCCCCGAGCTGGGTTTGCAAGCTTCAGACTCCAGGCGGGTTTTCAAACGCAATGAAAAAGCATTACGCCCCCCAAAAAAATGAGGAGAAAAAATAAATAAAGTTTTTGCTCAGGTAACCCCTCCATCGTTCATGCTCTAGAGAGGTCACAACGGTCACACACGCACATCTTTTGTGTGTGGCAGCTATAGTGGATGTTTGTGTGTGTGTGTGTGTGTGTGTGTGTGTATGCTTGAGTGGGTGTTGGAGGGGGGACGGGTGTTAAAATGGCTCAGGCAGCCTCAATCACCTGGCCCAAGGAGGAAGGGGGAGATGGAGGGGGGGGAGGCAGGCGAAAGGAAGAAAGTTACTGCACGCAGTTAATATCGAACAGCCGCCATCTACTGATGATTCCCTGCTGCACCCAATTTCTGCCAAAATGCTTCCCGTTAAACCTCCATCAAGCAGACACGCGGCCGCACAAAGGAAAACCTCATCTCCAAGGGAAACTAATCCGCCGGTGTGCACTCTAAGCCTGTCAAGTTTTTTTATTATAAGAAGTCATCAGTCATTTCGTCGCAGATTAAAAGTATGACTAAATTGAGAAAATCCTCTTAGGAATTTGGAATTTAAATAGTGAGTTTGGGGGTTGGGGGTTGTGTGTGTGTGTGTGGGGGGGTGTGGGGGGGGGGTGTTGAGGAAAGATGTGTTTGTTTGGGTGGGGGGTTGGTAGTAAAAAAAATTTTTTTAAAAGTATTTAAGTAAATAAATAGCAATATACTAAATATATATATTTATGTAGACATGAATAGACTTCACGTGGGGTTTTATTTGATGAGATAAGGAGGATAAGAAGAGGAGCGCTGAAACAGTGGTGTGGTGTTTTTGTATTTTACCTCACACACATACTCCCTGATTTGAGATTTGGGCTTAAGAGATAGGAGTGGGGAAGGAGCCCTCCTGGCTTAATTGCATTGCCACTGGCAACAACGTGTTACAGTGGGAGAATGACAATTGCTTTCCGCCAGGAATATGGATGGCGGGTCAATATGCTGTTTTCAACACTGCGCTCGTGTCCCTGCTCCCATTACTGGTTTCCGTTTGCCTCTCAGGTAGGCTCTTGCCAACGAATAATTAGAGTCCGTTCTCCAAGCAAAGAGAGAAACTTCCAAGGACTTCTTCATTTGCCGGTCCCCTTCCTGTTTCCTTCCTCTCTGTCCTTGTTGCCTTCAGCGATCTCACATCGACGTCTGTCCGACGGCATCACGTCGGACTTAAGCGACAATGCTTATCGATTTGAGTGTGCGTTGCATATTTCATATTTACGTTCTTGATGAATATTTCATAATTATGAATAATAAATGGCATAAATGTTATGTGTCTTGCCGTATTTCCGTCTTGGTTGTTTTTTTGTTGTTGTTGTTGTTGTTGTCATCGTTGTCGAGGAGTATTTGGGAGATGTTTTGGTCGTCAACAGCTGCAGTGTATGTGAGAAAAAATCCTGGATTTTTAAAGATGGCTCCTGTACCTCTCCCCCTGTTTTCTGTGATCCCTGCTGCCCTGGAGTGGTCCTTAATCTGATGGGCTGGCTCTTCCTGACTGGACTGGCTTTACACCCCCCTCCTCAGTGATCCCATCCGATCCCGTCCTAATCCAAGGAGGAAGGGCGCTCCCGGCCAGGATTTGTCGGGCCGGCCCTCGCTTCATAAGCGACAGGGCTTTTAGGCGATTCTGTGCCTGATCTTCATCACGATCTATAACAACGTATGGATCAAGCGCCCCCAGACAGAGTTTCAGCTGCTTTTGACCTTTTCTCCTCTTGATGTGCACTCTAAACAGGCGTGCACCTGCACATCAGCTGCAGCTATAGTTTTACGCATCAGCCTGTTTCCAAAATGAAAAATTTGGTACATTTGTTTTATTTTTATAGTTTGTTTTTTTTTATAGGTGATGGCAAATAGGATAAAAGTGAACAATCATCCATTACAGTAACCATGATCTCAGACAACACTGTGTTTAAGACAGTGCCCCAAAGCAGCCCCCAAATTCGCCACTTGGGAACGTAAGTAGGACGTCTTGAGGACTGGCGACAGCGTGAGAAGCTGTCTTTGCATTTTCCGGAACGTTCCGCGAATGAATGAGCACACTGTTTCACCCCGTAAATCACACCGTTGGTTTATGGAGTGGGGCTTCCTTGGGCGGACTGATGAACATTTCAGCAAGGACTGACAGCCCAACAGCCACATGCGTGACCTGTGTCTTTGCACTGAAGTTCAGGTTGATAGTGTACCGCATGAATATAAAGCAGCAAAGAGATGCACGGTGCTTATTCCAGCCTTCCTTTAATGCGCATTCACCAGCATTAATGAGACGTAAGCACCAGTACATCCAGGCTATTCAGTGCCTAACAGAGAACTAGAAATTCAATTGAGGTCAGCAAAGGTCAACCACCCCTGCGGTACACGGAAAACCAGACAAACCTCATGCGCCCAGGTTCCCCCCCGAGCTGGGTTTGCAAGCGTCAGACTCCAGGCGGGTTTTCAAACGCAATTAAAAAGCATTGCGCAAAAAAATGAGGAGAAAAGAAAATGGCTAACACACTTCCTGTGAGATATTGGCATCATTTCGGATGCCAGCGCCAAGGTGAGGACAGCAAGGCCCTTGTTTGTGGTGTCATGAGCTTGGTAAGGTCAGTACCTTACTGGTCTTCGTGGTCCCCTCATTGGCGAAGACCCTGCTGTTCATGCGAACTAGAGAGAAGATCCAAGGCACTGTTCTACATTGATATGAAAGAGTGCCTTGGTTTTTCTTGCTAGTTTACTTACTCAAGTGTGAGCATTGACAATGTTTGCACACCTGATACTGGAGACCACAGGTGGCGGGGCCGGAGCCTGGCAACCGCTTGCAATGAAATAAATAAAACGCTGCAACGCCGCGTCCTGCCGAGCACATATTCACCGGCTGCCCCCTATACAGCCCACCCTCAGAAGCTGGCCTTTTCGACGTAGGACCGGAGACGAGGGCGTGGCTGCACGACACTGAGCTGGCCATCTGATGATACACGAAAGAAGAAGAAGAAGTTGCATACTTGCTAAGTATGCAACTTTATTGACTAAAGAGATGAGTTTGACGTTTCCGTCCTTCGTCAGAGTCTTCAAATAAATGGTGAAAAACACTAATTATAGGTCTAATGAGGTCTAATTATATAGACCTCACCTCCTGTGATTAGTGATTCACCCCTGTAAGTTACAAGTGTAGAACAATGGCACAAATATTTACATTATTTACAAGTTTCTTTGAACCGCGATAAACATGTCAACGACAATAGTGATTCCGTGAAAGACATCGACCATCGCATGACAGTTTCCAAACGTCATAAATAGCTATATAGGATTCCCAATTCCCAACATAATAAAGCCTTCTGGGTTTTATGGTATGACATTTAACAATAATTCATCATTAAGTTTACTTACTCACCAAGACCCAGGCACCAAAGAGCACCCTCTATTATTGTTTTGGCATTTTCTGCTGTTGACCTGGGCAGATCATACACGTTGGGAATGATCACCACTCTCCAAAAATGATTTTTCTTTTAGCCACCACAAAAAATCCTCCCCCTTTCAAAGCAGTCATTTCATAGTGTGTTTGTCATGCCCCTACAACCGTAATTGACCGATGCTCAAAATGAGAAACGTGAAACAGTCGAAAGAAATCCGCAGGCCTGGTGCCACTCAGCTGCCCTGTCACCATGCAGCAGAAACCTTGCTGAACAAAGGTGCACTTGAAGTACGTCCTTAGACATTTTACACACCAGGCTGCTCCTCTGCTATTAATTTAACACAGAAAATATATCCCTTCCAGTAATAAACTAAGGGACGGACTTAGCCAGCAGAAATTACACAAGCAGCAGAAAGCAGGGAGTGGAGCACTTCCAGCTGATTCCAGCATTATGGTGCATTTCCAATTTCACCCAAACTTAATTTCCTTTGAGTGACTGTCATCGCCCCCCACCCCCACCCCCACCCCCAACAGTAATTAGGTACGGAGCCTGGACAACAACAGAGGAACGGGTCCAGTTAATTTCCAGAAGCAAATTACCTTTAGATTATGGTAAGCAATATTTTGTGCCAGGCAACTTTATTGCTGATTAGCAATTAGCCCAAACTACCAGCAGCTGAAGTGCTAATGTTTAATTTGCTCTTGTAATTATATACAGTATTCCTGCGGAGACGGCAGCGGGGGAGAGTGAAATGTATGGATTTCTGCTTAATTCCATTTCATTTACGACCTGACAGCCCCTGCAGGTAGGAGGCTGAGGACATTTCTTAGCCATTAGTAATGGC
Source organism: Aldrovandia affinis (assembly GCA_029706075.1). Taxonomy (NCBI): domain Eukaryota; kingdom Metazoa; phylum Chordata; class Actinopteri; order Notacanthiformes; family Halosauridae; genus Aldrovandia; species Aldrovandia affinis. The sequence continues at coordinate 112,487 of JAINUG010000468.1, forward strand.
TGCTCTTCAAAAAGAAGGCAATAAGCAACTGCTAAAAAGACGCAGTGTTTCTTTTCTAGGTCATTCCCCGGCAATTCACAACGTGAATTTCACGCAGAGGTTTTGGAATAATTACAATATTCCCTGTGACAAACAAAGTGATTCCTGTCTGCATTTTCTCAGCCCGAATGGAAACAGTCATTGGGGATCTGAGACATTTTAGCTTTCAAAAGCACTTAAGTCAGGAGGAACCGAGACCTCCTGTATTGGGAGACGTCCGCATTTAACTGGTTGAATCACTTTATTGTTTCCTGTAATAATGATATTTGTAATGAGACATAGTTAAACTGTCACTCAGGCTAAAAAAATGCTTTTAAATTTCCTCTTTTTTTTTAATGCCATATAAACGCTGTCATGTCACATTCTCTGTCAAACTTAAATTAAAAATGTATTGGGAGAATAAAATGCGTTTTTGTTGGCATTTTAGGTCAATGCCTGTCATGTCACATTCTCTGTCAAACTTAAATTAAAAATGTATTGGGAGAATAAAATGTTGAAATAACTTACCCTATTTCCCATTACCCCTTTTTTGAAATAATAACATTTTGCTACTCAGGGCTACATGTTACTTTTACTAATGCTCTCTAATGCTGAAGACAGTTATGCAATATTTTAATGTTTATAAATTATTATTATAACTGACATTTAATCTTCTCCTGAGCATGCATGTGTGCCAGGAGATATACTAGCGATTGTGAGCAAAACTACTCAAAATCATTTTTCAACTGCTGCAGCCATCATATTACTAATATGAAAGATGATTGATCTGTGTTTACATTACATTACATTACAGGCATTTGGCAGACGCTCTTATCCAGAGCGACGTACAACAAAGTGTTAACCATAGTCAAGAACAGTTTAGCTGAAAGCCACCCTAGTGGGAAGTACAGTTCCTGGGTGCTAGGAGCAACCACATAGTTAAACTAGGACCCTGTAGGTAAATCTGTAGCCACAATTCAGAGGTAGCAATAAAGCAGAAAACAATGCCTAAGCCTAATACAATACATAAACAAGTAGACGTGTAAAACTAAGCAACTATGTCCCTAAGTTAACAAAAACCGGACTACGGGGAGAGGTGCACCCTGAAGAGGTGAGTCTTCAGTCGTCGTTTGAAGGTGGCCAGGGTCTCAGCTGTTCTCTTCCACAGGAAGGTCATTCCACCATCGTGGAGCCAGAACCGACAGGAGACGTGACAGGGAAGCGCAGGTGCAGAGGGGGGGAGGTGCTAGGCGTCCTGAGGTGTTTACAAGTGAAAATCTTCATTACGAAATTTGATCCAGATAGCGATGATATGTACAATAACTGCCTATTGATGTTGTTAGACATAAAAAGGTGTACATGTTGTACATGTTCTAGGCATGTTTCACCAGACTTAATTAAGTGTCCATTGATCCTTTATACTAGATCACATTATGGGAGCCAACAGATGCTTCGTTGAGGGAGTTTCCTGGTATACCTGTTCTCATATGTAAAAGTGTCTCAAGTGTCAGTACAATGCCATTTGTAAAGGTACAGGTAACAGCCAAAATATAGGCAACACTAGAGTGAATGAGAGAGCCTTTAAACGGGTGCAGTACCTCGAGTGTCCATCGGGGGGGTGTTCACAGCTGGTAGTGGCGGATAGGCCCAGCCCTCATCCCTTTCCAACAAATGGCCTGGGTTGCATCGTTGTGGCTTTCACAAGACGTGATTATCGGCATCGGCAACTAGTCAGCTAATTCAGCCCATCGCATCCATTTGATAACAAATACTTATTACGTTTATATTAGCAGCGAGGTACAGCTGCGTTATCTTTGCAGCAAGCGCATTTTGTTTGCAGGTCATTATGGGCATTGTGTGTTATCTAGCAAGCAAACATCGAGCTACCCCTGCCTTCGCTTTGTTACCTTGCAACAGTTTGCCTTCACAATGACTTTGTTTCTCTAGCTGTTGTGGGTGAGGAGGGGGGGAGGTCTGTGCTTTTGTGTTTTGAACTTCAAACAGAGATGCCTCTTCTCGTCTCTTCTCTTCTCTGTCCTGACCCCCCAGGGATGGAACGGTCCTCCACACTCGGTCAGGACCACGGAATCACTGGCCATCTTCCACAAGAGACTCAAAACCCGCCTCTTCAGACTCCATTACCACTTCCCTCGTGTTCAATACTGCATTTTGTAATATGTATCTGTGTTGATGACTGTCCCCAAAGAAAAAAAAACGAAAGTTGCAGCTATGCAGGGCGGCGCACAACTAGCCAGCGTGTCGCCCAGGGAGGGTTTCAGCCTGTGGGATTGTCCTCGTCTCTTCACGCAAGAGTTTCTCCTCTGGTGAATTGGGGCGCCTGCTGTCTGGCTGCACCAGCTGCGTATGCATGTTCTCCCGTGTACTCCCCCAGCGCAGTGACTGCGCAGCTCAGCTAGGGAGGATGGTGTGTGTGCCCTGCTGCAGTTAACTCAAATGGGTGGCTGGCAGGCTGACCAGGTGAGCAATGGATTGGATGGAGAACACACACTGTACATACATACATCTTAAGGGCCTCTTTTGTGGTCCAGTTTTTGGTTACAGTCTACTGTTTTAATGTTAATTGCTTTCACCACCGTTTGGCCACAGAGCGGGGTTCTGGTGATTCCTGCTGTCGCGCCAGAGTCGGCTCTGGCTCAGCTGGAGTGCCACCAGGAGGTGGCTTTGTGAGGTGTCCGCCCCAGGGATGGGGAGACCGGGAAGCCTGACAGGACGTTCGCTGTCCGCCCCAGGGAGGGGGAGGAAGAGGCATAAGAGTGGCCCTGTAGTATCGGGTTACGGTCGGCGGCCTGGCGAGTGCCATCTCGGAGGAGGCGTTAAGTCACCTTCGTCACTACCGGTCGCAGGTCTACGGCAGCAAACTCACATTACTAGGGGGGATTGACTTGAAAAATAGCGGGTGTAATTGGCTACCAAATTAACATACTTAACATACTGTACCCGTCTCCTGAAGACACCGCATACCTGTCTCTGGTCTCCACATGCTCTCCTGAAATTGTGGAGGACGTTGTAGCTATGGCCTGTGGATACGACTGACCATTCCAACTTGGGTGAGGAAAAAAATCAGGGTTAAAAACTGTAAAAAAAAAAAAAAAAAACTGGTTTACTAAAGAGTGCATGTGAGTGATTGACTGATTATGCTTAGCTACAGTGGCTCGTCAGCTAATGAGGTTCTGTTGCTAACTGAACTTGTTAGTTCTTTATTAATTCATGATGAAAACATTACGTACATCAGATAATTTTCTCATTCAAAATTAAAGGCACTGCTTAAGTTGTGGAGAAGCTCCCGTGGTGGCGCTCAGCATATGTACAGTATACACAGTGTTTGAAATATATCTTGTTACAGAAATATAGCGAATCTCCGGAGATCAGAGTGGCAGATTCATGTTTCCTCTTTCTCTTGTAATGGTGAAATACTTTACTTTGCCCTGTCTAGTGAGCATATTATAGTATATAGAGCTTATATAGAGCTGTTCACATACTGTATGTATCAATGAGGCTGTAGTGATCAACCATCATTTTGGCATCACCCATATCCCTGGCAAACATCCCTAATCACAGCTCATTAGACATTATGGTTGGGTTGGCATGGGGGGGCATATTGGTGGTGCATTAAATTGTCCCCTCAATAGTTTCTGTTTTCATTCTCCATTCCTAAAATGTTGTGGACCTTTGTCTACAGTGATAAAAACTAAGAACAGAATGCTGGGATGTATAGCAAAAGGTATACGAGCTTGGTCAGATACTTAGCAAGCTAACTTGCACACTAAACTGGCTAGCTGGTTATCTAGAAGCAAAGGTGGCATCCTAAAAAGTGTAACTGTCCATTTCCATGGAACCCTATCAAACACATGCAGGTGAACGTGGTGTATTCATACATTATTATAGTTTGTTTTGGTGAGGGGTTATACACTGATAAGCCATTTTATAGTATGGTTCATGTATTAGAATTCCTACATCAGAAATATATTTATAACTAGGCCTATTCCTAGATTACCAGAACCGCCCACTGGAGCAAACTATAATAATATCTGAAGGTGTCTGCATATATTTGATGCAGTTCTCAAGCGTTTGTTTGATCCTGGGTAAAACATTTTATATTTTAATGTAATATTCAGCACTGCTGTTCCTTTATTGATTGTTTCTGCTATCTTAATAGAAAAAGTAATGGACAAGATTTTACTTAAACTCAGTGAATTGGTGTCCTTTTTCTTTCATTAATGAGTTACAGGGTTTGGTTATTTGAATGAATTTTTTAACATTGACATTTTTCTTTGTTCATTTATTGCTGTGAAATTGGTATTAAATTGCGCGTCAAATGGTATTAAAAAAGTCTTAAAAGGCGTCAGCTGCTCAAGTCTGCAGAAACGTCCTGTACGTCGTGACAGTCGGTGCTCTCCGACACGTTTGTCGAGGTGCTGCTGCACCGTCTGTAGCTTCACCATTTCAGACAAAACACGAGTCGCACCATTCAAAGAAATTCAGTGTGCCCGCTTTTTTTTTTATTTAAAAAAAAAATTCAAAGATTTTATCCATTTTCTCCCAATTTGGTAGCCAATTAGACCCGCTATTTTAATATAATGGATTGTAGTAATAGTTCGCTGTGGTCCTACAATTATACAACGCCTTCATTTAACTGTGAATGTCATTTTCCCAACCCATTTTCCTGCTGTGTCGGCATACCTGACGGTCAGAAGCCCGGTCAGGAATCGTCAGGCAATCCGTCGCCTCAGGGAGGGTAATATGCACTGTGACCGCTTCCGCAACCTTTCCGTAATGCCTGATTTTCGCTCAAGACAATGGCCTTGTTTGTAAACATGAGCGAAGCTACCGAGAGAGCTCTCATCGCATCCCCCAAAGACCTAGTAATCTGACATGGGCTCTCATTTAAATGAAAACGTATTTGTGGGTTGGGTTCTACAAATCGCTGGGGTGTTGGGAGGTTTCCCTCGGGCAGTGTCTGGAACAAGGCCTCGCGCAATCAGCGGAGAAGGGCCAGCGTTCACTCCAAAGGGAGGAGAGTCTCTCCAGGTTGTCATATTTTTTATTATAATATATAACCAATATAACTGCTTGAAATTATTTTCCTCTCACACTCCAACAATCCTCTGAATTAGAGTGAATGTACGCACACCCGTTTGGTCTTGTTCAATCCCTAAATGTATTTGCTCTCTTTTCAGTGTTGAAGAGTCGTTTAATTATTATGACAAAGTCGTGCCATTTACTAAAATATCAGCAGAATGAAACACTGTGGCGCTGTAGCCTGAAGATATTGAAACCATGTGCATATGTGCAGTACTTAATAATAATAAATCCCTTTATTTATAGAGCATTTCTCTCATTTCCCCCAAAAAGAGAAACAAATAAAACAGAGAAATGTATAACTAAATACATATAATATCATAATATTTAAAAATATTATATATTTTTTTACACATTATTCATTTATATCACTGGATATATTGGTCAAGCTGTTTATACTGTGTGCCTTACTCAATGACTCAATCTCCACCCAAGATTCAAACCTGCCATCTTGCCCCTACAAACCCATTTTCTTACCCTGCGATGACATCACACCAAAGCAGAAGTGTCTTCAGAACACCAATTACCAGAATGACCTACAACTACATGAGTGGCTCAAAGCATGTGACACACACATGTACAAACATGCATACGCACCCACACACACATACACAAACACGCGTACACACACACACGCACACACACATTCACATACACACACGCACACACACACTTGCACAAAGATGCATATGTATACACACATGCACACATACACGCACGCACACACAGACACATACACACACAAACAAACACACATGCACAAATACACATACATACCTGCGTGTGTACACACACACACACACACACACATTCATGTACATACATGCATACATACACACACACACACATTCATGCACATACACACACACATTCATGCACATACACACACACACACACACACACACACATTCATGCACATACACACACAAAAAACACACACACACACACACACATGCACACATACATAGGTAGAGTTGTTGCCAGAATGGTTGCACTTGAGCTTGCATTTACAAATCGATCTTTTTCAAACCAATTTGTGGAAGGACATTTAATGAATGCTCTTGAAAACCTGAAGTCTCTGAGATAGATGACATGAAAGCAGATTTTTTTCAATATAGAAGGGATGAATTTATATATTGTGCTGTTATTCGTTTAAAAAGAGGTCGCATGAAAGTGAACGGAAACATGATGTTTAAAAGAAAATAAATTAAAAAATAAATGTTCTAATAATAAATTAAGTGGTCTTTTGGATTATGTTTAACAGGAACGATATTTATTGACATGGAAAAATATGGAGCATTTCACATGGTTTTTTTTTCTATCACACCGAGTATATTTCTATGTGGATTATACAAACCACGTGACGCGTGGAAAGAGGAAAACAATTCAAGCCAAGCCCCTTCGTAATTATTCCCCGCGCAGGAGAAAAAGAAAAGCGAGAGAAACACTCTTTTTGTTTCACGGACTGACCCCATAGTTTTCTTTTCAAGCTCAGCGTCAGATTGTTTGTTAGATGTTGACGAGATGCAGGTGAAGGTGCATTTGCTGCTTTGAAAGTTCAACAGCGCGGATGTTCCCCCTCCCCCCCTCCTCCTCCTCCTCCTCCCCCTCCCCTCGTCCTCTTCAAAGTCCGCAAACCAAGTTTTCAAACCAAAGCAGCTGCTGGTGCCCACACTCTAGGGAGCTGTAGCACTGAGGAAGGCCTCCTGGATGCGGGAGGAGTGTGGAACACAGAGGGCTCTCACTCATCTCCTCGCAAGGCAACACAATAGACTGACAGGCCTCCGGTTCAAAGCCTCTCTTTTTTTATTTTATTTTACTTTATTTTATATTATTTTAAAAAAAAAAATTATTTTTTTTACACCGGTGTGGAATTTCAATCCTGTTATTTCATATAAAAGTGGGGGGGAGAAAAGTTACTCGTGCGATGATTCCCTGTCACTCACTCTTTTCTCATTGCATACAGTATGTTCAGTGAAACAACAATAAACAATAGTGGATCTCTTTTCTAAGATCAAGAGGAGGGGGCCGGGGGGGACGACGACAAATACCTGAATTTCACGTGACAGTGACAATGTTGGATGGAGGAGAAAAACACAGTGAAATTAGAGGAAAGATCCGTACGTGTGTGTGAAGGAAAGTGCGCGTATAGGGCCTCGACCACTCGCGTTATGAAATGTTGCAGCAGCATCGATCAAAATGAGCCTCTTTCCCGAGTCTCCGCACAGCCGTGTTTTTTGATCAGTTTGTACGGTGAACAAAGGCTTTTCAGCTGCAGCCCAACATAATCTGATCAAACCCAAACCTTGATCCGCCCGCCGCTAAGTGATAGCTGCCAAAATTCGCATCCAGCGGCACGTTCGCTTCTGCGTCCCGGCGCAGGAAACAGGTGGTGT
>JAINUG010000468.1:125000-255000 GCA_029706075.1 Aldrovandia affinis
TTGACCGAAAGCAGGCATTTTGATTGCGATTGAACCCGTTTGTTGCTTTTTTTGTTGTTGCAATGCTTCATTGAGGGAATGGTACTCGTTTGCTTTTAGTTCGTTTGCCACGTGAAAAGGGCAGAGGTGTCTCCGCCATACCTCGCCACTGAAAGAAGGAGCAATCAGTTTTGCATAGTAAAAAAAATATATATATCAGATTAAATTGTAGTGTAGTAGCAGCCTCTATGGTTTATGTTTGGATCGAACAGTCTCGCATGTGAGATTAAAAAAGGTAATTTGATGCAAATTGAAGTAAATATCATCTCTGACCAGAGGGTGGGGCGAGCCTACCTGTCTCAGGTGCATAATCCCACACAGCGCTGTGCTCATCGCAAGGCACTGATCATGCCCTGAATTCTGCCTGCCTGGCAGGGGGATGAAGTTCGGTTAAAGAAAACCCTGCCTCTTTTCTCCGTCGGCCAATCAGGTTGAACACGAACTGCCAGGAAATCAGGGCGGAAAACGGCCTTGGTTTCCCCCACGACTGTGGCATGTTGGCGGTGTCTGTGGAGCAGACGAACAGTGGAGAACGAACAGTGGAGAACCAGCCGTGGACAGATGTGGATTTAGCGCCATATCCACAATGCCGAGTTGTGAACTCAAGTCACATGACTTGGAATCAGTTTTGATGGCTTCAGACTTGACTTGCAAAAAATAAAAGTACTTGAGACTTGACTTAGACTTGCCTGGTCTATAGAATATCCAGCACTGTGTCAAGCCTGGACTTCTACACCCCAAGGGTCTGTGCCTCTATTACATGACCTGGCAAGCTGTTTCACACACTGACAACTCTCTGTGTAAAAAAAACCCCCGATACTTCCTGATATCAGTGCAGAATTTACCTTGACCTAACTTCCACCTGCGCTTCCTTGTTCTGCTGACAGAACTCAACCTGAAAAATTGTCCCTATGTGTGTTTAGTCTTTCCTCATGAAACCTTTCATACCTGGAACCAATTTAGTTGCCCTTCTGGTGAGCTTCTAAGAGCTTCTGGTGGCGAGAACTAAACACAGTACTCTAAATGTAGTCTGACGAACGACATTATATAACATCAATATATAACATCAATATAACCTCCTTTGATTTCTAGTCAATATATCAATATATATATCGTTGCTATATATCCCAGCATCCTTTTGACCTTTTGTTTTATGCTACACCACAATGCCTAGATCCTTATAGACATTGACCAGCTACTACACCCAAGGATTTTTCAAAGTAGACACATTCCAGTTTTGCTAGTTCCATAAAAGAATCCTGTTTTAAATGTATATTTCCGTCATTCACTGATAATCCGGATATTAGTGCTCAAGCGATCATTAATAACCAGGCGACACCACAAAGTGTTTACCTTTACCGTCTCCGTCGTTCGGTCAAACCGTTTCGCTAACTCCGTTGCGTGGACCCATCGCTTGGACACATCCCTGTTCAGCGGCTGCCACGTTTCACCAGGAACTCAATCACCCGCACATTTTCATTTATGTGGGGGGGGGGCTTTACCATCACCGGTATTTACCGACGGGCTTCCCCATCACCGGTCGGTATAGCTTCCTACAGAATGCACACAATTGGCACACGTGTAAATCTTCCCCACTTTCCCCCCATTGGATTGTGACTGAAAGCAATTCCCCAATAAGAAGACAAGCCTTTGTGAATAAAATGCAATCTTGGCCACGGCTGACCCGTGAGGGATGTATGTAGATTGGGAGCTGAATTGCCTGCACACCGCTGTCCGCTTTGTACCGCCCGTCCGGGCCTCTTGGCTTTAACGAATACAGAGTCAGGTTTGGCTCAGATAATGTAAAGACAGATTTCATCAGGTCCTTATCTGTTACAACCTGCAGCGCTTGCATTTGGATTCAATATCTACCAATAATAGCAGTATTTTATAAACATTAGGGCGCATGGTTTTGCACTGGTCAGCAGACGCGCGCGCGTGTAAATATATAAATAAAGAAAGGCTTTGAGGAAAAGCGCATAAGAACAAAACCAGTCACGGCCTCTTTTTTCCCCCTCCATCTGGTGTATGAATTGTGTATTATTCCCATCATTTTTCTGACTTTCCGGAAATAAGAATGTCATTTTATCTTGTAAACAAGGTTCCATTCCCCCCCCCTCCTCCTCCTCTCTTCCTGGAGTAGTGTGTATTGCACTGGGGGAGAGAAATCTTAACATTGCATTGATATATCAACTGCAGAGCCTGTCGTCGTCAACCAGAGACTGTCAATCCGAACCAGCGCGAAGTGTGCGAATGCTGAACCGTGGAATTCTGGGAATTTATAGTTATCAGTAACATAATAACATTATGTTATCGACTTAACAGAATGTAAGCACGAAAGAATGTGAACCTTTGTCTCTGTGTTGTATCTGAAGCACCGAGGCTTTCCCTTAAGAGAAAATAAAATCCAGAGGAAGCGCTGGCTGGACAGACAGTAGCAAACCGTCGTAAATAAGCTACACTTCAATAAGGGCAATTGGCTTGGCTACAAGTAGCCTACAGTACATTGAAAAAATTGTATCATATTCAAATAAGTCTCATTGAACGATGGTAAGGTACTAATGTTATATAATCTAATATTTTTCAAATAACAACCAAAGAATACCCCTTTTAAATTAATGAAAGGCGATTAGTCTAAATAACAATTCCTTAAACGTATCTATCACCCTTGCATGTCACCGCTGTGCGTGAGTGCAGTATCCCACATGGTTGCACAGATATCAGCCTCGGAAACCGGTTATCTGTCATACTAATGTGTGTATTTCATCATCTTTTCCCTCTTGTTGTTAATAAACGATACTCATCAGTCAGTGATGACACACAACACGAGAAAAAGAACCCCTTTGTATTACTGCCTCTGCCCAGGGTGAGCGGCACAGCTAACGTCTGTTTTATATGTATAATCCTTTTGCATGGCTGAATATTTATAGCTGCCCTTCAGGTTAATTGCCTTGCTCTGGGGTACGGTGGTAATGCCCCCTACTAGATTCACACCTGCAATCTCTTGGTTGCAAGGCCAAGTTGCCAAAGCACTGTGCTGCCACACTGGCAGCATTCATTTGACTTGACGTTCACCTAAGCTGCTTTTTTAATGGCCATACTGGGGTGCTTTTTCAGCACGGACGCTGTGGAGCGTTGTTCTGCAAGATGAAGATGTAAACCAGGAAAAGCAGCTCCACTCTTCGTGCTTTGATGCATGTGCCTCGTGTTACTATACTGCGCCACATGGGGTGGCAGTGTAGCGTAATGGTTAGGTTACTAGTCTTCCAGTAACTCAGAGGTTGGAAGTTTGATTCCCAGCTGGGGCACCCTTGAGCCTATATTTCTTAAATATCTACATACACGAAAAATGTAATGTTTTTTTTTTTTTACATATCTTAAATATGTAAATATCCAGCCGTATAAAGGGATTGTATGTAAATAAATGCAAGTTGCTCTGGATAAGAACGTCTGCTAAATGTAAATGTGTTTTCAGCGTATGACACAGGAAAGTTTCATGGCCTCCATCCATAAGCTTGTGTGCAGCGATTTCACGTTTTTTTATTCTGCAGAAATGGGCTGTGATTGGCTCACCGGAGTGGTCAACAAAGCGCAGAACTCCAGAGTGCAGAACAGGCACCGGCAGGTGGACGACTGGAGCCTTGTCCACCCCCTGGTTATGGATGGAGCTGTCACAATCCAATGCCTCACTGACCAATCAAAGCATTCTTTTTGGAAATGTTTTGCGGACGGCAACGGTATTTTGATTGGTCCAAATCAATCAACGAGTGACAGCGGATGGCAGCCCCACCTCATCTTGGAGTTCATCAGCGTCGCGCATCAACGCGGGAGGCTGAGGAATGGGGCTTACATTCTGTTAACTGCACCGATCTCTTGCGTGAACCGTGATTGTTCCTACCGTGTATTAATGCACGTCTTGTAAGTCGCTCTGGATAAGAGCGTCTGCTAAATGCGTAAAATGTAAATGTAAAATGGGCTGTGTCTAGCAAAGCCCAAAACTAGGCTCAGCTGAGGCTCGCTCGCCCATGAACTCTATAACATAAAAATCTACGTTCCCAAATGACTGAATGAGTTAGGCAGCCCAGCCAGGTGAGGTTAAGAGCGGCAGTAGGGTGTAATCATGCCAGAAAGAGTGCCAGGGTCAGCGTGTCTCCCTGTTACTCTCCATAAAACAGCTAGACAATCTCTAACGTTAAGTGCTTTAAGACCATGAAACTGCTGTTCTCCCCGTATTTGTCTGGTAGCTGGATTCCATTTTCCTTGTCAGGTAAATTGCATGGGTCTTGTCTGAGCGGGGCTAGGCGAAGGAGCGAAATTCGAAAGTGCTTTAATTGCTAAAAAGATGCGGAATGGAATTCAGTGCATTCCAGATTCCATCTTATTTCCATTTTCTTTTCATGGACTGCATGGGGCCACGTTCCCAGAAAGCAGGAAGTAATGAAACAGCAGTGCAGTAGGGGGTGTTTCTATGCCAAGGTGTTCGAGTTGCTTTTGAGCAATAATAATGTTCCAATGGAGGAAGGGGGGAAACAGAGACGATAATGAGCAAAGGGCTCCTTTCCAAGAGGAACACATTGTTTTAATTGTCCAAGTGATAAACAGAGAGGGGGAAACCTATTCACGGCCCAGCAACAGGAACGAACCTAGCCTTTTTCCTCGAAAATGTGTTTGAGCAATTACGTTCAAACCACGTAATTATGCATATCTTTTGGAAACATGCGAGGCTGTATGGAAATGAGGCGGGGGCATTTAAATACCGCACAGACCCCCCCCCACACTGCTGTTGAGTATTGTTTAATATTACAGACAGTTTTGGAAAAGTAAAGAGGCGCTTAAGTCAGGGATTTTTGTGGTGGAGATTTCTGCAGGTAGTATGCCTTCTATCTGCATCAGTGGAAAATATGCATAGGCATGAAAACAGTCTTCTATCTCTCCTTCTCTCTCTCACTATCCCTCCCTCCCTCCCTCCCTCCCTCTCTCTCCTTCTCTCTCTCTCTCTCTCCCTCCCTCCCTCTCTCTCCTTCTCTCTCTCTCTCTCTCCCTCCCTCCCTCCCTCTCTCTCTCTCTCTCTCTCTCTCTCTCTCTCTCTCCCTCTCCCTCCCTCCCTCCCTCCCTCCCTCTCTCTCTCTCTCTCTCTCTCTCTCCCTCCCTCCCTCCCTCCCTCCTCATACCAGGGCCCACCCTTAATTAAGTCTGCTGGGGTTTAAAAGTGTTGATCTTGTTTAAAACCCATCTCAGCACAATTAAAGGGCTGAGGGTCCCGCATGGTAATCAGGACATGCACAATCGTTTGGATGAAAGCCATGGCGGACGATGCTGTTTCACATTGATTCTTTCGCACTTGTATTTGTTTTATCTTGTGGTGGTGGTGGGGGTTATTTCCTTCCAAAGCATCATATATTTCTTTTGTATAGACCGAGACCTCCCCTGTTCACAATTACCACTAGTTAATCTTATCGGAGCAAAATTCAATTACATTTATCAAGGTTATTCCATACACTAAAGATATAGCCTGGGCAAATCTGATTTGAGCACAGAGAAAGCAGCCATTATGTGCCTGAGTACTGTTTTTATACAAATAATTGAGCTTTGCTTTTCCTGGAGAATAGCCTACGTAGAGATGCAGTAATGCAACATGTAACAGCTTTATAAGAAACCAATAATGGGGAGATTATTACGGTTCAGAGAGAGCCAAGCACCTGTTACTATACTTCAATTCCAACCCTACACTGACATTTAAAAAATTTAGTTTCAACTTTGATAACAGGTTACCAGCAAGGCTGCAAGCCAGGAACCTGATGAAGGCAATTTAAATGCTTGCAAAGTGGTGAGATTAGAATCAAATAAGTGCAGATTTTTTTTTCTCTCTCTCTGCTTGACTTATCTTTCACTGGATTCGTTCTCTCAGCCCTAGCAGGCAGTGAACTCTGGGTAATTTTCCCCCTCCACACCAATTACCCCTGGATGGATTTTTCAGAGTGAACCGGGATAATTGCCTCTCTATCTGGGTGCAATGGGAAGTCTAATGTGTTTAAGTGAGATTTTTTTAAGCCTCTGTGTGGTAGGGGGGAAAAGGGGGGGTGGAGGGGAGGGGGGGGCGGGGGGCGGTGGTTGTTGTTGGGTTGTTGGATTGTGCTGCTGGTGGAAAGCTTTGCTAACGGTGCAAAATAATTAAATAAAGTCAGGCCACGCCCGTTTAGTTAACAGTGGCAGCCCGGGTCGTCTGGGGTGGGAGAGAACGATGTTGAAACTCCCGGGAGGCAGCGAAGAAGTTAATGAGCTGACTCTGTGTCTCAGTGTCTCTGTGACTCAGTGACTCTGTGACTCTGACTCTGACTCTGTGACTCTGTGTCTCTGTGACTCTGTGACTCTGCGATACTAACTCTGACTCAGTGTCTCTGTGACTCTGTGACTCTGTGTCTCTGAGACTCTGTGACTCTGACTCTGTGTCTCTGTGTCTCTGTGTCTCTGTGTCTCTGTGTCTCTGTGACTCTGACTCTGACTCTGTGACTCTGTGTCTCAGTGTCTCTGTGACTCTCTGACTCTGTGTCTCTGTGACTCAGTGTCTCAGTGATTCTGTGACTCTGTGACTCTGTGACTCTGTGTCTCTGTGACTCAGTGTCTCTGTGACTCTCTGACTCTGTGACTCTGTGTCTCTGTGACTCAGTGTCTCAGTGATTCTGTGACTCTGTGACTCTGTGACTCTGTGTCTCTGTGACTCAGTGTCTCTGTGACTCTGTGACTCTGTGACTCTGCGACTCTGTGACTCTGTGACTCTGTGTCTCTGTGACTGTGACTCAGTGTCTCTGTGACTCTCTGACTCTGTGACTCTGTGACTCTGTGTCTCTGTGACTCAGTGATTCTGTGACTCTGTGACTCTGTGACTCAGTGTCTCTGTGACTCTCTGACTCTGTGACTCTGTGACTCAGTGTCTCTGTGACTCTGTGACTCTGTGGCTCTGTGTCTCTGTGACTCTGCGATACTAACTCTGACTCAGTGTCTCTGTGTCTCTCTGACTCTGTGTCTCTGTGACTCTGCGGGGGGGGGGGCGGGCCAGGGTCACACAGGTGTCTGACGAAGCCGTGAGCAGGTGAGCGAAAAACAAGCGCCTTTTACAAAACGTGACCCGGGACCCCAGAAATAACATATCATTCGAACTGAGGACTGTAAGCTTTGCAATAATAGCATTACATTTCAGCGCATCAGAGAGGCGTGATTGGACTGTCTGGGAGCTGTCTATACATATAACTGCTGACAGAAATTATTTTGCATTTTGCCGTTTGTACTTGATCACAAATGATCTTGTGCATGGTCATGTGAATCGGAGGTCCCCTTATGGAAAAAATCACATGAATTCTGCACATTCATATATAAGGCTGATCCTCCCACAATATGGTTACCAATTCCATAAAACACTGAACAAGACAAGTTTGTAGTGTCATGGTTGCGAGGGGAGGGTGCACAAAGTACTGAAAACAGGGGGGTGAATAATTGTGACACATATCTTTTTGGGTGTCACAAAAAAACTATTACTTTATGATATAATATAACAAAATAAACAAAAGCTTTTCCTCCGAGCAATTGCATTACTATAAAATAATATAATTTCCCCATTTTTTGGCAGCATACAATATATCTCATTACCTATATTGTTGATCTTATACAACCTGCTCATCTTTATGCCAGTGTAGTGTAATGGTTAGGGGCACTGGACTTGTAACTCAGAGGTTGCAGGTTCAATTCCCAGGTGGGGCACTGCTGTTGTACCCTTGAGCAAAGTACTTCAGTAATTGCTTCAGTAAAATATCCAGCTGTATAAATGGAATGTAAAACAAATGTAAACTGTGTAAGTCGCTCTGGATAAGAGCGTCTGCTAAATGCCTAAAATGTAAATGCGATGTAAATGTATCAGTGGGGTGGGGCTGTGTGAATCATTTAGGAATTTCCTGGGTTCCCCCCCTTTGCACAGGTCACACATTAGTGCTTTACACTGATTACTGCATGTAGCTGTAAGTCACGCACCACGGGATCCATTTAAATGAAGGCATCGAGTGGTTTTAAAAGCATGCAGAAGACCACCTGAGGATTTTTATGATATTTGGGGAAACACAGAAATGAGGTCACGGTGACATTTAAACGTCGTGGGTGTAGTAGCAGGGAATCCCCCAAAATGAGCGTTTCTCATTGGGTCGGGTGGAAAGCTGTCCTGCTGCCCGTACTTAGCTGTTTTTTTGAGTTTTTTGTCAGACGTGAGCCTCAATACACGCACGGGGGAAAAGCAGAGGCCAGAGACCTCATGTTTACACAAAACATACGTTTGGATGTCACAGCCTATGTGGCCGTCTCTACTGCTTGACTCCGTGGGCTGCAGTACACTGGCAGTACATTTAAGCGAGAGGCATTTTGCTGTGGGTTGAGTCATTTCCTGCGAAGGACTGAGACGTGACAGTCCACAGAGAATGCCCGCACCACAGCGGCCTGTTCCTGTCTAAAGTGTGAATCATATAAAGGAACTGCTTATCATAATTCTTTCTCTCCCCTTGACTGAAATATTCTGATTTTAATTGAAAGAGAATGAAAATAAGAATTCAATGAAATGGCACTTTGATTTGTTCTCTTCAAAATAATAAGCTACTACATTAACCCTAATCCAAATCCACTCACAAGCCAGGCAATTTCTCCCCGCCAGCCGAAAGACCTCAGCTCAAATTGAAAGCAGGCAGTAGCGGTAACTGACTTGTGGATGAGAAAAAAAAAAAAAAAAAAGAAAATAGGAAAAGAAAATTCAGAGGAAAGGAACATGGGATATGTTGTCTGCTTTCAGCAGTTATAAAATAAATTGCTTCGGAGAGTAGAAATATTTACCTCAATTGAGAGCTGAAGTTTTGCCCTTGACAGAATACAGTATGATTCCACTGCCTCTCTCCCCCAGTTGCTCTTTTCTGCAGTAGCCTTTTTTAACCTCCCCAAAAAAAACACTTCCACATTGGTTAGGTTCAAAGACTTATTTTACCTATACAAGGTTGCGCTGAGCAGGCTCCTCAGCTAATTTATTTTTCCTTTTTCTCTGGTGAAAAAAAAAAAATCTAAAGACAGAATTGAGGATTTTTAAAAAAACACTGTTATGTTGCCTAGTTTCAATATTTGGCCAACAGTGGCTATGATGCACCAAAAAATAGCAGAAAAGATAGGAATCTATTGCACTTATGACCAGGATTGACTCTGTAAATTACATGTGCTGTATGTAACCAGGGGGCGGCGCGGTGGTGCAGTGGATAGCACTGTCGCCTCACAGCAAGAAGGTCTCGGGTTGAATCCAGGCCGGGGCCTTTCTGTGTGGAGTTTGCATGTTCTCCCGTGTCCGCGTGGGTTTCCTCCGGGTACTCCGGTTTCTTCCCACAGTCCAAAGACATGCACGTTAGGCTAATTGGAGAGTCTAAATTGCCCTGTGTGAGTGTGTGAGTGAATGGTGTATGTAGTGCCCTGCGATGGATTGGCGACCTGTCCAGGGTGTATTCCTGCCTCTCGCCCCAATGCATGCTGGGATAGGCTCCAGCCCCCCCGCGACCCTGACCAGGAATAAGCGGCTGAAGATGAGATGAGATGAGATGTATGTAACCATGTGAATACCATGTAAACTGTCTAAATTGCATGCATGAAAACCCCATTGTAATTTCAATTCTTAGCAGTAGGAAACACGTGCCTTTATGAATGTATACATATCCATAACAGGGAAAACTCCTGCTGCAGATTTTTTTGTACCTTATTAAATTGGAACTACTTTTTGCAAAGTAAACCCATTACCACCACGTAAGGTGTGCGTCCACTAGGCTTCATCCACACGCATCAGACATCCGGTCTGCACATATGCTTCTTCTTCTGTGGTTCTGTGTGGCTCAGTGGGCAGAGCATGGCATTGGCGATGCTTAGGTTGTGGGTTCAATTCCCACTGGGAACACATATACTGAAAAATGTATGCATTCACTACTGTAAGTCGCTCTGGATAAAAGCGTCTGCTAAATGGAATATGTTATGTTATATTCTGCACACACACACACACACACACACACACACACACACACACACACACACACACACACACACACAGAGCCATAACGTGAAAAGGCTGGCTCTCAAAAGATACTTGGGAAGATGTAACTACTTTGAAAGTGAAACTTTATTGTTATCAAAAATATTTTCGCCATTGATTACATTGGTAAGTGCTTACATTTTTTTAACCGGATTTTATTATATGCGCAATTTAGGGTTTCAATGTCTATCTCAGGTTTACATATTATAGATATACAGTATAGTTAATTAATATAGTTATTTAAGGATTTTTTGTTGGCAGGGTAGTGGAACACATAGAGTCTACCTGTGCCAGGTGCACTATAAGTTCAGTTCTTCAGCACAGTGGCTGTGCAGCTCAGCTGAGGGGCTGTGTTTTGGAGGGTACGGAAGGTTTGCCTGTGACCTCCAGAACTGCCTGAGGAAATAGCACTTCACTGAAAGTTTGCAGCATGTGGACATGGCAGTGAATATGATTTGCCATTCCAAATTGGCATAAAAGTATGAAAATACAAATAATTTATCGCGACACCATTATATTATTCACATTCGGTGTGACCTGCTGCTTAAGATGCTCTTGGGGGGTTCAGATTTAAGATCACCTTTGGGGTTCAGAACACAGCTGCTGTATCCTTCAGGACAGGCAGTCTATCGACAATCTAGTTATGGAATTCGTACCCCCAGAAAGCATTGCTCTGTACTGTGGATCGCTGAGGAACGGAGGGGGTATCAACTCTATAAGTCAAGACAAAATAACTCCCCCCAAAAAACAGGGCCCCCACTCCCCAATGGGTGCGCCCGCCCCCCCCACTGACATTGACACTGACACCGTGGCCTCTCTCCTGCTTATTGCCGCTGTTATCTGGTGCTCCTCAGATGCCCCTGGGCCCGTGGGGCTGGGTGACCAGCCGGCCCCGGGTGACAGCACTCCCAGTCTGGCTGCTGAATCCGATCTGGCTTAACTGATGCCTGGTGTCCACATCCCCAGGGTCCTGAGAGGGATGATAACAATGGCCTTATGGTGGGGGGGGGGGGGGGGGTGCACCACTACACACTTAAAGGAAACCTGGGCCCACAGAGGCCTTCTGTCCACGCGCTGTTCCAGTGGGAGAGTGGCAGCATTTTCACAACCTTTTCACAACCTTTTTCACAAAGGTTCTCTGATATTGCGTGAGTCTGAAGTCACAGGGAAGTGTTGCGACCACGTTGCGCATCAGCTATGTGAGAAACTCCTGTCCTGAATATATTTGCTGACTGCAAACGTTTCCACAACGCTTCCCTGCCGTCGCAATAGGGCCGAATCCACGGGGAAACGTTTTAGCAGTGTTGTGCATCAGCTATGTCAGCTGCTGCTGCTGTGCTGAAGATATTTTCCGCATACAAACGTTTTCACAACGCTTCTCTGACGTTGCGCGAGGCTGAGGCCACGGGGAGGAAACGTTACGACAACGTCAGTTCGGCTGCTGCTCTCCAGAAGATATTTTCACTGAACACAAACCCTGACATGCTTTCCCCTGTTGTAATCTCCTTCTTCTTCTTTTCTCGGGAGTTTCTAGACAGTTCTGTAAATTGTTGGGTGAGCAGTGAATTTATTGCATTTCGTTTTGCCCGTGAAGCTTTGCCACGTCTGACTTTCAGAGAATAATCAGCCTTGCTCCACCTCGATCTCGATCTTGGCACGATAACGGTAGCTCGCTAAGAAGGTACTCTTGTTCTTATCTTGGTTCCTAAAACCAGTTTAGGAAATGTTGTTTTACAAGGCATGTGCTCCCCTCCGTATGAGAGCAGACCACAAGTTCTCACCGCTCACACAAGAACAGGAGCACATCGGCACTGCAAATACGAGCAGAACATTGTCATCGCTTCAAACGATTTCTGATGTAATCTGAAGTGCGTATCAGTCAACATTTCTACTGTCGCAGGAAAGATTCCCATGTCTGTTTTAACATACGTACATAACGTATGCCATTTAGTTCACCACATACAGTAGTGAATGCATACATTTTTCAGTATACAGTATGTGGTCCCAGTGGGAATCAAACCCACAACCTAAGCATTGCCAGCGCCATGCTCTACATACTGAGCCACGCAGGACCATCCATTTCAATCCGTTGAGATTACTAAAATGGCTTTAAGAAAGTTTTCACGAGCCCGTTCGGTTACCGGCCCTAATAAAACACTTTTTTAGTGTAGTGAAGCGCTGTGTCCTCTGGTATCGAATCCTGACAGTGCCAGTGCCGTCTGGGGCCTGCAGCCACACAGGGCAGCGTACAGTCGGCTGTAGCTTTAGGAGGTCGGGTCTCAGTCAACAGGGGCGCCCCCAACTCGTTGCGCAAGAGCAGCTGCGCTGGACGACCTGACTGCGTCGGCTGCAGCACTATGAAGGGAACGGAGGCCGAGGAGAGTGCTTTTATTTATTCGCATCGCCTCCATTAGTAGCGCAGTGATAACTGTTTGCCACTCGTTGTCGAGTGCGGAAGAGAATAAAAACGCTGTGCGTTGAGTACACTACATTTGTTTGTGCTTGTGTAGTTTTGACACTCTATTCTACCATGGGTGCTCTGCTCTCTCACAACCTTTATTAAAGGCGGCGCTCTATCGAGTAGCCTCTCCATCAAATATACCGATAAACAACACACAATGGCTCTCTCTCTCGAACCGAACCGTTCGAGGACAGCACACCTCTTTATCCCCGATTGATGCTTCACCGGGAAACAAAGGAGAATGGGAAAAAAACTTGCACAACTTGCAGTTAGATTCGATAGTTCTTATGCATTGTCTACCTTCCAAAATGGTTCACTTTCAGTGAAGTGCTATTTTTTTTGTTGTTGTTGTTGAATGTCATCTAGAACCGGCACAGAATTTGCATTCATGAAATCAAGTGAACAGCTTTGACAAATGTAAGAGTTTATCAGGACACACTTCAGAAACTTTGCAGTATGCTTACTGGATCCATTTCTCATGGGGATGAGGGCCTTACGGAATACACAGAAGAGGTACACCAAACATCATAAAGAACTCAATCATTATGCAAAATAATAATGAAATATGTACGTAACTGGTTAATACTCATTTCAGAATATCCAATTGAAGTCACTTTTCAAAGCTGCGTGCCACATGTTTCCGTACGAAACTAGCCCAGCTATTTGCATCCAAATTTTAAAAATAATGTTTTGATCACTTACAGTGCATTCGGAAAGTATTCAGACCCCTTCACTTTTTCTGAATACTTTCCGAATGCACTGTAAATGTATTAACACAGACTGCAAATGCAAATATAAGACTCATAGGGCAGGATTCCATCAACATTTGCCCCTAACTTTGATTCACAAATAAATTGTGCTTTGAAGTGTTTTAGTTCTTCACAAGCAGTTTGTCAAGTTAATTTTGGTGATGGACGGGCTGAACCCACCAAACTAAGTTGAGGACAAATGTTGATTGAATACTGGCCATAGTTATACTCTTTATATGCTAAACCAGTATGTCTCTTACAGTGTAGAATTTGAATATACATCCATCATAGGAGAACAGTGGCTGTGTGTTAACAGCACAGCAGCTTTATGGTTCATTCTGGGATAGGAGGCAGTCAAGAGTGATGCCAGAAGGCTTTCATTCCACTTCAAATAGATTTAAAGAAACAGCATTTCAGTAAATTTTATAGTAAATGGCTTAATTGGTCCAGCACAATGTGCAGGAGGCCAATTCGGAGATCAGATAAACTGACTTATTGAATGACATAAGTGTTCTGTCTGTCACTGCTGCATTTGGGAGGTGAAAGTGTGACATGCTGATGTCAGAGTATTTCATTTTCGAAGAAGGTAGTGGAGACTTCTCCTCTGTGAAAACAGTTTCTTGCTTTTAAATATGCTAATATCTGTGAAAACTCTAAAGCAGGGGTGTCAAACTCATTCCATCGTGGGCCGAGTGTATGCAGGTTTCTGTTGTAACCAATGCATTACACCAGGTGAGTTCAATTAGGTTCCCTCCTTAGTTGAAGAAGTGAGCTAATTAGTGAAATCACCTGGTGTAGTGCATTGGTTGCAACAGAAACCTGCACACACTCAGCCCTCGATGGAATGAGTTTGACACCTGTGCTCTAAAGTAAGGAGCCACATTTCACATTTAAAGAGAAAAACATTCATACAGTAGATACAACATTTGTGGAAAAACTGGAGCCACGTAAAAAAAAAGATCTTAAGAAGTGAATCTTACACGATTTGATTTAAGGCACAATAATCTAGTAACGAGAAATATTTTCACGCAGAAAAATATTTTTTTTTGCGCTGCTCTTAATTGCGATAAAAACAACAGTGATGATTATGATCATGGCTGTCACAGTGGTTATGGTTATTTGAGCAAGGCACTTCATTTGAACAGGGAAAAAAAGAAAAGACTACGATGGAAGACCATAAAAAGATACATTTTGCTAATCACTGTTTCCCTACTTTATCTCCCTCAAGGCTTCTCTGAATTATTATGCAAACGCTGTTTCAAATGTCAATTAGCGCACACAAAAAGTCTCGCGATTCATTATTTTGAAGAGTACTTTGTTGCAGCAAAGTTTCTCCCTGCAGTCATTAAATATGAAGTTTGGTCGTGTCTGTCAAGTAGGGCTGAATAATTTGTAACGAGTGGAAGACAAAGGTGTGTGTTAAGAGCCCACGTGAATTCCTCTCACGTAAAAACCCTGGTGGAATTACACTGTTGGATGCTACCCAGTGGCTTTCATTTGGTGTGAGGTGGTGATTCCCAAAACCTGTAATGGAATTGTGATTGTTGTCAGACATTTCACATATTCTACTTCTCGGTCCCTCCTCCCCATTGCTTGCTTGTGTCAGCACGTTATTAATGAAGAGTTTGTTGCACCTGTGATTAAGTTACTTAATTAAGACGCTTTCTAGATGATTCACAAATGTTATTTACTACGTATCTTGGAACTGTTATTTCATGAACTGTCCAGTGGCCCATCCTGTTAAGGCACCGTTTCTAGCGCTCTAGTCTGACACACGAAGGGTCTTCCTCCAGCTCTAGTCTGTGCCAGCCTAACTTGCAGACTGCAGTGTGAAAAGAAGAGGTGGCTGACATCACGTTTCGGGGAGAGCGCGCGCGATTGTCTGGCCTTCTCCTGGATTGACGGCAGGGGCTGCAGAGAGCACCCGATTGGGCATTTGTAACTGGGAGAAAAAGGGGTAAAAGCAAAAAAAAGGAGAAGAAAAATGTATTTAATATGAGCTGCATAATCACCTTCAAAACATTGACTGTACATTAGCCATCAAGACAACATATTTTAGCAGTGACTTTTAATACAAAAACCATGGCAATTCCACTGAAGTATACCAGATTGTTTTCATCCCATTCTCTTGGTACGGCTGGGCCTCACTACCCAAACTAGTCCTCCACTTAAATGCAAAGGGTGAAGTGCCTTTTAGTGGCTGCGCAATTATCCAATAAATCCACTAATAAATGGCAACACTGGTTGTCAATTAGGTTTTTAATTGAATAATTACTGGATGTAGCGCAGAGGCAGAGTGATTACGGTGGCAATTTCGCAAATGTCAAAAAGCAATTGAAATGAATTACAGAGCTCTAAAATAACTCCCGCGATTAGCCAGCAATAATGCAGCATTTTCGTTTGTCCTGTTTAGCACCCCCTGTCGCCCGTGCTGTGAGCCTGAGCCCCTCTGGAGTCTCCCCCCTCCCTGCAGGCCCCCTGGCAAAGTCGATATTGTAAGGGTGTCGCTGTAATTACTGCGGTCGTTAATTACTCTGGTCATAAACCCTTCCCCTGCCCCACGCACACACGCACATACACAAACCTCAAGTAGCTCACTCTACTGTCCACACACATGTCCGCTAACCGCTAACATGTGAAATTGTGAAATGTTGTTTTATGCATGTACAGTGAAGTACACTTCAGTGCATTAGTCAAGTAAGGTAAGAGCATGGATTGAGGAGGGCGTTTCTTCGGTATGGGAAAACACATTATATTATGAAGGTAGCCCATGTTTATTTATATATATCAGAAAGATTCAATCAATCCCCTGGTTGTATTTCTCTGATGTTCTGTGCCTTTGTTTCGTTTTTGTTCTGTTGTCTCAATTGAGATAATTGCAAATTTGAGGATAGCGTGGACTTTGTTTAAAAAGCACTGGACCCACAACACGAGTGATTTATACGTTCATCGCAGTCCGTTTATTAGATTGGTTTTCGGCTGCTTAATGTACGGTTAATTCATTAGCCCACGGCACATTTAATGAGCTCATTCAGAAGCTCGTGATTTACCTTCATAATAGATCCCTCCTGTTTTCCATTTGGATGTAGCTGAAGCGTTAAAAAGCAAGGAGATAAATCAAATAAATATATTATTTTTAAAATGGAAGCGCCGGTGACAATCCCCCCAGGTGCACGCTCGAAGCTTTGATTAAACATTGAAGGACCGTCTTTGGTCAAGAACAGCGTGATTTGGAACCCGAGACCTTTTCAAACCCATTGATACGTGCGCTCGCTGCCACAGCCGAAGCCCCCCAACCTGAAAGCAGGTTCATCCGGCAGGCCGCTCTGATCTCTGGCCGCACTTTTGGGATTGGATGTCAGTTGCTGGATGAAAGATGGCTGCCGCACGTCAACTCTAACACACAAGGGGGGTTGTGGTAAATGCATTTTGATTGGCGGGATAAACCGAATGTGGAATAATAAGGGTCGCTGTGTACGAGATGGTGTTGATTCATCTTTGTCACGCTTACATTTGGCCAACAGAAGCACGATCCCTGGGTGGCATGTGCTCTCTTTTTTGAAGTAATTAATTAATTAAAATGTTTAAAAATGGATAAATAAAAAATGAGCGTTATGAGCAAAGCATAACTTCATAGTTAATTTAGATTGGTCATATTAGTTTAGGGGTTCTTGTTGTTGTTGCTTGTTTGATATCCCCGATAACGTCACAGCGATTCGCTAACCGCTGTGGAAACGGGCTGTCAGAACGATGTCTGAAATGCCCCGGGTCAATCAGCTCTGGCTTTAGCAAAAGTCTGAGAGACCCCCCCCCCACCTCCACCTCCACCTCCACTAAATGAAAAACACCAGGCTGGATCTTGACAGCTTTTTTGGGCCTCATCGACTGAGACTCCGTACACATACAACCGATAGTAGTGTTCGAAAGCCATGCCGTTTCATCACTCTTACACTGCCGTGTATAAAACGTATAAGTTTTGTACACTGCTGTGTATAAAAGATGTTAGTACTGTAGGCTTCTGTTTGTATCACGTGCTAGTATTGGACACGGTATGGTAGTAGTGTTATGTTGCTATGTATGAAAATGTGTAAGTATTGTGGAGTCTAACTTCAAATCTCAAAGGCACTTTGCCGAAGTGCAGGTTGCCCACTGCAGCTGGGGTTCGTTGCCCGGCTCTGGCTGGGAGTCCCATTCAGGGGCTGTGATTGGCTGTCTGCCCTCAGGGGGAACCCGGCACGAGTTCGCCACATGCACAGAAGGCTCTCTGTGTGTATCAGAATCACAGTTGATGGTTGTACGGGTTCCGTCTCGAAGGAGAGGGTCCGGTGTCTTTGTCACCGTGGGTTCCAGAGCAGTGGCTGGTCCCATAGATGTGGGCGTTGGGAGGAATTTTTTCTTGGAAAATAAATCATCATCTCATACCGTAGTTCTGTAGCTCAGTGGGTGGAGCGTGGCACTGGCAATGCCAAGGTTGTGGGTTCGATCCCACGGGACTACATGTCCGTCGTTCGGATGGGACGGTAAAAACCGAGGTCCTGACTCTCTGTGGTCATAAAAGATCCCATGGCACTTCTCGATAGGAGTAGGGTGTTAACCCAGTGTCCTGGCCAAATTCCCAACCAAGACAATATATACAGTATATACAATTAATTCCCTCCCTCCTCGCCTCTCCACTGTTTATCTGATGTGTAGTGTGTTTGTACTGGCGCACTATGGCTGCCGTCGCGTTCACCCAGGTGGGTGCTGCACATTGGTGGTGGTTGAGGTGAGCTGCTCCTACCATTGTAAAGCGCTTTGGGTTCCTTGAAAAGCGCTATATAAATCCAATGTTCAATTCAATCAATTAAATCCCCTCACCATAGATTTAGCACTACAAAGCCGTGAACCATTGGATATATTCATGAATTAGTTTTAATCCTAAATGCGATCAAATATATTTTATGAAATGTCTGACATGCCAGATTGTTTTTGGCTGTCTTTTCATTACTAACATCAGGACAGTCCATGTGACGTTCTTTTTAAGCAAAACACAAAACTTGTGAAAGATTTGATATGAAATTTCTACGTGACAATGTAAAGATACACTGAAGTAGACAGTGCAGATACACTGCAGTTTTTTTACTTTACACCATATTACACTTTTCGAAATTGAACACAGTTTTTTATTGGATACAGCTGGTTAACATTTAGAGTTAAGTGTTGTTTACTAATCCAAAGAAATGTCCATACCAACTAACACCTAAACGATTCCGAACAATCTTTCACTAAATGAGATATGAGCCAATATCTGTATTTGTGTAATAGCACAGAGCTGTTCTGCGAAGCAACATTTGATCTGTTGGAAACAAAAGGAATAATTAATTCAGATTTTGCTGACAAAATCTTGTCATGTGAATTTGCCTAGAAAGTTCAACTTAAACAAATGCATGAGGGAAAATCCAAGTGGGGGTTTCAGGAGGGAAAAAAAGAAAAAATTTAAATTCGCACATTCATTAAAATACTGTGGAATCCAAATCCGTCTCCCCCAAGGTAGGTCGCGTTGTGGTGCGATTGGTCCCATTGTTTACAAGTAACAAGTCTTAAAATATACACCCGAGCTGCTCAATTTCCCCCATTTCCCCCAATGATCACAGCCTTGCATAAAATACAGGACATTCCACAAATAATTCCACACGAATCAGTGAGGAGAAAGACAGACACACACTGAACACGGCTGTTTATTTGCCTGACTGACAGACACCCTTACCCCAGGCAATATATATTCTCCTTCTCATTTATACACTTGTTTTTTAGTTTTTTGATAAAGCTTGGAGGGTCACAACAACAATGGTGACCCTCCAGGGATTTGAACTTTGAACCTTGAACCTTTGGGGTACCTAAGTCACTTTACTGTCCAAGATTCCCAAGCAGTAAAGTGAAGGTGCGTCACATCCGAACATTTCACAAGTTGCAGAGAAAAGACATGCATGCACACTGCATTAAATGCTCCCAAACAGGTTTAATATTGCAAACAACGTTTTGCGTTTTGTTTGCACTATTAAACTTGTTTTGCAACTTAATACAAGCACTTAATACCGTGTGCAGGTCTTTTCTTCAAATATTTGAGCAGAACGCTTCTGCGGAACACCTCAAAGTGCTGTACACATAATTTCACTTTTGTACTTACTCTTCCTGTTTTGTATTTACAAACTTACGTTGTCCCCCTCGAACATCAGAAAATGTGAGGGAAGTGAACATCAGTCACTTTTACACATCACAAAGGCCTTTTCATTCCAGGCAAAGGAAGCAGCGATGCTTTCGTTGAGAGGCCCAAAACAAATGGGGGGTGAATACTCAGAACAGAGGATATCACCATTGCTGTGGGGTGCAGGCAGCTGATTAGCTCTGTATGAAGTTGTTTGCGGTTATGAAGTGAAAGGCATGACCTTGTTGGGGGTTGTGGTATAATGAGAGAAGCCTGTATCCTTAAAAAAACACAACAGAGCCACAATGCCTACAAATAACCATGTCCGGGTATACTGTATAACCTGGTTATATAGAGAACACGGTCTACTAACCATGTCCGGTTAGACTGTATAACCTGGTTATATAAAGACCACAGTCTACTAACCATGTCCGGTTAGACTGTATAACCTGGCTATATAGAGAACACGGTCTACTAACCATGTCCAGGTATACTGTATAACCTGGTTATATAAGAAACACGGTCTACTAACCATGTCCAGGTATACTGTATAACCTGGTTATATAAGAAACACGGTCTACTAACCATGTCCAGGTAGACTGTATAACCTGGCTATATAAGAAACACGGTCTACTAACCATGTCCGGGTATACTGTATAACCTGGCTATATAGAGAACACAGTCTACTAACCATGTCCGGTTAGACTGTATAACCTGGTTATATACAGAACACGGTCTACTAACCATGTCCAGGTATACTGTATAACCTGGTT
Organism: Aldrovandia affinis; assembly: GCA_029706075.1. Taxonomy (NCBI): domain Eukaryota; kingdom Metazoa; phylum Chordata; class Actinopteri; order Notacanthiformes; family Halosauridae; genus Aldrovandia; species Aldrovandia affinis. The sequence continues at coordinate 145,297 of JAINUG010000468.1, forward strand.
ATAGAGAGAACACGGTCTACTAACCATGTCCGGTTAGACTGTATAACCTGGCTATATAGAGAACACGGTCTACTAACCATGTCCGGGTATACTGTATAACCTGGTTATATAAAGACCACAGTCTACTAACCATGTCTACGGTCTACAGGACATGGTCTACTGCAATGTGGGATGTACTGCGATCTAGGGATAGAAGCGACTCCATACTTTTTTGGGGGATCAAAAATGAGCCCCATAGCTGGAAGCCCACAGCGACCTTGCCCCGACTCCTTCATTTTATTAACCAACGACTGATTGATTTCCATTTTTCCCTTAATTATTTCTGCAACAAAATGGGGGGGGGAAGAAATCTATCACCAGCAAATGGCCACCGCCACAGATTTTAGACAAAAAAAAATCAGTCTCCATCCTTTCCCTGGGGGCTGATGGACTTTTCTTTTCAAAGTAGGACACCTCTATCAGATGGCATTAGCCATAACCCCCCCCCCCCCCCCCACCCCCTCCATTTCAAGTCTGTGATATCCTGAAGGACAACAGCTCATTTCATTCCTTATCAAAGAATCAGGCAGATCAGTCACATTTCCCGAATTAAATGACATTTGGAGAAAATTGATTTGAGACGTAAAAAAAAAAAAGGTTTCCTATCCACGGACTCCAATTAGTTCAAAAGTGGTTCTTGATGAAATTTCTTTTGCTCAAATAGCTCGAGCTTTAAAAGAAAACCTTTTTTTTCCACCCCCCTTGCAAGCCGCAACTAGCAAGCGCTATCAAGCGGTATAAATCTTTAATTTCAGCGATCAGCATTAATGCCGGAATACTTTAAGATCCTCGCTCCTTTTCCCTTTCCTTTCATCCCTTTTCGGTCGGTGGAATTCCGGCGGGAGCGCGCTCTATCATTTGCTCCCTAAGTACACAAAATTAGCTGCTTATCTGTTGATCTCCTTACATGATCCTTTTAAAATCCTCTCTGTGTGTCCAAGGCCGCCGCCTTCACAAGCGCCGGTCGGCCTCCCTCTCGGCTCACGAGGGGAATGGGCCTAATTAAATTGCTCTCAAAGACAATAAGGCCCGAGCTTCCTCCTCTTACGCCTTCCCTGTCACCCCAGAGAAGGCAGCTGAGACGTTAGACTGAGCCTCTCTCTCACTCCCGTTCTTTGTTTAAAGGAGTGTGGCGGTGGGGGGGGGGGGTTGTGTTGGGGATGGGAGAGGGGGACAAAATCGCCATTAATCTGTTTACCCTGTTCCGGAGAGCCTCATTTCACAAATTTAGAAACCAAAATAAACACACATAGGATAGGGTGAAGGGCGAAGGGGGCGGGGGGGGGGGGTGGGGGTGGGGGTGATCGCAGACACACTGACACACAAAACGAGATAAAGGCAGAGAGAGAGAGAGAGAGAGAGAGAGAGAGAGAGATGGGAGTCAGGAGGCCTGCTGTAGCAAGGTTGCTTTTGTTTTGATTTTCCCCTCGTTTGCTAACTTCGATTTTTTTGTCCTTATGAGTCAAGCCTTATCATTTTTTCATGCCAAAAATCCAACCTTCAGCGCGAATCTCATGGCTGCTCTCCCCTTCCCTCCCCCTCCCCCTCTCCACTTGCTGTGGCTCTGCATTTGATGGGATTAATGAGAGGGGGGCGATGTGAAATTAGGCTGGGCCCCCGCTTGTTAACGGAGCCTGAGCAAGTTTCGGGAGTGACTCCAGCGCTCACTAACTGCACCGGCTGCTATTGATTGGAGGGGGCCACTGGGGACTCCCTTCCTACGGTTGACTTTGTGCTTCTGTAGGAGTTCTAAGGGTCTACTGAACAACAGGGACCGAGCACATCTCAAACAAGGTCTATGAAAAGCCTATCAATTAGGCTTTGAAGGTCAAGCAAAGTTTTTCCCCCTCTCTCCCAGTCTCCCTCCTCTCCCTCTCCTTCAGCTGCCTGTACCTCTCTCCCTCTCTCTCTCCCTCTCTCTCTCTTTCTCTCACTCTCGCTCGCGCTCTCTCTTTCCTCACTTTCTCCAAAATACATCTGAAGACTCCATTCAATTAAATATCTCTGGGCTCCAGCTGCTCTGTGTAACTGAAAGGTCAGCTAAGTCCAGGAGGCTAAAAAAGAAAGACTTGGCTTCTCCCCGCACCCCTCCCTCTCCACACCAGCGCGCTCTCCTAATGATACCCAATGGTCAATCACTAACCAGCAATGACAGTTGCCCCCAGAAGCGCCATTGTGGTCGAGAGTCAATCGATCAGGTGAGAGGGAGGGAGGGAGGGAAAAAAAGAAGAAATTATAATGATAACCCGTAGACATAATGTCAAGCCGTATGCCGTCCCGTTCGGCTGACATTCAGGCAGGTAGTGGGGAGAAGGGCTCTTCACCGGACTTCAAAAGGGACGGCAGCAGCAAGCTGTCCCCCTGCACCTACTGAGGATGTTTAACCCTTATCATGTCCGCTGTAATTACACCACCGACGGCCTCCGTGGTGGAGTCCAAATGGCAAGACCAATTATAGACAGAAATCACCGCGGCAGTGACTGTCAACACGCACGGATAGTCGTATCAAAGCCATTTCCCCGTGTTTACTACCTCTCCGTATTTCTTTTGTGTTGCATGTCGAGGGTTTGAGGGATGTTGAGCGTGTGTGTGTGTGTGTGTGTGTGTGTGTGTGTGTGTGTGTGTGTGTGTGTGTGTGTGTGTGTGTGTGTGTGTAAAGACCTTTATAGACTTTATTATCGCTTGGCGCTACGGTTCATTTGTACACGCGGTTAATAACTCGTGTTTTGTCATCCGGTGTTTGCATTGCACTGTTAAATATTGCAGGGTGTGGGCGCCTTCGCCGGGAGATGACATCACTGATCAATGGCTGTTTCTAAGCAGGACGGCACAGTTACCATGGCAAACAACATGTCAGCCTAGGATCGGCCTCAGATGTGCCAATGCCCCCCCCGGCCCCGAAAAAAAGAGTAAAAGCTTTGGTATAAAAGTGCAGATATCATTTACACTGTCTGCATTTACACTACACTGGATTCAAGCCAAGGGCTATTTGATTAAATTAGTTGAAAAAAGGGGTGATTGCTTTCAGGTGTTCTGAAGTACTTTTCATTGGCTGGCTGTCTCTTGTGTGGGCGGGGCTCATCACCAAAACACAGTGCTTTTACGGCCAGGCGTCATACCTCCAGGGATATAAAAATGTAACAACAAGAAACGTGGTTCTGTGTGGCTCAGTAGGTAGAGCGTGGTTCTGTGTGGCTCAGTAAAGCATGGTTCTGTGTGGCTCAGTAGGTAGAGCATGGTTCTGTGTGGCTCAGTAGGTAGAACGTGGTTCTGTGTGGCTCAGTAGGTAGAGCATGGTTCTGTGTGGCTCAAAGCGTGGTTCTGTGTGGCTCAGTAGGTAGAGCGTGGTTCTGTGTGGCTCAGTAGGTAGAGTGTGGTTCTGTGTGGCTCAGTAGGTAGAGCATGGTTCTGTGTGGCTCAGTATGTAGAGCACGGCGTTGGCGACGCTTAGGTTGCGGGTTCAACTCCCACTGGGACCACATATACTGAAAAATGTATGCATTCACGACTGTAAGTCGCTTTGGATAAAAGCGTCTGCTAAATGGCATATATATATACATATACTGTATATATATATAACCAGGCTCGCGAGGCTAGCACAGCACTATCTGCGCAGTGTGCCGTGCGACGCCCCTTTAATTGGAGGTGCACACACGGGCGCAGGCGTCCCCGGCGCGGTGCACGACCCGGGCGCTCGACCGCCATTGATCAGTCTCGGCTAAAGATCGACGCCACTTTCCCAGGCTTCACCACAAGCCGGAATGCATTATCAGTAGGTTAATATGATACACCATCAAGGCCATCTCCAAGCAGTCTGCGACCCACCCCCAATCCCCATCTCCCAACCCCCCCATCTCAGATGAAATTTAAGGTGTCTCATTTTGGATTTGAAATGGACAGACAGCCTGACTCCAGCTTCAGTTGAGCGCGCGGGGGGCATGGAGATTGCTGGCCTGGGTTGGCGCCTCCCCGCACGCAACGCAGTCTTATCAATGGCCACCGGAGCGCCGGCCAAATGGCGGTAACACAGGATGCCAATCTGAGGAGCAGAGCACCACGCAGGAGTCTATGGGTGGCACACGACAGCAAGAGCAGCTCTCTCTCTCTTCCCATAACCTGACTGTCTCTCTCTCTCTCTCTATATATATATATCTGTCTCACTCTCTCTCTCTGTCTCACTCTATCTCTGTCTCACTCTCTCTCTGTATCTCTCTCTCTCTGTCTCTCTCTATCTCTCTCTCTCTGTCTCTGTCTCACTCTATCTCTCTCTGTCTCTCTCTGTCTCTCTCTCTGTCTCTCTCTCTCTGTCTCACTCTCTGTCTCTCTCTCTCTCTCTCTCTCTCTGTCTCACTCTATCTCTCTCTCTCTCTCTGTCTCTCTTTCTCTCTCTCTCTGTCTCTCTTTCTCTCTCTCTCCACCCGCCTAACAGACAGCCTGATCAGATTTCCCCGATTTTCAATACTCACTGCCACCCAGCCCCCACTGGTCTCTTCCAGCTGCCAGTAACCTTGCTGCATTTATAGTGCATCCTTTTTTAACGCCCTTCTCTTCCTGATATTTGGAGAAAAAATATTTTCTATTAAGGGGGAAACTCCCTATATTACTGGTTTAGACATAATAGGCTATTTCATTTATTTACTAGTTTTTTTTTACTTTTGGGGAAAACGACTAGATGTTTAAATTGTTTTATTACTCAACAAATTAACAAAATTAATCATTTGAATGTTTAGTTAAGAATGTCGTATAATGTGTCATTGAGTTCCATGGAATCGAGTGCAATTCAGACAGCTGGCGAGTTGGATGGAGAGTTTGGATGCTCCTTGTGCATATAAAATTAAATGTGATTAAATTAAATTATATTACATATACATATATATATATTTGCTGTACAAAGAAATTAGTGGAATGTTATTTAATCTTAAAAAGTTGTGGAAAAGTGGTAAACTAACATTGGTAAACACCAATTTGCCCTCAATATGTCCCTAGTTTCTAAGCAAGTACTGAGCTGTTTGCTAGGGGGTGAAATACTTACTGAGTAAACACAAATAAATGTTTTGCTAATGTGATTTTCTGTGAAATATTCTGTCTCTACTTTAAGATGAACCTACCCATAAATCTTCCCATTCATAACTCCTTATTAATAACAAAAGGTTGTTAATAACAAAATAATTGTTTGTAACTTTGAAAATGACACCAAAATGCACCAATTTAAAGAATTTAAGTCCTTTATTGATTGGAATCGTTACTTACATTACTGTCATCTTATTGTTATTTTTTATAAGCTACTCTCATTTTGTAGCTATAAACCTTAGTTTAAATTAACTATTAATCAGGATCTTATCCAGTGACCCGCTATCTTGGCCGTTGTCTGCAAGCTGTTTGATTTTGTTGTGGCTCTTCTCTGTGTCAAACACTTTTGATTTTCTGTTAACACTTTTGTTATTCTTTAGCACCAGTGCTAAGACACGCCTCCTTGTGTCATTTTTATTTTTTTATTTTTTATTTTGTTTCTGATTTTATCCCATTTTCTCCCAATTTAGTAGCCAATTACACCCCGCTATTTTATGTCAATCCCCCCCTAGTAATGTGAGTTCGCTGCCGTAGTCCTGCGACCGGTAGTGACAAAGGCGAAGCATCGTCTCCTCCGAGACGGCACTCGCCAGGCCGTCAACCGTAACCCGGTACTACAGAGCCACTCTTGTGCGCAGCGAACGTCTTGTCGGCTTCCCTCCCCCCCTCCCTGGGGCGGACAGCCAATTGTTGCCCCTGGTGGCGCTCCCGGCCAGAGCCGACTCTGGCGGGATGGGGAATCGAACCCCGGTCTCCGTTACTTTGTATCATTTTTAATCAGTGGAAAGTGTGAGTCACATCAGTTTACTGTGTGCCTTTTTGCATCGGTGATAAAAAGTTGGAATTGGGTATGCTACTCCCATACTGCCTTCGATTGTCCAGTCCGTCCTAACTCCGTGGTTCGTATCTTTGAGGTTCTACTGAATACAGACTTTCTGGTGTGTTGTAGATATGAGGGTCATATTTGCTCTTCTGTGAATAAAATACACTAGTATTTTATTAAATACACTAGTATTTTATTACGCTTATAACTTAAGGAAACTTTCAATGTTATAATTTATGAATATTTACAGTGTGCCATTTCACAGTGATCAAAAGTTGAATGATAGTGTTAAATATTTCGCATTTCGCACGTAATGTTTTTGCATGTCGGTCAATATAGTCAGTATAAAGTACTGACCAAAGAGAATTTTCCGAATGGTCTCAGGTGATACACTCTTTCTGTTAATGTGTATTTGCAAGAGTGCAAACACAATGAAAATACGTGGGACGCGTAAAGGGATTACAAATAATAACGTGGAAATGTGACAAATGTGATGTTTCTTTAATCCAAGGCCGTACAGTGTGTCATTGTGGAGCCTTTACATAGCCGCACACGGATTCAAACATCAAGGATGCTGCGCCAATGCATAACTATGGAATAATATCAATACTTCCCTCTATGAAGTGATTGCAATGCAAACACCCAGTGCTGAGGCCTGCTAATTGGAGAGCGGTAGACAGAAGGGCATTGTGTTTGCCACCCACACCATTAAAATAGGCTCCTGACCGCTACTATAAGGCACTGCTGTACAGGACTGCTGCACTGTCTATATGAAAGGTGTGCCTAACTGCAGCTGTGAGTGTTAAACGTTTGGGAGAAGAGGCCCCAGAAATGTGCTCTCACCCAATTAGCCTCGTATTCCAATCTTTTGACTCCCCTATAAGTACAGTCACCTACAAAGGAGGTCAAGTTTGATACTCCACAGTATCGACTACATCTGCAGACGTGCTGTAATGTGCAGTCATACACGCTGTGAGGTATGCCCCGTACAGACTGAGCCTTCTGCATTACAAGCGACCGGGGAAAAAAAACCCGCTTTCTATAAGGAATTTCTTTTCAGGTGAATTTTAATAAGCGTTCACTTGAATGGGCAATGCCCGGTCTCTTATTTTTTTTTAGGTTGTATTTCTTTTCTGTTTAAATATATATATATATATTTTTTTTTTGTGTGTGTACTTGGATCACTTTTTTTTTGGTCTTCAATACCACCCGACAACGCTACTAGGCTATAACACAACATAAAGTGTTACTGTGGTATTAAAAAATAGAGCAGTCAAGGACACACACACACACACACACACACACACACACACACACACATACACACACGTACACACACACACACACACACACACACATATACACACACACACACACACACACACACACACACACACACATACAAACACATACACACACACACGCGCACACACACATACACACCCACACACGTATACACACACATACATACACACACACACACACACACACACACTCACACACACACACATACAAACACATACACACACACACACACACACACACACATACAAACACATACACACACACACACACACACACACACACCCACACACGTATACACACACATACACACACACACACACACACACACACACACTCACACACACACACATACAAACACATACACACACACACGTGCACACACACATACACACACACACACACACACGCGCACACATACATACACACACACACACACACACACGTACAAACACACACATGTGCACACACACACACACACACCCACCCACACACACACGTGCGTACACACATACACGGACACACACATGCACACATACACCCGTGCACACACACACGTACACACACACATGCACACATTCTTGCAGGCCGTTCCGTTTCCACTCGCAGGTTCCACAGGACAGGGAGCCACTTATTTCATTTTCTCCCCACTTTCTCCCCCCTCCAGTTTCTAAAAGAAAGCCCCCATTTGTTCCCTTAGATCAGACTCAATGGGATTACAACTGAGTTCATCATCCCAGGGTTCGCCCGCTTATTACCATCTGATCTCCTCGTTGTTTTTCGGCCCTTCCACACAGATTAGCCGCTCTCTCGGTGTGGAATTGGCCCGTCGCGTCTGCGTGCGCGCGCGGCTCCTAATGAAAGCCGAGAGCCGCGCGCGCAAAGCCGGCCGCCGCCCGGGCTCCAGGAGGCGGTGTGCAAATTAAGAAGATCGCGGAGGCCTGCCTTTGAAAAACAGGAACACTGGCAGGTCCTCGATTGAGCTATTAGGCGGAACATTCATTCATTCGCCACCGTTTTTGCAAAGTGCTTTTGCGTTTTTGTTTAGGGGGGGAACGTAATGAAGATGGCAGCATAATGGGCAGATTACAGACAGCTATAAAATGACCCTGAATGTGATAACACTTTTAAGTACAGATTGAGAAATGCGCAGAAATGCCCTAAATCTGGTTGTGGAGACATTAGGCTGTGTGTATTACTCTGTGTGGTTTGAGTACAGTGAATGAAGCTCATTTGCATTTTTTTCCCAGCCGTGGTAGATAGGCAGAGACTAACCCAGATAGAGGACGTTGGTCTCTGGTGTGTGCAGTGTGTAGAGCGGGGTGTACCATATCAGAACAAGTCTTGCTTCTCGAGATGGAATTTAAAACCGTATTTACATTTTTCACAACATGATGGAGGAAAGAAGGAGGGTCTTTGATGTGGAACCCAGAGAGATATATACCCTCTCTCCCCCCCCATCCATTTTTCTCCCAATCTGGTAGCCAATCGTACCCTATTTCTAATTCAACTATCCCGTTCCTCGTACTACGAGGGACCAGCAGTGACAAAGGCGCCGAACCACCTCCTCCGAGACGGAACTCGCCAAGCCGTCGACCGTAACTCCAACGAAGCACAAGGCCTCTTTGTGTGTGGCTCCTGCCTGCTTCCCTCGCCACTCCCTCTGGGGCGGACAGCCAATCACCGCCCCCGAACAGGGATCGAACCCCGACCGCAGTAGGCAACTTGTACGTATTCTGGGCATTTTTTTCTCTTTACAAATGTAACAAAAGTATATATTATCTGTTGTTCTGTTGTTGTTTTTTTTGCATTTGTACACTGTGTAGGGTGGCTAAATTGGGTCAATTAAGACAAAATTATCAATTGAATCACAAAGTTAAATCAATTAGTCAGTCTTTATTTTTGTACAGCGCCATTTGCAAACATGTCGTCACACAGTGCTTCACAGATGGACATTTTCCATAAGGAATCAAAAAAACATAAAAATCCCAATGCGGCAAATTTGGGAAAATCTTTAAAATTATTCCCCAACCTCTTAAAAGGTAATCAAGATGAGCTCCTAGAAAATGGTGGAATACAGAAAAATAGCTCAATAAATACAAACATGGGCCCCTGGGTGGAGCAGGGGAAACCCCATCGCAGTCTGTGTTTGAGCCCCAGCTGCGCCAGCCCGGCTCTGGCCAGGAGTCCCGTTCGTGGGCGACTACTAAATTGGGAGAAAAAATGGGGATAAAATCACAAACATGTTAAAATAAATATATATGCCATTTAGCAGATGCTTTTATCCAAAGCGACTTACAGTAGTGAATGCATACATTTGTTTCAGTATATGTGGTCCCAGTGGGAATTGAACCCACAACCTAAGCGTGGGACTTACACAGTTTACATTTATTTTACATTTATACAACTGGACATGAAGCTGGACATTTATGCAACTGAAGCAATTCAGGTTAAGTACCTTTAGCGCAAGGGTACAACGGCAGTGCCCCACCTGGGAATCGAACCTGCAACCTTTGTAGGCTGTGACGTCATGAGAGGTTTGACCAGGGCAGGTCGGTGTGGGGCAGTGCAACAACACTAAAAAACAGGCAAAACACAGACGGTTCAAACATAAAGTTCAGGTTTATTTCTCCACAGGGCGTGAATGGGTACTTTCCTCCAAACAATAATTCAAAATCCAAACATTCAAAAAATGCCTCAATCAAAAATGTTACAGTTCATCCCGGCAATAATCCTCTTCTAGAAAACAATTCTCAATTCAAAAGGTTACTTTCCTTGGTGTGTTTCTTCCAGCTCCTTCCAGCCATGTGCTCGGCTCCCCACTCTCTCTCTCCTTTGTCCTGCGTGTGGGCCTTCTATACTGGCCTTGATTAGGTGGCCCAAGCACCTACACCTGTAGTTGTGTTGCATTGTGGGGCTTGTAGTGTGTACAACGGCGGCCATTTTGTGAAGTGGCCGCTGATCAGCAGGGGAATGCAGCACTCCTCCACCACACGTCCCCCTGTGATGCCACACATCCCTCTCCCCGTGCCTGCCGCCCTCGGCAGGGTGAACAAGGCCCCCCGGATCGAACACTCGGCTCTCCCAACAGATCAGGGAGATGATGCAAAAGTTCTGTAACACAAAGGGCACAGTTATGCTGAACGTGAGGCACACACTCACCATGGCTCCCCCTAGCTGGGGACGGAAGACAGTTGATCCCTTGGACCACAATGAGGGCACAGCCACTGGAAGACCCACACTGGCGTGGGGTGAGAAAACCACCGGACGGGTGTCCAGCCAGGGCAGCATGGTGCCTTCCGCTTGCCCCACGGAACAAGGCAACATGCAGGCCTCATCTGGCCTCACGGGACAAGGCAACATGGGGGCCACCAGCAGACCCCCTGGGCAGCGCAGTGAGGCGACATTGGCTGGGCCCTCCAGGTTGTCGCCATCTGTGCCCAACACTACTATAGGCTCAACGGGTTCAAATTCAGTTTCTGCCTCAGCCTCAAACTCAGCTTCCGCGGGCTCGGGTTTGACGATGGGCACTGCTTCCGGGACAGGCTCCAAGGCACTTTGTGATTCCTCTGTGCTTCCTGTGGCTGCGAGACTGACTGGTGCAGGCTCCTCCATGACAAGGTGAGGAACTTCCTCCTGGGCAGGTTCTGGGGCTTCTCCCCAGCCTTCGTTTCAGGCTCCAGAATGGGCTCTGGCGCCAGGTCTGCAGTGGGCTCACCTGCTGGGACAGGCTCTTCTGCTTGACTGCCCGTCTTTGGTTCTGGCTCCGGTTCTGGTTCTGGTTCAGGTTCGGGCTCAGGTTCGGTCTCAGGCTCAGGTTCCGGCTCAGGTTCAGGCTCAGGTTCGGGCTCAGGTTCAGGTTCAGGCTCAGGTTCAGGCTCAGGTTCAGCTTCTTCCACTGCCGGTTCTGTGGTTGCAGTCTCGTCTGTGGGTGCCAGGACCTCGGTACTCACCGTCTCCTGGACAATCTCCTGGACTGCCTCAGCCACCACGGCTAACGCTGCAACATCACCTTCTGCCTTTTCTGTTAGGGTGACCTCATCTGCAGGTGGTGCCTTTTCCGCGGCCGGTGTCTCCAGTACTTCAGCCGGCACTGGTTCCTCAGTCACTGCGGCTGTCACCACCTCCACGGCCCCTTCCTGTGAGGCTGCGACCACCTCTACGGCCCCTTCCTGTGAGGCTGCGACGGCCTCCACGGCCCCTTCCTGTGAGGCTGCGACGGCCTCCCCCATGGACTCAGCAGCAACTTCATCACTGTGTGCTTTAGCCTCCATCGCTTTGGGAGCGGCAATGGGGGTCACCTCGGTCTGCTTCTCTACCTGGCTGGCCGTCTTCTTCTTCTTCTTTTTCTTCTTCTTCTTGGGGTCAGTAGCCTGGCATGGCTGTGGCTGGGGCTGGGGAGCGTTGAATAGTGGAAGTGTGCAGTCCGTCCTCTTCTGGCTCAATGGCCCATGGAGAAGGACAACTGGAGCAGCCATCTCCATGAGGCGAGTAAGGTAGGTCCATTTCACCTGCAGCAGTTCCTCCCTCTGGGTAGCCTCGTCTTCATCCATGAAGTCCAGGATTGACTCAATGTCCCGCTGATCCAGGTACAGCTCCCCGTCCATCTGCAGCCAATGGTACACCTCTGGGGACCTCAGCCATCTTAGGTCCGCTTCCACATCCCGGCAGGGTTTGGGTGCTCCCTGGAGCCCTGGGTTGGGGCATTCCCCACCTTTTGGCTGGAAGTTTGCGGCAAGGCACAATATCTCTGCTAGGAATTCTGCGGGGCAGGCTTCGAAGTCCTCCCATGTTATGCTCATTGGGGTGAAGGGCATCTCATCGAGACTAGTGCTTCCCTGCTTCTTAGCCATTATTTTTTAAACAAAAAAAAACCTAACCTGACTACTTGTGTCCTGTCCTCTTCTGTGTTGCGTACTGCAAAAAAGTTGAGTCCAATCATCCGCACTTAGGCCCCAATGCCCGCATTCTCCACCATCTGTGACATCATGAGAGGTTTGACCAGGGCAGGTCGGTGTGGGGCAGTGCAACAACACAAAAAAACAGGCAAAACACAGACGGTTCAAACATAAAGTTCAGGTTTATTTCTCCACAGGGCGTGAATGGGTACTTTCCTCCAAACAATAATTCAAAATCCAAACATTCAAAAAATGCCTCAATCAAAAATGTTACAGTTCATCCCGGCAATAATCCTCTTCTAGAAAACAATTCTCAATTCAAAAGGTTACTTTCCTTGGTGTGTTTCTTCCAGCTCCTTCCAGCCATGTGCTCGGCTCCCCACTCTCTCTCTCCTTTGTCCTGCGTGTGGGCCTTCTATACTGGCCTTGATTAGGTGGCCCAAGCACCTACACCTGTAGTTGTGTTGCATTGTGGGGCTTGTAGTGTGTACAACGGCGGCCATTTTGTGAAGTGGCCGCCGATCAGCAGGGGAATGCAGCACTCCTCCACCACACGTCCCCCTGTGATGCCACAAGGCCCGAACCCTCAAGGCTATTGGGGCTTAAGAAGCCACAGGAAGGACGTTCCTCAGCCACCATAGGGCAGGGGTAGGGTGGACCTCGTCCCTCCAGAATCCAGGACGTTGGTACAGGACAGTGCAGGAGCATGGGGGAAACAAAAAAGTGCAGAATCACAAGAGCGAAGTGGATGCCATCTTCAGTATTTCATCAGTCCGGTGTGTGTATATCGTCTTTAGGTTAGGCATTTTAAAACGTCTAGATGCCTATATTATAGTACGCCTATTGAGAATTATTACATTACTAATGTACCCTGTACTATACCATGCCTATTAAGACTTATTGTGGTTCTGTGTGGCTCAGTAGGTAGAGCATGGCGTTGGCAGCGCTTAGGTTGTGGGTTCGATTCCCACTGGGACCTCATATAGTGAAAAATGTACGCATTCACTACTGTTAGTCGATTTAGATAAAAGCGTCTGCGAAATGGCGTATATTATATTGTATTATATCACTTACAGCTGGCCTAACCGGGAGTTTTGGGTGCTCTTGTCTAGACCAAAAAGCCCTGGCAGCCTCTGTGTCTCTCTTAAGGGCCTAGGCTTAATAGCCCCTGCTCAAACCACTGCGCGCCATGGCCACCCCGCTGAGCTTACATGCACATTGTCACACATGTTGTGGCAGAGACAGTCTACGGCGGTGTGTGAAGGTCAAGAGCGGGGTTAATGTGGAGCGCTTCACAGGGGGTCCACACTTTAGGCGCCTTCAAATATCCTGCAAATAGCGCCAGCCTTGCACTTGTGTCACACACTGCTCTCCACGGCGACACCAGGCTGACCTTTCCCTCCAGAGGTGACTTGTGACCCCTGCTACCTCCACACGGACGCCAACCCCCCACCCCCCCCCCCGCTGGGCCTGTTGAACAAACAGAGAGGAAAGGACACTGAGCTAATTGTGGCCTATTGCTCTTTTTTGTGGGGGGGCTATGTGTCACAAAGTGATGCATGTACGTGGTAGGTGATATTCTCTGGAAATGTCACACAGGAGGCCAGAGAAAGCCGCTGACCTATAACTCCTCCAGTAGGCCCTCGAGCGGACCTAGAAAAGGAAAAGCCATCCTTTAGATCGTGCACGACCAAGAACGAATGGAAATCTATGCCACTAACGTTTATCAACAGACAACGTGATATTACTGTAATTGACCCTTCGCTAAACCACGCCCCCCTTAGTTATTGTTGCTATGTACGTCAAGCTTTCGGAGCCAGCATGGCGCTCCCACTGTCACTAACTGCACTCCCTGGAGAAATATTGTCCAATTTTTGGAAAATAGAAAAAGCGATTTCAGATAGAAGCAGACAGAAGGGTATACAATATGCATTTGAAGGTTATATTCAAGATATCACACTGACTCAGCAACAAAATGACGTAAAAAAATTAAGATAGAAGCGAAAGCCTACAGATCAGAGTAAAGGGAACCACCGCATCACCGGGCGATTAAGACAGAGTACAACGACATTAAGTTACACTGTTCCTGTAAAGCTGGGTAGGTCTCTATTCACTACAATCATTAAAAAGCCAAAGCAGTAGGCCTATATAACGTTACATTCAGTAGTAAGTTAGCTAGCATTAGCTAACTAACGTAACATTAGTCGCCTATAGTGTGCTGTAACGACATTACTCTGTTTAACTTGTACCTTATCCTCTAGCTAGCTAGCCAACCAGATCTCTCATGAACTTACTAAATCAGCTTGCTTGCTAGCTCGCTGGTTAACTATTTTCGCAGCCAACTACCTAACTAGCAAGCTATTTAGTGCTAGCTAGTAATGAGCCTGGCTCACTTGACAATGGCCTGATCTTAAACACGGTAGCTAGCTAGCTAGCCAACGTGAAGCAGATATCTCAAGTTTAGCGTACACGGTGATGTCACCGACATATAAATTTGCTATTGACCAGTATAACGTAATACTGTTTACTAACGCGATGTGGAAGTCGGTATTAACGAGGCATAGCTTGGCATCTGCCGCGGCGAGACTTCACAAAGCCTCAAACTTGCAGTAAAATATTTGCGCTGTCGTAATTATTATATATATATAGGCTATGATTAAAAAAACAATTCGCTTGGACGAATGGAGATTCGCCAGGTGTTTCGGGCATTTCAGTTACGAAAGGATTGGAATTAGGCAAGTTTAGGACCGTTTCGTGTATACGCGAGCAATTCAGCTTACACTTTTCAGGGTTTTATTTAGGTTTTATAAAGGGAAAAAACGTATATCTCCTTCAAACCTGTCTGGGTAACGAGTGTCACTGTTACACTTGCCCCAGGCACAACGTTTAACCATAATTTGCTAAAAATCCATAAAACCAGCTCAAAAATGAAGAAAATGTCTAATTTTTGCGTGTAATTCAATGGAAGGCAGGAAAACAATGTCGGAGGAACTGTAGGAGTATGTAAAACACGCCGCTGTGATTGGCCAGTTTGCGTTTTGGGGCGTGGTTTAGCGAAGGGTCAATTATAGACTTGTTTTGATCTAGTGTTTCGTAGTAAATTTTAATTGAAAACATAGGTTCTGGGTTCTTACTGTAGTTTAATGTCAGATGTGTGAGAGAAATGTTTTCATGAAGATCTGAGAAGGTCTTCTGAGAACAGTTTGATAAATCCTTTACACAATGGATTAAATAGAGAAAACTTTTATACACCTCTGACGTGAGAAATTGTTGCTTTTAGGGTGACCTCTTGTCATTAAAGGTCACGTTAAAGCATACATCTGAGCCACCCGGTATCTTTAAAAAAAAATTGTATATATAATTTTCTTTTTCCGAATTTCTCCCAATTTGGTAGCCAATTACCCGCCGTGCTTAGTTCAATCCCCCTTCCCTCATAGTTCGCTGCCGCAGTCCTGTGACCGGCAGTGACAAGGGCGTAGCGCTGCCTCATCCGAGACAACACTCATTGTGCCGTCGACTGTAATTCTGGTACCCCAGAACCACTTCTGTGCGCAGCGAACTGTGTGTGTCGGCTTCCCTCCCCATTCGGACAGCCAATTGCCGCCCCGGTGGCACTCCCGACCAGAGACGACTCTGGCGCGACGGGGAATCGAACCCTGGTCGCCGTGGCCAGCGTCGGACGTTGAAACCACTAGACCACGCGGGAGGCCCGCCACCCGGTATCTTAATCAAAAATACAAACCTTGTGGGTCGCAAGCCCCCTCTGGTGTCGGAGCAGTCGTCCTTAGATTATTTAAAAAATAAATACTTTTTTTTCTTTTTTATACCAGGTATGTCATTTGCGATTAGAAGGTGGGCCAAATTGTCATTTAATCCCAGCCTAAGGGCCAGATTAAGTCACAACTTTGACCCAGTCGCTAATCACAAATTACAGACTGATTACATTTAGCAGCGAGGCTTGGTCTGCAGGTGCACCATATGCTTCCGTACGTCAGCCCTTTCCCCACTGGTGTTTCTGACACACAGCTGGTGGAGAGAATAGTAATGAGTTGAGGAGAGGTTTCTGCTTCACAATTTAGGCCTGGATTCGATCAACATTTTCCCTTAACCCTTTGAGGCGTTCTGTCACACTATGATGTCTATTCCAGAACATGCCGAAACATTCTAGTCGATTCTGATTGATGACATCATAAAGGGCTGCTAATGGCGTCCTCGAAGACTGTAAAATTCCAGAATAGAACTCTGTGACTTAGAACTAGAACTCTCAAAGTTCAGTACAAATGTTGATTGCATCCAGGCCTTTTTCTCGATGAGCTTTTAAGTTAAAATGCTAAAATTGGGGCCTCCCGTGTGGTCCAGTGGTTACAACGTCCGGGGTTCGATTCCCCGTCTCTCCAGAGTCGGCTCTGGCCGGGAGTGCCACCAGGGGCGGGGATTGGCTGTCCGCCCCAGGGAGGGGGGAGGGAAGCCGACGTGACGTTCGCTGCGCATAAGAGTGGCCCTGTAGTACCAGGTTACGGTCGACGGCTTGGCGAGTGCCGTCTTGGAAGAGGCGTTACTTCGCCTTCGTCACTACCAGTCGCAGGACTACGGCAGCAAACTCACATTACTAGGGGGGGGATTTACATAAAAATAGCGGGTCTAATTGGCTGCAAAAATGGGATAAAATCTGAAAAAAAAAAAATGTAATGCTAAAATTGGAATATGACCATTTTGTTTTTGAACATGAATGCCATTTAATATATGCATAAAACACCTGTTCTCTTATTAAAATGCTGTTTGCGGCCTGCTTTAGTAAACTAGGTTTACTAAAGGAAATATATTCTAGGGGTGTGGGGATGCTGATCCTTTACCCACTGACGAAGCCAAGCATGTTTTTTTGGCCCACCACCATGTTGCCACGAAACTCCCCTGATGCAAACCGTTGCACTGAATTTGGACGGGGCCCAGCCAAGACCCCCTCCCACCCCCAACCTCCTCCTCTGGGGAACCCCCTGCGTCTGTCAGATCAAACAGTTTACTGGCAGTTCGATTTGAAATCAGGAGGTGGGAGGGAGGCTGGTTCATTAAGGCAAGCCTTTAATCCTTAGCGGCTCCAGGCAGGGGTAGAAGGGGCACCTGTTCTAATGCGAGGGAGGGGAGAGCCTGGCATGTGTGGGGGGGCTCCTCTGTGCGGGGGGGGGGGGGGTTCAGGGGAAGTGGGGTTCAGCAGCTGTGGTGGGCCAATCTAAATAGCTGACTCACGGGGGAGTCCAACATGGGACTGGCGAGTGACAAGCGAGGGCCTGGTTTGCGATACGTTGCACCCTCTCATGGAAAACACGTTGGCTCAGTCAGAGCCTGGTAGAGGAGCTACAGAGATTCAGCGCTTTGGACGTCTTGTCATTCACAGGTACTGACTTCCTCAGTTGAACCTGTCCCTTCTGGGGGTGTAGTGTTACGGCTTAACGAACAGACATGAATATTCTTTAAGGGATAAACTGAGATACAAGTAGGTTATTGTTTTAATGAGTTATAAAGTTTGGTGTTGTGCCTTTAGGTGCTAAAACAGGCAGGGGAAAGCAGATGGTAGAGTATAGATCTTTTTTTCTAATCTATGCAGAGGGAAAAAGGACAGGTTTGTGCGTCAGAGCTGATCGCAACAGAGAGTAGTCGCCGTCCTCCGAGGTATGAATGTTTATAAGAGTGCGTGTTCATCAGCTAAATATACTCAAACTGTCACTACTATGTCTAAACTGAAGTCAGTCTTGTTTAATGGTAATTGAATGATTGGTGAAAACACTTGTGCTGTTTATGTTAAAGTCATTAGTTGTGATCAAAGCAATGTAAGAAGACACCTGTCTTGATGGCGATATGGTGTTGTTACCTAAAAGGACTGTGGCTAGTGCACATTAACTCATGCCAGACTCGCTAACAAAAGTATTTCCCTCAAGCTTCACAAAAGGCACAGTTGCCTTCTCTGATGCCAGGTGCGCCCATGGAAAAATTCAGCGCTTACATTTTAGGCATTTAGCAGACACTCTTATCCAGAGCAACTTACACAGTTTACATTTCTTTACATACAACCCATTTATACAGCTGGAGATTTTACTGAAGCAATTCAGGTTAAGTACCTTGCTCAAGGGTACAACGGCAGAGTACCCTGGGAATTGAACCAGCAACCTCTGAGTTACAAGCCCAGTTCCCTAACCATTACACTACACTGCCGCACTGCCGATACGTTCCCCAATGGACGCTGATAATTTATTTATTTAAACCTTTATTTAACCAGGAAGTCTCATTGAGATTAAAATCTATTTTTCAAGTGTGCAGCAATGTACTAAAGAAAAAACTATTACTACTATAAAAGCATGCTGGGGCTGGAATCAAACAGGTTGATATCATCTTGTCGGGACTTAAAGCAGAACCTGTATAAAGGCCAGCTGCCCTTTTTTTTTTTACTGACAGCACACCCCCCACCCCCCACCCCCCACCCGAACACCCTCGACATCCTGAAAGAGAAAATAACACAGACACTGCCCTGTTTTTAATTTGCCCAAGGTAGACCATCGCTGCCCCTTGTGCAGTCTGGACACAACGCCGAGACAGACGAACCGCATGCATGCCAACGGGAAAAGGTCAAGCGCGCCTCTCGCGGAGAAGCGTCTAGTCATATTTCGCCTCCGCCGCGCGTCGATGCGTCGAGGGTCGTCGAGGTACTGTCAGAGATCGGTGAAGGCCTCCACCAAGAGAGGGCCGCGCAACCTTTAATGTCCCAACACTGAGGAGCGGCAGCGCTTTCACCTTACCGCTAAATGCCGCTCATGTTCCTGAGCCTGTTTGGGTTACCCTTTGGTCTGTTCTCTCAGAGGCGTGCGATGTCGGTCTCTGACCTAAAGACCTGTGGAGAGCCGTGCACCGAGGCTCGTTTTGGAATGCTAACAGCATCAAAAAGAACAAAGGAATGTGGGGGCAAAGCATTATTTTATTTTTTTAAACCATCAGTGGTTCTGTGTGGCTCAGTAGGTAGAGCACGGCGTTGGCAATGCTTAGGTTGTGGTCCCATTGGGGACCACATATAGTGAAAAATGTATGCATTCACTACTGTAAGTCACTGTGGATAAAAGCGTCTGCTAAATGGTGTATATAATTAAGCAATGTGTGTGGACATCATGTGAAATTGCACATCACAGTGCCTTTAATTGTACAACACTATGGGGTAGCACTTTAGAATTGTACAGTTATAAATGCTTAATAAATGTCTAGTTCCTGGTTTATAACATACTTATACTTGCAATTAGTTGACACATTGTTGATGGTTAGTCAACATCAACAAATGTTTGTAAAGGTGTTGATTCTTAATTTTTAAAAACCTTTTATCCTTGTCTAATCATACGTGTAGGCCTGTCCCATCACTGTAATGTCACGTTTTCAAATACAAAGACGTTGGGAGGGTGGTTATGAAATCTCGTATTTCACGCGGATTCGGTATTAACAGCCCGGCGTCTGCTGGAAAACCGGAGAAGGAAAAAAACAAAAGGACGGCTTCCGTCTCCTGGACGGCAGCCAGATCGATTAACAAAAACACCATTAATCCTTGTCACCTGTCAATCTGGCGATTGAAGCGATTGTCTCTCTCTCTCCTCTTCATTAGCATTAATACGTAGTGAGTTCCGTGAAATGTAATCAGCAGAGCCACTTTCAAAACGCAGAGCGTTATCCCACTCTGAACAGAGGCTTGCTGTCATCTGTCTCTCAATCAAGTCTCAGCAACTCCCTGCAGAGTGGCAGGTGGGGGGTGTTATCTGATTGCCTAGCCAATCTATCAATCTCCTGCACTGTCCACTCTCTCGTTTGGGCTTGCTAGCTTTTCAGTGCCCAGTGTACCAGTCTACTCCACTCTTTCGTTTGGGCTTGCTAGCTTTTGGATAACCAATGTAGCGGGTGATCCGCACCCACACAACAAATATTGAGCACTGAGTTATTTATATCATATTGATATGATGGTTAGGGAACTGGGCTTGAGGTTGCAGGTTCGATTCCCAGGTGGGGGCACTGTCGTTGCACCCTTGAGCTAAAGGTACTTAACCTGAATTGTTTCAGTAGATAAATCCAGCTGTATAAATGGATTGTATGTAAATAAATGTGAACTGGAGAAGAGCGCCTGCTAAATGCCTAAAATTATATATTTTTAACATTTTTTAAAAAGGGTCTGCAGCTCAAATGTGTCCCTCATTCACAGAATAGCTCTTGGACTGTTTGGCCCAATGTTAGCCATATGTCGTTTTTTATCAGCTAAGGTTTGCTTGTTTGCAACTCAACAGGCTAACAAGAATGTTTTGACCAGGGGCGATTCTAGGATTTGACCTTTAGGGGGGCTCAGCCCCCAATGAGAATGTGAGATGTGCACATGCAAAGCACAAGCCTACATTTTTAATTAATTTACTGTTTCAAAATTCCCCAAAACAAAAACACCAAAATGGTGGTCGCTCTCAAAATTGAAATACCACTCTCTCTCTCTGGTATTTTTAAAAATAGATATTAAGTAAAAATGTTTTTTTAGAAAAGAATGACAACATTTTCAGGGGGGCTGAGATGAAAGACAGGGGAGCTAAAGCCCCCCTAAATAGGGTCTAAAATTGCCACTGGTTTCGACATTGGCTACCAGAGATGGCCTGCGATGGTGACCATCGCCCACCAACATTGGATCGACCAGTTCACTGAACTAAAAACGGAGATAGCCCCAGCCAAGGGAACTCTTTTTGCGCTGATTCTAGTGGGCGACGTCACCTTTTGCAAGCAATCATGCTGCGGGGCTCCGCTACAATAGCAAATATGAAACAAATTGTCAGAAAGAGGAAGGATCAGTTTGGCTGGAGATCCAGTAAATAAACTCCACTAAGAGGCCATATTTTCCTGGAGAAGCTGACTAGGTTAAAGAAGAGCAAAGGTCTTTCCTCTTTAGTCACACGTCACTCCACTCCTCCCACCCATCACTGGCTCCCATTTGCAGTTCGCATTCAAGTCAAGTCATTGGTGCTGGCGTGGCGGTGGAGCTCCGATACGTGTGTTAACACGTGAGCGTCCGCTACAGAATGTGACGTCAATAAGAGTGTGATTAGTTCCCAGAGTTAGAGACTTGAGTCTTTGGCTCAGCGGGTTAATCGTCACTCTTGTCGCGGCAAGATCCTCGGTTCGAAACTCGCTGCAGGCAGAGCCAACTCCGTTACTCTGGCGTCCTGGGCCAGGAGGGGGACTGCTCCCTTTAGCCAATGATCACACCGTAAAAGGCAGTGAAAGAGTCAACTTTTCAGACTGCACCTCACTTCATAAAAAAAATTTTTTTTAAAATGTCATTGTATAACATTTTTTTCCCTTTGTATAACAGGTTTTGAATCATGAACGTCAATGTTTAGACTGTAACGTTCTGTTCGATAGCTCTCGCCATTATCTCTAGCCATGTGAATGCACTCTTGAAAGCCGCTTCGGATAAAAGCGTCTGCTAAATAACAAAATTGTACATTGTAAAATTGCAAAGGAAGAAAGGGCCTTCTATGAGAGAGAAGGCCCGACATATATACCTGAGCCTTAATTAGTATACTGGTATATTCTACAGACCCACCATTAGCTGTAGATGAAGATTCTACAAGCAAATCCGGAATTAGATGTTTACAACCAAAAAAAAGGAATCATAATAGATTTAAACTGAAATTGGGTCAGAGGGGTATTGCACCAATTACAATCATTCTGGGTATTGCACCAATTAAAGACAGATATAATCATTCCAGACCGTTACTGAATCATTTCAAGTTGACAACAGTAATATAAATATATATTTATATATATATACACCCATAATTCATTAATTGCTGCACTGCATTGTCTCTTGCTCTAATACGCAACAATGGCTCTATTGAAGTAGGACACGTTTGGGGGCTGTAATCTCTCCACAATGAAACATGAATGAGCTACCTGAATAGCCCGGCTCATAACAATGCCCTGAGCTATTGCCAGCGGCAGCCCTGCTACCACTCCTTTTCTGTACAAGATAGCTCCCCGCACCTGGGAGCCCTTCATTTCTTTAGCTGCAGTTTCACAACACAGAAATGTTAAATATGGGCTAATGTGTGTGTGCATGCAGACAAGGTCTGATATGAATAAGGGCAGGCCCACATTTGGGAGGGAATTTCACCAGTCATTCCCGCCCCCAAATCAAGATGTAGCATTAGGGTCAGATTCACTGAACATTTGCAGGGTGTGAGGCGCACACACACGGCTGCCAAAGCATTTGGAATAAAGTGCCTGCCCATAGTTTACTTTTTTTCAACTTTTTCCAGGTACCACTGCAAAGGGAAGGTCTCGGTTTCCTCTGCAATGCAAAATAGTGCCTTGCTCATGTCATTCCCTCTTAAAAGCCATGTTAAAGAACACAGCACACACATGTCATTAGATGGACATCAAAAGTGAGCTATATATAAATATGTATATATATATATATAGGTATATATATATACTGTATAATAATAATAATAATAATAATAATAAATATGCCACTGCTGAGGCATATTTGGGAAGGCACTTATTCTGGATTACCTCAATAAATGTGGAGCTGTATAAATGAAGGGTGCGTAAAGCGATGTGTCAGTCACCATGGATAAGGACATCTTAAAACCCGATAAATAATAATAATGATGTAAAATTATAACCCACCATCTTCCGCTTATTTGCTGTCTGGGTGTTAATGACCCATTTTCAAATGGAACATAACTGAATAACTCTGTTTACGTATTTACTGTAAAGTTTTTTTAAATTATATATATCTATAAATAGCTATAAATATATATGTATGTATGCAGGTCTGCTTGTGAGCAGAATTCTGTAAAGAATCATTTCAAACATTTCAACAGTGTGTGGAAACACTGGGCATCCATTTTTTTTATTTGACAGATTTGCTGATACGGATTACAGAAATTCACTGGTAATCAGATATTAACATGTCCACATCAAATTACCCTAATTAAATGTGTAATTAATG
The DNA here is from genome assembly GCA_029706075.1 of Aldrovandia affinis. Classification (NCBI taxonomy): domain Eukaryota; kingdom Metazoa; phylum Chordata; class Actinopteri; order Notacanthiformes; family Halosauridae; genus Aldrovandia; species Aldrovandia affinis. The sequence goes on from JAINUG010000468.1 coordinate 168,443, forward strand.
TCACTGTGATCTTGATGCGCTCATACATTACATGTGAGCTAATGCAATGTGTGAGTGTGCATTCTATAAGTGTGGGCAAATGATAAAATTAACAAACAGTCCTGTTGACCATTAAGAGAGGCATTTTAATTAAAAGCGTGACATCGTATCATAAAAAAGAAAACTAATCTTGATCGAATAAGTATAATGTAATTATCACTGAAGTTATAAATAGCTTTAATTTCATGCTTTTGCAAAAATGGAAATGGAAATGTGTTTACCAAGCTTCCTGCCAAACACGGGAGCCAAATCCAATCTGTTCTCACTCTCAATTTATCCGCCGATCAAACATATCTATCATTGTTATCTTCATTGCGGCATCTTGAGATGAGAGTGGGATGAGAGAGAGAGATGGGAGTTTGAATTCAAAAATAAAATAGGTACTTTGAGACAAAATAACCTTCTAAGAAATAACCCAGCAATCTCAGTATCCCTGATTTTTCAGATGTTGAACAGATGGTAGAAAATGTACTCCCACACAACAATATAATATTAAGCCAGAATGAACATAAATGGAATGTAAGCAAATATCAGAGAAAACTAAGTGAGAACATTTTGAGATGATTATTATTCGTATTAAGCAGAAAGTGCAGCACAAACAGATGAGGTCTAGGGGGTAGGAGGTGGGTGGTGAGACATAACACAGTCCAATTCAGGATAAACATCACTTACAACAATCGAGAGAGAAAGAAGAAAAACAGAGCAGAAGGCAGAGGAGAATGCAAGGAGAATTAAAAAGGTTAAGAGAGAGATGAGGAGCAATCAGATTCTCTAATTGGAGAGGTGAGAAGTGTGGCAAACCAATGTGTACTGTATGCTTGACAGCGGCCCTTGCAGTGGCCCATGGGGGACTCCGGTACAGAGTGCATGAGAGGAGATTCAGAGGTGGGGCCAGAATAATGTTGAGGCCCCCTCCGCTCCACCTCCTCGGGTAAACTGACTGTCCCTTCCCTCCGGGCGCCTGGCAGCCGCTCCTCACGGTCTCGCCTCTTCTCTGTCCTGACCCCTCACTGGTGGAACGACCTTCCGCAATCGGTCAGGACCGCGGAGTCACCTGCCATCTTCCGCAAAATACTCAAAACCCACCTCTTCAGACTTCACTACCACTGAACTCTGTCCATCTAGCTAAATATTCTTCACCACTGTTTACTTGTTCAACACTATACTCCCAAAAAAAAAAAAAAAAAAAAAATTCACTAACCTTTTCCTTCCCGGTGTTACAGGTATGGTACGCAGATGCCTGCAATGATGTCTATTGCTGTATTCCTGCACTGATCTCGTGCGCTAACTATGATTGTTCCTACCATGTATTAATGCACATCTTGTAAGTCGCTCTGGATAAGAGCGTCTGCTAAATGCTTAAAATGTTTTTTAAAAATGTAAAAATGTCAAAATGTTAAATAATGTACATTTACATTTTACATTTTAAGAGGTGGTACAGGGGCCTAAGCATAGCAGCCTCAATGCGTGGAGCCCAAAACAGGATTGCTGGAGAGACCATTCAGAGAGAACAGGATTACCCATATGTTAAGTGAATAGTAAACATAAATATTGATATTGCATTTTTGGTTTGGTTGATTGTTCTGTTGCTCACCATTTGTTGCTCTTGCCTGATTGTTTAAACAGCTAACCGGTTACCAAATTCAGTATTACATTGAGCTGACAATGGGTTTCTTTCATGGTTTTTCGCCCTCTCAGGAACAAATCCAAGAGCAGGGAAATATTAGTTAACTAGCTATCTTTCCTTTAACTAACTACAAATGAACATTAGTGTATGAGGTACCACACGAAAATTAATTCAGTAGGAATTTCAAAGTGGGTTCATAATTAGCTGCAAGGCTTTATTTACATAAATGATCTTGATAGGGATGTTAGTTGCAAAATAGTTATATTTGTAGATGATTCAATACTTGAAGGTTTAGCAAGCAGTTTGGAATAGACCAGCGGTTCTCAAACTATGGGTCATGGTGGGGTCACCAAATTTTTTTTACAATTAAAATATATATATATTTTTTTACCATAAGCATTTCTTTACATTTTTTTAATGAAAAACAAATTGCCAGTTTTTTCATAAAATCTGGCTTTTCTGACCGATTATTTATAATCTACTGACATGCATGAGTTAAAAATACAAATAAAACAAAAAGGAATAAAATAAGTTAATGCCATGTTTTAAGCCATGTAAAATGCAACGCCACTTGCAAACTAAACACAGCGCATTACAAGCAAAGCCGCTAGATTTCTTTAAGAGGAAACAAAAAGTTTTACAAGGACAGAAAACCGTGCTTAAAACTGCAACAGCAGCAAACGAACGGGGGCTACAGACTTTATTTGTCGTCGCAAGTAAGTCTGTTTTATTTGTTTTTCATAAAGATATAGCCTGTGAATGCATTTGCTACTATTTTGTATATATGTTTCTGGACTAAAGTTTTTCAGCGTTGTAATTGCACTATCATTTATGTATGGGGTCGCGATTTTTTCCCACCCATGAAATGGGGTCATGGAGTAAAAAAGTTTGAGAAACCCTGGAATAGACTAAATATTATTTAAACAAAATCCAAACATGGCAGATTGCATTCAATATTGCTAAATGTAAAGTTATGCATGTGGGGAAAAAATATATATGGCAGGAGTATTTTATGGGAGGAGATAAACTAGAAGGTGTTCAATTTGAAAAAGACTTAGGAGTTGTAGTTGATGAAAGTCTATTCCCATTTAAGTAAGTGTGCTGTAGCAGTGAAAAAGGCCAACAGGATGCTGGGATACATAGCAAAAAGTATTGAGTATAAATCAAAGTAGGTTATATTGATGTTATATAATGCCTTTGTCAGACCTCACTTAGAGTACTGTGTGCAGTTTTGGGCACCGCACTACAAGAAAGATATAGAAGCTCTTGAAAGTACAAAGAAGGGTAACTAAATTGATACCTGGTATGAAAGGTAACAGTTAAGAGGAAAGACTTAAGACGCTTAACCTATTCAAGCTTAGCAAACGGAAGCTAAGGGGGATTTCATTTAGGTTTTTTAATTCATATAAGGGATTAACAAAGTTAACTACCAACGATTTTTTAAGATAAATTTGGTTAGCAGAACAGAACAAGAGGCCACAGGTGGATATGAGTTAAAGGCAAATTCCGCACAGTTATCTGGAAGTTTTTTTTACACAGAGAGTTGTTAATGCCTGGAACAGCTTGCCAGGTCAGGTAGTTGAGGCAGAAACACTTGGGCTATTCAAGTCCAGGCTTGATGCAGTACTGGATATAATTTAGACTTTAGAGCCTAGGTGGGCTGAACAGCCTGTTCTCGTCATTATGTATTCTTATGTTCTTATGATATACAGGTGGAAACACCTGGGTAAATGAGGGATACAGAGTATATTGAAAGCAGGTGCTTCCACACAGGTGTTGTTCCTATTAATTAAGAAATTCTCAAATGCTGGGCAGACCTGGTTGCCTACACTTATGGCTAGCATGGCTAGGAGACAAGACCTCAGTGACTTCAAAGAGGGGTGATTTTGGGGCACGTTTGTCAAGAGTAGATCAGTGATGAAAACAGCTCAACTTGCTGATGTTTCACAAGTAACGGTGTCTAAGGTGATGTCAGCATGGAAATCTGAGGGAATGACATCATCAACAAAGGGAAGCTGTGGTCAGAAGCGCACAGTCCTGGATCGTGATGTCCGTGCATTAGTTTGAGGTGCAAGGCTAAACAAGTGAGCAACTCGAAATCAATTGACTGCAAATTTCAATCTAGGACATGAGCAGGCAGTTTAATCAAGAGCGGTCCATCGATACCTCGACAGAGCAGGATACCATAGTCATGTCATATTGGTGTTTTCAACTTTTTGGCCACTACCAGTATGTGAAATAAAATGTATAGAATCCATATTATGTTATATGTATAAATGCGTTTGAAATTATGTATGGATTGATGATAGGTTTCAAAGTCATTTGGGTTGCCTCACGTTGTCTCAAGTCCAGACTTGGGTCATAGGGTCAAATAGCCTACATAAGTATTTACATTTTTATATTTTAAATAACAGTACCATTTTGCAATACTGTGCCATTATTCAGGCTTAATAAAGAAATAATAACAGCATTATTCTCCCTTATTCTTATTCTTCCTGTTGATTTTTATTCCAAGATTAATAAATGTTAATTAATACAATTCCACAGAAGGTTACAATGGGTGCTGTAACTATGTTATACACACACCCATACCATCACCACCTGTAATAACACATTTACGAGCATTAGGACCAGCTCTGGCGAAATGAGCAGCACGGGGTTCACGTTTTAAAATAATGGCTCTTATTGAAATTATGATCTCTTATTATAATAAATTTTGTTTGTGATCAGTCACTTTTGAGAAAGTTGTGCTCCTTTGAACGTTGCTAGGCACAGTTTCCAAGTGCCTTTTGATGGTGTAGGAAACTACTCACTGCCAAAAGATTTACATTATTTTTTAACCTTTAACAACCGCTTACCTTTGTACCATTTCAGGTTATTCACTGGACTTGAACTGCTTACATTTCTGTAAAAACTGGAAAAATGGGGGTTTTAAAACCTTTGAACTTAAATTTCATTTAAAATGAAATATTACTTTGTAAATAAAGGAATACAGCTCTGTTTACATTTTTCAGATTTAGTTGGGGTATTTTTCATCAAAAGTTTGTTTCTTCTAGTTTCTTGTGTATCTTAAATACACATTCACACATTCTTTCTTAAATAGCTATTGTTCAGTATACATTTAATGTATGCTATCCCCATTGAAATGCAAACCATAATCCCCTTTTCAGTAGTTTAGGCTAACTCCCTAATTGTTCTCTTTTTTAGCATATCATATCATTCCCTTATGTCAGTAATACTTTTGACTCCATTTTCCAAAGTGGGTTTCCACTGGGTTAGCCAATCAGGAGAGCCAATATCAAAAGTGACATCAAGTTATTCCCCTCCACTGCTCCCCTGAATTTTTGACCAATCTCGACTGGAGCAATTGGACAAAATGGCAACCATCCTAGCAACAAGAAACCTTATTGTATATATTGTATATTTCCAAAAATATTGGTACCATATATGGACACATACACACCATCAATGTAACATTGAGAATAACAGTGTACTATGAAGGGTAAGAAACATTGAATTTTAGAATTTTAAGTATTTTAAATGCAGTAATGAAAAACCAAGAACTTGATTTTGATGCATCTCATACATTTCAGATATTTTGCAAATATTTGCAACAAATGCTTTTTAAAGGGGAGTGGCTATTATGTTCAATGAAAATACATGGAGAGCAGAAAAATAAGGACCCCTTCCTTATAAATTAAACTAAAGAGGAAATACTTCAATTATCACGCCAAGCATCTTCCCCTCAAACGCCTCTCTGAGAAAATGATTTTAAGCAGCCTAATCTTCTTCTGTGTTGATTTGTGTCATTACACACAAAATTTGAATACGCATCTGTGATTTGTCCTGTGCTACAGACTCAAACAACCCAACAGCACGCTGTTGTTAACCGAAGATTTTGCGATTCCTTGGAAATCTGCTATAAGTGGTTACAATAACACTGTCATTGCACAGCTTACAATGCGTAGTATACATGTTAATTATATGTAATGCAGGCCTCCCGCGTGGTCTAGTGGTTTCAACCGGGGTTCAATTCCCCGTCGCGCCAGAGTCGGCTCTGGTCGGCAGTGCCAATGGGGCGGAAATTGGCTGTCCGCCCCAGGGAGGGGGGAGGGAAGCCGACACACACAGTTCGCTGCGCACAGGAGTGGTTCTGGGGTGCTGGAATTACAGTCGACGGCACGACAAGTGCTGTCTCGGAGGAGGCAGCGCTTCGCCCTTGTCACTGCCGGTCACAGGACTACCGCAGCGAACTATGAGGGAGGGGATTGAACTAAACACAGCAGGTAATTGGCTACCAAATTGGGAGGAAAACGGGGTAAAATCGGAAAAAAATATATATATATTTTTTAATTATATGTAATGCACTAGTTCTTAGTACTTAGTGCAGTGATGTGCCCCTCAGTCCACTGTAGTTCCTGGCTGTCATCTTCCAGAGCCTTCTGTGACCAGGGGGGTTTGAGTTGGTGGGATGTCCACTGCCTCATCACTCGGTAGCAACTCCTCTGGTTGCTTGGGGGAACTGCAGGCAGTGCCAGTGGTGCAGTCCTCCTTCACAGTAGCTGTGCTGCTCAACTGTGCAAAGAGGGAGCTCTGGAGGACACGTGTGCTAGTGTGTGCCACCACAAATTAAAGTTGCAGTGATTGAACGGGCCTGGAATTGCAATTGGCCATTTCAAATTGGGGAATGAAGAAAAATATACAAAAACGAATCCTAATTCATCAACAATGTATTTTCAATAACAGACGACATAATACATAATTTAATTCATGTTTTTTTAAATAATATTTGTCATGTGCCTTTCACACAGTACTAATATAAATTGTCTCATTTTCAGTCTCTTTCAGGATGTAAAGCTGAAAGGTATCCGAGTGTAATTTTATACATCCATGAAATTGAATAATATTTATCGGAAATTACTGTATGTCAAATACTCAAATACTTTAAAAGTTATTGTTAGTGTATTTTCAATTTGATAAATAATTCGAATTTATTTTCAAATACATCCCTGACTTAAACTATGTCTATTTGTATTTGAAAATAATGTATTTATAATATATTTATAAATGGTATTTTAAAATATGTACTTGACCTAGTATGAACTTGACCCAAGTCTGTTCAAGTGCAGACCAGTTTAAGAGTCTTAACAGCACAAAAATGAAGAACAAACATCACCAGTGAAAACAATTACAAACTGAAAATACACCACATCTTATTTATATCATTCTGAATTATTCTTCAAAACATCCAGAAACCTATTACACAAATAATATACAAAAAAAATGATGTTACAAGGACGATTATGAAATGAAGACCTGTGTGTCCACTTATCTAATTTATATCATTTTGCTCGAGCTGCATAGGATGAATTAGTGTCTATAGATTAGATTCCAACCTGCAGTTAGACGCGCTTGTGTGCTCTTATTTATATCCGTTTTTCTCATTTTCATTTCCGAATTTCCGACACACTTTGTATCGCTGCACTGCACAACTTTCCCTCTGCAGTGACATTCTGACGTGAGCAGAACAGATGGAAATGCAGGATTGTTCTCGCAAATTTATCATAAAAAATGCATCCGACACCTGTGTAATTTGCCTAATCATTTTCTCCTAATAAGCTCCCCGCCATTAATTATGCACGATTTCCACAATGCAATCAAGATAAAAGTAAATCTGATGACTTAATACCCTTCAAAGTAATTGGTTCACCCGTCTCCGGGACTCCTTTCCCCTGGACTCCTGGTTCTTCCTCCTCCCGGATTTTAATTAGGATGAAAACACGGAAAGCGTACACGGAGTGTATCAGGGTGCACCCGGCGGGAGCTTGGCCTGGGAGTTGGTGGGGGATAGGAAGCCGTCCTGCTGGTATGTTGGGCAGGAGTCAAGGATATAAGCCGACAGAAGAGGAGCGCGTGCGTACCCCCCACCCCTCCTTTCTCGCCCCCTTCTCCCTCTCCCCTCTTCCTCTCTTCCCCATCGGCTGCCACCTCCTCGCAGTAAACAGATGCGATTAGCGTACGGCAGCCATCAGAAACTGACTGTGGGACTCCATGGGTTTAATGAGAATCAACTTTTGCGAGCCGGCTGTCTCACGGTGGGTCCCACCTGTCACATCATTAGAGGCGGCGTGTGTGCCGAATTCACTCGGCTAAATGAGCGTCGGAAGGGGTCTGCCACAGAGCCCGTGGTGAGAGCACCAGTGTTAATATGCCGGGGGGAGGGGGTGGTTTGGGGGGGGCGGTTGTTGTTGTTGTATTGGGTTTTTTGGGGGGTTTGTAATTATTTTTTAATTTTTATTTTAACATTTTTCATGCACTGATATTCCCACTTGGATTTAAAACCGTCCACAGTAAATTAATCACCAACATGTTTACCACTGTCATCGTGGTTTTGATACTGTATCATATCCCACGACCGGAAACTTCTCATTCCCATATGAACTGTGTGAAGATCTTTTCTTCTGCAGTTAGAAAAACTTTAATATATTTGAGATATATATGTATATACAGTATATATGTGTGTGTGTGTGTGTGTGTGTGTGTATATACCGTATATACACTCTCTCTTACACACACACACAGGTAACTGACAAAATAAAAGAAACACTTGAGTAAATGAAGGATACAAAGTATATTGAAAGCAGGTGCTTCCACACAGGTGTGGCTCCTGAGTTAATTAAGCAATTAACATCCCATCATGCTTTGTGTCATGTATAAAAATGCTGAGCAGGCCCATTATTTTAGCTACCATGGCTAGAAGAAAAGATCTCAGTGACTTTGAAAGAGGGGTGATTATTGAGGCACATTTGGCAGGAGCTTCAGTGATGAAGACTGCTCAACTTCCTGATGTTTCACGAGGAACAGTGGCTGAGGTGATGTTGGTGTGGAAGTCTGAGGGAAAGACCTCGTCGTCTAGGGGCAACTGTGGGGGAAAGTGCATACACCTCGACAGTGATGTCCGTGCATTGGTTCAAGATGGAAGGCAAAACAGACGAGCAACTCTGACTGCAATTATCGATCTAGGGTGTGAGCAGGCAGTTTCATCAAGAATAGTCCATCGAGGGCTTAACAGAGAGAAATACCACGGTAAGGGTTGCAGTGCATATACCCTTTATTATACCTAAAAATGTGCGCTTGTGAGTAAACTGGTACAAATAACACAGGCAGGGGCCTACTGAGCAGTGGAAAAAAGCCATTCTGAGTGATCACCTATCCTGATGGGAGTGGTTTGTTCCTGGATGATAATGCCCCCATCCACAGGATACAAGTGGTCACTGAATGGTTTGATGAGCATGAAAACGACATAAACCACATGCCATGCTCAGTCACCAGATCTCAACCCAGTCAAATGCTTATGGGAGTTTCTGGAGCGGCGCCTGAGACAGTGTTTTCCACCACCATCAACAAAACACCAAATCATGGAATTTATCCTGGAAGAATGGTGTTGCATCCCTCCAGTAGAGTTTCAGACACTTGTAGAATCTGTGGCAAGGCACGTTGAAGCTGTTCTGGCAGCTCGTGGTGGCCCAACACCCTATTAAGAGACTTTAGTTGGTGTTTCCTTTATTTTAAGAGACTTTAGTTGTGTGTTTCCTTTATTTTGGCAGTTACTTATAGGCAGTGTAGTATAATGGTCAGGGAACTGGTTGCGGGTTCAGGTCCAATCCCCAGGTGGGACACTGCCGTTGTACCCTTGAGCAAGGTACTTAGCCTGAATTGCTTCAGTTAATATCCAGCTGTATAAATGGATTGTAAAGAAATATAAAACTGTAAGTTGCTCTGGATAAGAGCGTCTGCAAAATGCCTATGATAATGATATGATATATATTTATATATAGTTTTTAAAATGGGGCATGTGAGTGGAGAGGTGATCGGTAGAGAGGTGATCGGTAGAGCTTCTCTTTAAAAACAAACAGGCTGCTCATGTACAATTTGCATTCAGAAAGCCACCAATCCAAAGCTTTCTCCTCCCTCTGACTTTATCCATCGACCTCAGATAACGAGCACATTCAGTCATTTCCCATTATAGAATCTTATTCTATGTGTGGATTATAGGAAACGAATAAAAGAATGTGTTGTTGTCTGAGACACTGAGGTTGCACAAAGACGATTGTGCACAAATGTGATTTGGTATTCTAAATGGGGGGTCAAATAGGGGATAAAAAAAGTGGTTTGGAAAAAGATGAGACCAGGCGCACAGAGGACATACTATGAAGGACTTAAACACATTCATTATTCGCAATTATTGGATGATCTACTGATTTCAGCTGACAATATACTGAAGGATCTTGGGAGTTGTGGTTTCCATTTCGCTTTATAATGACCTATAATCATTAAGACTTTATTTGTATAAGGCGCTAATTAACAGCTTATTAGCAGCTAATTGCCCATCAGTTCATCATGTCTTAGCACTTTATAAAAGGCTATCAGGCATTTGTTAGGATTCCTCGTTATCTTGCCTAATACATACACATTAGTTATATATTCAGGGGGAAAAGACTGTGCTAATCATTAACAGCCCGTTGTTACTAGTCACAAACAAGGAAGCTAATGGGAAAGTCCTATTCTTTATTAGGGAGTGATCCATCCTATATTAGGTGCACAGGTTTGACCTTTGTGCAAAGTGATTCTTTTATGTCGTATGGTTTTCTGAAATATGACCGATTAGTCCGTGATTCGATGCTTGAAGCACTTAAGACCAGGGGTGATGTGCCTTTACTCTTGGCTTAGTGGTGCCTTACTTGGAAATAGATGGAAATATGTTTCCACTTCAGGACAGTGGGGAAAAACCTCATCATAATTGTCTACTAGTCCCCTCTAATACAAACCAGTTACATGCATGCACCAAAGACAAGATGAATTGCTAATGCTGTGTACATGTTGTCATATATGTTGCTTATTACTGGTCTTACAAGCCACTAATAATGTCTGACAAGGGGCGTTTACTGATTAACAATGCTTTTTATAATATATATATATGTGACTAGTAATGTACGTTATCAGGTAAAGTAATGAGGCAGCCTAACAAGTGCCTAATACCCTCTTATTAGATGTTAATACATGATGGATTGATGGCTAATTAGCCGCTAATGAGCGCATAACTCGTGTGTTATATGAGGCCATCCAAAATAAAGTGTTTCTGTGTGGGGTCTACTGTACGCAGGGCTTACCACTGGAGCTTCTCGTCCTCTCAGGTCACATGACCGGACGGAGTTTGGGGTCGCTAAGGAAGAAATCAAGGTGACCTATTAAACTCCGGTCTCATTCAGACACTCAGCCTAGTATGCCACAGCCTGGATGAGATACCCCTTGAAGGCAGTCCTGGAGGGGCCTAGGAGTGACTCTCAGGCTTCCCCAGGACTGCCCCCCCCCCAGGGGTGGGTGACAAAGTCTCCCACTAACACAATTGGGAATCAGGGTAGGGTGATCACTCTCCCCAGCGCAAGAGATTTCTCTCTTCCCCTGCTGACCCCCCACCGAATATCGTCCTCTCCCAAACGCTTGGCGCTCTCTCTCCCTCTCTTCTCTCTCTCCCGTTCTCGTTCTCTCTTGTTTTCCTGTCACAAAACCCTGTGATCATTATCCCGCCACGTTTGGATTCCCGCGAAAGCCTGTGTCTGTGCTCCTGCGCGTCGGCTTTGATCCGCGGATCCACTCCTGCCGCGAAGCCGCTGTTAATGGGCGTAAATGTTTATCTCGTGGATGTTACCTGCGGTAACCGTGTACTAAGCTCACATCAATGGTGAGCGTGCGCGCCGAGTTCTCGCTGCGCATTAGGGCGCCTTTCAAACTGAGGATTCAAAAGGGCTGGACTGACTTCCCCCCCTCGCCGGTGGGTCTGTGCACTTACAGCTCACCTGCGTGTCAACCTCTAACACAAGTTGCTGGCTAGGGTTGCTCAGATTGCTTCGGGACCCAACGTGATTATGTATTTCTTTTTCCCATTATCAGGTTAGGCTCAATCGCTGCATCGCCAAGTCTCACGGTGTACAGAGCTATTGAAGAAAATATATCGTACCAAATGTCGTGTGGTTGTTGTAGTTTTTATGGCCCGGTTGATCAGGTCACACCTGGCCTTTGAAATCAGTGATTAACGTCAAACAAATAACCTCATCAAAATGCCAATAGGACAGAGTCATCATCTAATGCAGCGTTGGGGACGTGTATCTACGCCGGTCGAGGTGGAAGCCGCAGACAGAACCTTCCGCACGTCTTCACAGGCCTCACTCGGCGTGGGGGAGGAGGCAGGCTACTTCAGCGACGCAGAAAACCTTTTTCCCACACTTTCACTCAGATGAGTCAAGCTAAGAGCTGTCAAATTAAAGGTTTACCTTTTAGACATTAGCATCATAAATGTCAGGGGGTATTTAGCACAAAACTCTCCACCTCCCCCCACCCCCACCCCCCTTTCCTGCCACCCTCCCCCGCACTAACCCCCCACCCGCCCACCCGCCCGCCCGCCCGCCAACCTCCCTAACTCTTCCCTTCCTGCGGAACACTCACGCTATCACACCTGTGCATAAACATTAATGCACTAGTGCACTAAGTATCTGTTTACAAGAGCTTTTACTTCATTAATTTGGCATCTGCTGAAGTGGTAATCTATGTTGTTGCCGTGGTTACGGAGCAAAAACAGCTAGCTGTGAATGCCCCGCTAATTGTGCTTCATTATTTCAGGCGGAGGAAGGTGCAGGGGTTCATCTGCAGCTTGAGCTTTTGTTTGGATGGCGACAGCCCCCCCATTTTGTTACAGGCTCACTTCCAAGTTATTCAGGCCGTTGTTTCGATGAGCAATTTACAACCATTTAAAAAAAAACACACACACACAAAGAGAAAGAGGGACTGTGATGTCACGTGCTGCCTGTTTTCAGGGCCCCTCTACAGCAGGACGTGACAAGGACACCGTAGGTATTGGGCAGTAACAGTGACGGGAACTCTGGTTACAAGGTCTCTGTCCGGAGGCTGTAGAGTGAGAGTGGGAGCTGTATTAGGGGCCACAAATATGGGGATTGAACCTTGTAGTAAAAAAAAGGTGTCAGAGATGACAATATGGTTTAGTTACATACAGAGAGAGAGAGAGAGAGAGAGAGAGTGAGAGAGAACAAGTTTATGGGCAAGGTATGCATTCAATATTCAATCATAAAGGGCACCATGAAGAAGAAAAAAACTGACCAGTTGGAATGCAAGCTAGTCTAATAACATTTATATTCACCTTCGTAATGCATTACATTTACATTTACATTTTAGGCATTTAGCAGACGCTCTTATCTAGAGCAACTTACACAGTTTACATTTCTTTACATACAATCCATTTATACAGCTGGATATTTTACTGAAGCAATCAGGTTAAGTACCTTTAGCTCAAGGGTACAACGGCAGTGCCCCCACCTGGGAATCGAACCTGCAACCTCTGGGTTACAAGCCCAGCTCCCTAACCATTACACTACACTGCCAGCCCTGCATGTTGGAGATGGGCGTGTTCTGGTGGTGTTAACCTTTGAATGCCAGGCTCACGATACTACCTTATGAAGGCGGGCGCTAAAGAGAAGCGGGCAGCAGAGAGAGGAGTCTCTTTAAAAAGAGGCCTCTGTAGATGACTGGAGATGATATTGTGGTTGCCTTCTCCTTGGTCACCCCAGACACTAGTGTCAGCGATTCACACCGCCTGCGTTGTGTCCCAGTACAGGAGAAGGGCCCTAGTGATCCCTTACAGGGCTTTGTTTAGCAGGGTGGGCTGAAACTTTCATGCACTAGTGCTGTACCTCCGGAGTGCGCTGTTCACGACATGAGAAGGCACTTTGGCTGGACTCTACAAGCCCCGCATCCCCACGGACATTCAGCATTTCCACGGCGATATCAGGTGATATTCTTTTTATTTTTTTATTTTACCCCGTTTTTCTCCCAATTTGGTAGCCAATTACTCCCGCTGTGCTTCGTTCAATCCCCTTCCTCGTAGTTCGCTGCCGTAGTCCTGTGACCGGCAGTGACAAGGGCGAAACACTGCCTCCTCCGAGACAGCACTCGTCGTGCTGTGGACTGTAATTCCGGCACCCCAGAGCCACTCCTGTGCGCAGCGAACTGTGTCGGCTTCCCTCCTCCCTCCCTGGGGCGGACAGCCAATTGCCGCCCCCTAGTGGCACTCCCGGCCAGAGCCGACTCTGGCGCGACGGGGAATCGAACCCCGGTCGCCGTGGCCAGCGTCGGACGTTGAAACCACAAGACCACGCGGGAGGCCCTGCGGTCGAACATGTTTTCGGACAGCTCATGCCCCGACAGGTGAACCGAGACACTGACCACGGTGTCGACGAGTCGGTCCTGAATCGAACAGCTGAGCTCACAGCCCACGTGATGAACACCTGAGCGCGTGATGAACACCTGAGCGTGATGAACACCTGAGCGCTCACAGCCCGCGTGATGAACACCTGAGCGCGTGATGAACACCTGAGCGTGATGAACACCTGAGCGCTCACAGCCCACGTGATGAACACCTGAGCGTGATGAACACCTGAGCGTGATGAACACCTGAGCGCTCACAGCCCACGTGATGAACACCTGAGCGTGATGAACACCTGAGCGCGCTCACAGCCCACGTGATGAACACCTGAGCGCGTGATGAACACCTGAGCTGAGCGCGCTCACAGCCCACGTGATGAACACCTGCGTGATGCGCTCACAGCCCACGTGAACACCTGAGCGCGAACACCTGAGCGTGATGAACACCTGAGAGCGCTCACAGCCCACGTGATGAACACCTGAGTGCGTTCACAGCCCACGTGATGAACACCTGAGCGCTCACAGCCCACGTGACCAGGCTCACTGACTGGCGGGTTACGCCGCCGGTCTGTTACCTCGAGTGTGTCGAGCGGCGCTATTTGTTTCGTGCGGCTCTGCTACCGCTCCACGCCGCCCCTGTGGGAGCGTCTTCGTCGGGCTCACTCTTTCTGCATTCCTTTTCCCCCTCTGGGGAGTTTGCCGAGGGGGCCACAATGTCGGGCTTTCCTGAGTGACGCATGTGGGACTGTTTTCCGACAGCTTGGGCAAACCCTGCCGAAATCTGCGTCTGACAAGATTTGCTTCAGGAGAGACATCTCGGCTCAGCTCGTGGGTTCTGTTCACTACATGCTGTCGGCTTTGAGTCTGTGCCATGATATGAGGGCCCGAGTCCCCCCCCACACACACACACACACCCACACCCCCACACACACACACACACACATACACACATACGATTTCTGGATACTATGCTGAGTGAAAACGAAATGGTGACGGCCTCACCCGTTCGTTCAGAAGCGCTGGGCGCTTGCCTGGCTACGTCACTCTCAGCATCTCTGTCCAGGGCGGGCGTGGCAGCCATGATGCCAAGTTTCTCACGTTCTCGCCCGTGGGCACCAACAGGACCGGTGCACAGAGTGCCTCTGCATTTCAGTGTCGTAGTTTCGCCCCTCGATTGTTTTTGCTCAACCTTCACTGACTTGCTGAAGTTTGATGCCAAGTTTCTCACGTTCTCGGCCGTGGGCACCAACAGGACCGGTGCACAGAGTGCCTCTGCATTTCAGTGTCGTAGTTTCGCCCCTCGATTGTTTTTGCTCAACCTTCACTGACTTGCTGAAGTTTTAAAATGTCAGTAGTAGTAGTGAAGTAAAAAAAATAAAACATAAATAAATGAACCCCATAAAAAACCATAACCAAACAACATCCAACCCAGTAGTTATTCATTCATTTTCTGTACGTTTATATAACAGCAATAAAGTGTAAATAGAATCAGTTTCAAATTAGGGGGCAGAGGGGAGGAGGAGGAGGGGGTTGGGTGCATAGCAGGGATGAAATGTAACCTTGCACACCTATTTTATTCTGACACAGAAAGCGCACCCAAAATGATGTCCCAGTGGCCAAGTTATTTTTTTTATTACCTTATCACAATATGAAAGTAGGAAAAGAGAGAAAGAGAGAAAAAAATATACCTTGGAAGGAGATAAAAGCCATCGAGGCCTAGCCCCCCGTCAGAGGGCTGGGCCTGGGCCTTTTTTACACAGTCCACCACTGAGAAAGGGACATCTCCTTCTTATGGAAATGTGCCACATGTGAAGTCTCGTCTAGGGGAGGGAGGGAGCCGGGGCGTAGAGGGTGTGTGGGGGGTGTGTGTGTGTGGGGGGAGCTTCACACACACATCTCCGGTTTGAACCTTCACAGCAGCTAATTTCACCGGGCAAGAGAGGAAGAATCTACAAAGCCGCTAGGGCCACCAGGGGAGCCTGTGTGTGGGGATGGTAATAAACGTTATCGTTAGCACAGACTGCCCCAAAAAAGAACGAAATAAATACATAAAAATGGCTATTTTTCTATTAAATATATATATATATATTTATATATATATTTTTTAAACTTGCTGTTTGTTGATGCAGGGAATTGTGGGGATTGCTCAATGTATTTAAAATCGGATGTTACAGGGGCGGGCAAGCTAACAGGGTGAAATCATTTGGCGGGGCTTTGGTGTAGGGTGGCGTGGGGGCTCCTCCCTGCCAGGAGGGACAGTGTGCGGTGGTTTGCTTTCACAGCGTTGAACAACGTTGTGCAAATGTCTAGATTAATGGTGTAAAGAAATGTTGAATACATTTGATGTGCATGGATCTGTCCCGTTCAGACTGGTGCGGTGTGTTAATGTGGGCCGGGGAAAGTTACCTGCCCTTCTTGGATTCACGGCTATTCTTTTTTGTTGGTTACATCTATGCGTGAACAAAGATAACATATTTTATTGAATCCATCCTGGATGCCCAACTGGTTCATGCATTTGATGAGTATGATTATCACTTTTTGATGACAGTAACCATGCTGGTTTTGCCATTTCTGGGGGCAAATACGCAAATGCATCACAACGTGGAGTCAAATGTGAAAAGCATTTGGTCTTTTTTTTTTGGCTCTGTCATATTTGGATTTGATGAAACAGCATATATTTAAAAATATGGACATGATAATGCTGTGTGTGTTCAGTAACACACCTGTCAGGGTGGACAGACGCTATCCCTCTGACTTTTCCCCCAAAACAACTTTCCTGAGCAGCCTTTCAAAAGTTTTAACCAGACAGAGCTGTTTAAGAGTAAATATCACAATAGTTTCCACCGGCCGCGCCAGAGTCGGCTCTGGCCGGGAGTGCCACTAGGGGGCGGCAATTGGCTGTCCGCCCCAGGGAGGGGGAGGGGGAAGCCGACAGGAAGTTTGCAGCGTATAGAAGTGGCTTTGAAGTACCTGAGTTACGGTCGACGGCTTGGCGAGTGCTGTCTCGGAGGAGACGACACTTCGCCTTTGTCACTACCGGTCACAGGGCTACGGCAGCGAACTCATAATATACGAGGGGGGGATTGACATGAAAAATAGAGGGTGTAATTGGCTACTAATTTGGGAGAAAATGGGATAAAACGAATTCTTAAAATATATATATATATATCACAACAGTTAACTTTACTTTCATCTCTCAAATATTACGCATGTTGTAGGTATATAATCGCATGCATTACATCCAGTGATATTTTAACAACGTGGAGTTATTTGTCCACGGTTCGTTTATCTGGGGATAACAGTAGACCTAAGTGTCCTTCCCAAATAACTCCTCTTCACTTTGTGAAAGGGAAGGGCACTCTGTCTTCTAAGTGATACTGGGGGGGTGCTCTCACAGCACTGAGGAGTGCCCCCCCCACTGCAGGGGTCCTACTCTGCACTGAATCCTGTGTCTCATCTGCAACAACTGATCTGAGATCAGTCAGCTGTGCGTTCTGTGTCGAGGAGCACAGGGAGACTCAAGGGCTTCTTGGAAGGTGAAGAGCACTCTGGTATAAATGACTGACTGACTGTGTGGAGTGAGAGTGTGTGTGTGTTTGTCTGTGTGTGTGTGTGTGTTGAGGGGAAACCATTCACATAGGAGAAGAAGACAAAGAGACAGACCAAAAAAAATTCTTTCTAATTTTTCCCTGTTTTTCTCCCAATTTGGTTGCCAATTATACCCTCTATTTATCTCAATTCACCCTCCCCCACGAGTCCGCCGCCCTTCCTCCGGGGCGAGACATTATCTCCAGGCCGAATTTATCCGCCTCTTCCGAGACGGAACTCTACCACAGACGCCTTTTTCCTGCTCCTCGACGGACTTGTGCCAGCTCACCCTCCCCCCTCCCCCGGAGGCAGACAGCCAAACACCCCCGCCTCCGATCGGGGCTGACGACCAGGGCCGGTCTGGTAGAGACACGGGTTTCGAATCCCGTCCCTGACAGGCAGCGCACACCACACCGGACCAGCCAAAGTGTGGTGTGTTAGACCGCTACACTATCCGCCAGCCTAAAAAGGGTTTTTAGATGGCTGGTGAGTTGTGGGTATAGGATCCACACCCTTTGCATTCTGGGCCACAGAAATGAAAGGCCATTCATCCCACTCTTGTCGAAGAATCACTTGAATTCTGCACGTCTGAATCAAAACTCTTTTTTGGGGACATTTCACGTGATTACACATTTCCACAGGTATTTATGTGACCGCATATGTTTATTGTCACAGGTTAGGAGGCCTGACACGTCTCACACACACACACACACACTGTTTTCTCTTGAGCCTGTGTTGCATGTCACTTGCGATCTTCCGCAGGAGACTCAAAACCCACCTCTTCAGACTCCACTACCACTGAACTCTGTCCATCTAGCTAAATTGTCTTCACCACTGTTTACTTGTTCAACACTATACTCCAGAAGAAAAAAAAAAAAAAAAAAAAATGTACACTAACCTTTTCCTTCCCAGTGTTACAGGTATGGTACGCAGATGCCTGCAATGATGTCTATTGCTGTATTACTGCACTGATCTTGTGCGCTAACTATGATTGTTCTTACCATGTATTAATGCACATCTTGTAAGTCGCTCTACATTTACATTTTTTACATTTTAAGGCACTTTGCCAAAATGGGCATTATGACCTCAGAGTAAGACTTACAAGATGTGCATTAATACATGGTAGGAACAATCATAGTTAGCGCACAAGATCAGTGCAGTAATACAGCTCTGGATAAGAGCGTCTGCTAAACGCTTACAATGTAAATGTAAAATGTAAACAAGGGTTTAATGTTGTAATGTAATAAGCAGGCATTAATGAGCGCTCAGTTCCACATACCATTTTCTAACACGACTTTCAGTAAGCCAAAAAGACATCATTTAGACACTTCACTGCGCTGTTTATGGAAGGGAGGCATGTGCGATGGAAACACACCAATGCCTCATTCCCCAAAAAGGACATTGCTGTTGCGTCATCTTTGGCTGTAGTTCCGGTGCACCTTGAAATAATGTAACGGCAAGCAAAGATCTAGCTGGACAAGGGCCAGGTATTACTTGTAGGATTCAACTTAAGGGCTGATATTTCTTCAACCTCAACGTTTTTGTTCCACTTTGTTTTTCTCACACTTTGGAACGCCCCCTTGTGATGTACCAGAAGGCCTGTTCAAGTGCTGCAAATTTCAAAATGATCTTTTAAAATCACGCAGGGTGCACACTAGCGCCGTTTTTGTCCATCCAAAAACACCTGCAGCCTGCCAGCACATCTCTTCGCTCTCCAATCAGCCAGCTGAGCTGGTACAGGGAGAATCACAGGAGCCCGATCAACTTCTGAATTTTTTTCCATTTATTTTTATTTATTTGTTTTTTACAATTTTGTTTCAGATTTTCGCCCATTCTTCTCCCAATTTAATAGCCAATTACACCTGCTATTGTCCAGTCAGTTCCTCCTTCATAGTTCACTGCCGTAGCCCTGTGACCTGGTCGACAAAGGCGAAGTATCATGTCCTCCGAGACGGCACTCGCCAAGCCGACGACCGTAACACCGGCACCCCAGAGCCACTCCTGTGCACAGTGAACATCTTGTCGGCCTCCCTCCCCCCTCCCTGGAGTGGACAGCCAATCGCTGCCCCAGGTGGCACTCTCGGCCAGAGCAGACTCTGGCGGGACGGAGAATCAAACCCTGGTCGCCGTGGCCAGCGTCGGACGTTGAAACCACAGGACCAGGCGGGAGGCCCATTGTTGCCACCCCCAATGTTCAAAGCTACCAGTTAGTTTGCAAGCTAGCTTGCTTAATATCTGGCCAGGCTCTTATTCTTTCTGCTATATACTATCCCAGCATCCTGTTGACCTTAACCCGTTTACAGTGCAAACAAAAGTGCATACCTTTTTGGAAACGGACAGATATTATTAAAGGGGACAATTTTAGCCTCTCTCAACTTTGGGGTGGGGACAGGAACATCCATCAGCTTTACTGATGGATGTTCAGACACTGAAAAGTATATGTGCTGCTGTGAACCTCCACTCTGTAACGTGAAATGTTCAAGGCCTTCCATAATCACGGTTCAGTCACTGCCTCTGAGTATCCTCGCCTCTAAAGAGCCACTCCAGCACACCGCTTTCTCTCTTTCAAAGGTTTTTCTCTCCATCGCCACCCCATTCAATCTCACATTGCTTTCTCAAAATCACAAAAAAAACTGCTAACAATCTTTGTGTGTCCAAGAAAAAGTAAAAAAATAAAATAATAAAAAGTACACAAAAAAAATCAATCGGAAGTTTTAATGGGTTGAATGTGGCTAATGATAGTGGAGGTTAGCGGGTCAGAGCACAGGTTAATGGCGTTATCAGGATTTAGAAAAAGTTAAGTGTTAAGGAAGGGTCTACCACAAGAGGTTAATTAACCTTTCTAAACCCTAAGGTGTCGGCACACACATACATATTGAATGGAAGCCGCCACAAAAGCCTGGAGGCCATGGCTAATACATTCTGAACGCTACAATTAAAACATCATCAAGCCACTCCACATCTTGATTAAGAGCCATTTGTGTGGCTGAAATTCAGTAGGCAATTTATTAAAGTCAAAAGCTTTTGAAGAGAGGGGCAGCCGGGTCACAGAATATATAATTTAAGACAATAGCACTGAAAGTGTGGTCAAAGCAAAGCTGGTGATGCAAGCACAGACATCTGCTTCCCCCCCCTCCCCTCCTTCCCCAGTCCAGTACATATTTTTCATGTTAATGGCAGCGCAGAGCCACATAAAGATGGTAAACTACAAAACTACTTCAAGCTGTTCAAGGTAAACCATTGAGGAATTGGGTAAGTGCTCTGTAAATTTTACCTAGGCCGAATGCTTTTTGCCAATAGAATTTGCTCTGCCTTTGTACAAAGTATAGATTTTGTGTTCATTTAATCAAATAGAAACAAAATAACCATGTTTTATGTAGAGGCAGGCTGCAGTGCAATAAGTCCTGTATCATAAAAGATGTTTTCACAATTAAGAAAGATATGCGATTTTCCGGTGAAGGTGATCATATTTTTGATGTGCCCCAACTTTCATTACATGACTTTTCATTATAGTAATAATCTAGGCATTGTAAATAACTTCTGAAAAAATTGGAATTTCATGGAAGTAAAAATACAGCATTTAGTCAATCTGGAGTATTGAGGTTTTGGTAGCATTTCACATTTAGTGCACAATGTAGCATTGTACCTATTTAATTCCTTAAAAATTCTGTGGTTTCACACCTGTTAGAGGAATTCTGTTAGAGCCATTTTTCTAGGCCTGGTATCCAGATAACCATAGCTCAGCCCCAAATATACATTACATTGACATTTTAGGCATTTAGCAGACGCTCTTATCCAGAGCGACTTACACAGTTTACATTTCTTTACATACAATCCATTTATAAAGCTGGATATTTTACTGAAGCAATTCAGGTTAAGTACCTTACTCAAGGGTACATCGGCAGTGCCCCCACCTGGAATTGAACCAGCAACCTCTGAGTTACAAGCCCAGCTCCCTAACCATTACACTACACTGCCAGCTGTGTTAACCACATTTGAATAGCTTCTTATAACCCCAACTCTAAAGTCTAAGCCTAAATGTTTTTTGCATAAATACTCAAGTTATTGATATTACCCAGCCCCACAGGAACTGCCTGCAGTTACAGAGTGCTTACAAACTTTTAACCACCATTTAGCGACAACATGCGACTATGTTGCCAACCTAATATGAAAAGTGAAACGAATTTAAGAAGACTGAACGGGACGGGAGTATTCCCAAACCGGCGTCGCTTGTTCCGGCACAGAGCAGCTCTCACACAGAGGTATCCCTTGTTGAGGTCTCCATTTTGGAAACCATCCCGGAGGGAGAGGCGAAGCCACGTGACGTTAGTGAGACTCCCAGCGATGCGGGTGCCGGAATCTTCCGTGTTCCTGAGCTACGTTTGCTCCGGGGGGAAAAGAAACTGCAGTTCCCACTGCTCCCTCGTCCCAAGAGCATGCCGCTCTAACCCTCCTACGACAAAGACAACAAAACAATTCCCACCGGGACCTGTCCATCACCGGCAGCCCCTTCACCGGCAGAGGTTTTGCGCGGTAATTTAATGAACCTGTGAGGTTTTCCTGCCTCACTCTTTCTTTAATGCATTCCTCTCTTTTTTGCCGCTCTTTTACTTCAGCTTTGGATAACTTTTTTCCTTCCCCGCACAACATCCCTGTGGTATTTCCCTCTTCTGTGTTAACACGCAGGGTTTTGGAGCGGGGGAAAAAGCTCCTGCTTGTTGCTAGGCTTGCACCCAGCCCTGTGTGGAAACCAATCCCCTCCACTCCCGCTTTCCAAGCAATTGGCCCAATTTCCAGTGGCATGGTAGCTACCCTGGTACTACACGAATACAGAGGGATTTTCTGTCGAGTTTAAAGGCACGTTGGGGGGAGGGTAGAGCGTACGCTGAAGCTGGAACGAAGCAGTGGGCAAGAAGTTTGTTATTTCTCTAAATGTAGAGGAGCACAACTGTGAGCAACATCAATATGGACAGCAGCCTTCATGACGATTAAATAATAAGATTAATAAGATGAGAAAATAATGATCTTCACGCCAAACAATTCCTCACAAATAAACAGAAACACATGTGGGATTTTAATGACTTGGACCTTCTATGACACACTGAAGGAAATAACAGTCCATGTTAGTTTATGTTCACCAAATCCCCTCTTAAATTCATAGGCAAATGGAAGTTACGCTTTCACATACCCTAACAGAAATATCACATGAATTTTGCATGTGAAATGTCCAAAAAACACATGTATGCCTATGTACATGATCACATGTCAATACTCGTGAAGTAAATGTGACAATTTGTGACAATGTGGTGTAGGCTATGCATGTGGAAATGTGTGGTATACATGCAAAATGACATGTCATATGTGAAATGCACAGAATTCATGTGATTTTTCCATTTAGGGTAGAAACTATGTTTGTAGGGGATGTCATTCATGCGGATTTTTATGTTGATTCACAACAGGGAAACAGCTTGGATAACCCTGAGTTGAAGGAAATGGGCCCACATTGGAACCTTTTGCTTTGGGCTGTAATTTGATTTTTATCTAAACATTGTAGAAGACATTGTAACTATATATATATATAAATAACATTCACGGACTTCAGCGCATGCCTTGCAATAGAAACTCTGCTGTTTTACTCTTACATTTGCATAGTGAAAGTGTTATTTTAGCTGGAAACCAATGTTGTTGTTTGCGAGCCTACCCCAAGAATCTGATTAATCTTTGAAATAACTCTTTGACGTACGATTGGTACAGGGAATTCTATTCCCTTTAATCACTCTGTAATGAATGCACAAACTAGTCTAGCTCTACCAAAACCAGCTGTGAGGGACTCACTCCGCAAAACAACTGCCTCTTTAAATTACCAGCCTTCCGAGTGACAACGTATATTTAATATGTATAGAAGACCGGAGACTTCACAGTGGTGTTCCGCAATGACTGCTATTAATCTGTCATGATCTGCCATTATCTACAATTAAACAGTTTAATTATTGTGCAGATGGTGACAGATGCGGCGGCACGGTGGTGCAGTGGATAGCGCTGTCGCCTCACAGTAAGAAGGTCTCGGGTTCGAATCCAGGCCGGGGGCCTTTCTGTGTGGAGTTTGCATGTTCTCCCGTGTCCGCGTGGGTTTCCTCCGGGTACTCCGGTTTCCTCCCACAGTCCAAAGACATGCACGTTAGGCTAATTGGAGAGTCTAAATTGCCCGTAGGTATGAGTGTGTGAGTGAATGGTGTGGGTGCCCTGCGATGGATTGGCGACCTGTCCAGGGTGTATTCCTGCCTCTCGCCCGGAACGCATGCTGGGATAGGCTCCAGCCCCCCCCGCGACCCTGACCAGGAATAAGCGGCTTAGACAATGGATGGATGGATGGATGGATGGATGGATGGTGACAGATGCATTGAAAGTCATCGCTACATTTAGCCTTATTTTAACCAATGAGGTTGAGCTGTTAAAATAACCACATACGCCAATTAGCATACCTACCGAGGCTAGAGACCACGGGAGAGATGTGGTTTTTCGCCCAATCACATAACTACAGGAATAAAGGAGCCAAAAAGCCCTTCACGATGTAACACTCAATGGAGGAAAGAGCACCGAACCAAATACAAAACGAGAATCGCTTCATTTTAGCACTAATTGTGCTCATGTCAAATCTCTTGCTTCCACCGCCAAAAAAGAACTTTTCTGGAAGCGGGAGACAGTTGATTGAACTTGCCCTTTGTCTGATGTTCTTTCTTGAATCCATTCATTCAATGCGGATAGGCAGAGCGGTATAATGACACATCATGTTACATTACGCTACATCTTAACTACATTTCTTTTATCGTTATCACCCCCCCGAAAGCGTGCGAAAAACCATTAAAAAATTAATGAACAGTTGTAATCCTAATTAACTCATTTATTTATTTCTCAGGAAATTACTAAAACCAAAAAGAATCCATCGAGGGAACGGCAGGGCATAGCCAGGTTAAGGAGACTTCCGCCTCTAGGAGTTCTTTACTACAGAGCAAACCCCTTTCATCTGCAGTATCATCTGAACCTCTCACCTCTGAGGAAGATCTTCACAGAGACAGTGCACCTCCCGCCACTGAAAAATAGATCATAATTTGACTGTTCTCTGACTCTCAACTAGGATCTGCACAGTATAAAGGTCTCTCTGTATTTGGGTCCATGTGCGAAACCTCAAGATTTCCAGAAGTTTATGGCCCTTAAAAGGACGACATGCGTCCCCACAGCTCGGCGTAAACGACACACACAGAAACACAAAGTGAACACAGTGCATCTCCACAAAGAAAAATATCAAGATGACATTAAGCGGCTTTCTTTAGATGTTGCGTAGCCATAGGAATGAACATCCTAGAGGCATATATGGCACTTATCCAGAGCGACTTACACAGTTTTACATTTCTTTAAATACAATCCATTTGTACAGCTGGACATTTTACTGAAGCAATTCAGGTTAAGTACCTTGCTCAAGGGTACATCGGCAGTGCCCCCATCTGGAATTGAACCAGCAACCTCTCAGTTACAAGTACAGTTACCTAACCATTGTAGTACACTGCAGACCTAGTATAGGAGTATAGTACAAGCCAATGCATTGCACGATTCAGACAGTTTACCATCATGTGTTTCAATGCCATTTTCACCCTTTGTTTTCTAAGGTACAAACACACACACACACACACACACAAACACACACACACACACAAAGTGCTACATAAGAAGAACAGCTGAAGGTTATGCTAAAGTAACAGTTGGGTAAATATGCATGGAGTATAGTGAGAAATTCATGGAATGCCTAAAACACACAGAAGATCACATCCTGCAACTCAGCCGATGCCAAAATCCAAGCAGTTGGTAAGCTGGTACGGTGGATACCCAGCGCCGTATCCCAACAAATCCACGTGTTTACACTGTAGCCTAAAGGGCATCGGCAGGCTACCCGCACTGCGCCACGCTCTCGAATATATGTAAATAAAACACGTTCCATTCATTTTCCATTATTTATCGTCACTTTTTCCAACGGGGTGAAATATAGCGCAGCAGCTTCTCCAGAGCGTTTATTTAAAAAAAAATAAAAAAATAAAAATCAATTAACAAAGTAACGGTGGCGTACACATCAAAAGAATTTTGAAAAATTCTTAGCAAACTCCCTCTTCACTCCTTACACCGGGGTGTTTAATGTATGACAAGGGCTGCTATCGGGAAAGTTCACAGATGATGTTGGAATCATTTCCTTTTGGTCTCATTACTTCTGAGGAGAGACTCACTTTACCTCCTAGGGCTACGCTAAAGGAGTAGCTATCTACAAAGCCGAGCCGAGCAGGATGCACTAATGCAGGTGAGCTGGGACCACTTTCACCAGAGAAGTTTCTTTAATTGGTACCATGATTATAATATTGTAAGAATAATGCATGGGAGCCCAATTTGCCGGCTTGAAAAAGTAGAGAGGGAAGAGGGTAGAGAGGGTGAAGCTTTGTGCTTCATTTGAGATTCTCCTGTGACAGGAAAACACCAGTCACATATAAATGTGAACACTATGGATGCAGACACAGGCTGAGCGGGCGTGCGCCAAATAATACACCGTACCAGGACCAATCAGAGGCACCGGTTGCTTCTTCTTACATTAACCCTTTTTATGTGACCATTCTGTTGACCTCAAATCATGGATTTTAGGAGGGGGGGGGGGGGGTTCCTTTAACATGTCTACAGAAAACAGAAATTAAGAATTTAATTGTGACCATTTTTCTAGTCTGTTGAGTGTTTTGACACACTTCATTTGGAAAGATTGGTAGATGTTTGGCCAAGTGATACGTTGTGACGGTTATGGTGTTAGAATTCATCATTGTAGAGTCTGCTGTGTTTGTGGGGGTTGAAACTATCGTAATAAGTAATATAGACAGATCTGGAACAACTCAAAGCTAATAATATGTTCAAATGAAATAAGCAACCAGAAGTATACACAGACCTTCTTTGCATAAAATAAAATAGGTCTTTGCTTTGAAACAAAGAGGAAAAAAACTCCTCAGGAGAATAAACCAATTATAATGAGATAAAACAAAGCTAAAAATAAAGTTGGTATGAAAGATTGCCGCTCTTGTTAGTGCACTCCCATCTACCACTTTTCAAATAGTCTGACTTTGTCTTAAAACGGGATCCCAGAGGTCTGTGTGTAACTTGACTACACACTTAAACTATCCAAACATCTTTATGTTGTAAGGCACAACTGCCATCTGTGGCCTACCGGGACAGGAGGGGGCTGCAATCTTAGGCATCGATTTAGGTTTACTTTCAAACATGGCCCTAAGGTAGCGAGATCGGCCATTTCCCCTCATTGATTTTCATATCTCTTTCTGATTTTAATGCGTATTAAAGAGAGATGTCCTCCACAACTGGAATAATGGCACCCTCCTGCTTATCGCCACTGCTCCGCCAGACAGAGCGCAGATCTCTGCTTACACAAAGTCAATACAAGTGCGCTCGCTGGCCAGCAGTTGAGTGACAGCCAAAGCGCAAGTGGGCCACCACTGTCCCTGATTGTCAATACAGTAGCACACCTCGTTGACACTCATAAACCTTGTCATCCAGTGCTTTTAGTAATTGCAGTCTCGAGAGTTTTAATTAGCCATAAAAACCCATTGATGTTTGCATGCGGCTCGCTTTGACGGTCCCTCTCCACTTGTGTGTCAGGCTTTTTTCTTTTTTTTTGGTGTGGTTTTTTCTCTTTTTTTTATACAGGGACCAAATGCTCACTTTGTTTTAATGAGTTTGCCGTTTTGGAAATGTTCTACTGACAAGTGTGAAGTGCCAGGTGACCAGGCGCAGGTTGAAATGCTTTTATCAGGCCCCCATAAGGTGGAGGAGAGAGAGGGGGGGGGGTTCAGAGAGTGTGGCAATTACCGCAAATTGCTTTTGAAATCCTCCGTTTGTGTGCATGTTGCCCATTTGTTTGTTTGTTCGGCTTTGTCCCTGACATCATTTCAGCGTTTATGATTTGCCTCTGTGACTCGTGTAATTAAAAGTATTTCCACTGGAAAGTTTCAGAACACACCTGCGAATGATAAAGTGCCGTACGAATGGCTCTATATACCACGGTACTCGAGTTATGATGCGCATATTTTTTAATTACAAACTAAGAGGGGTGGCCTAGCCTATGGTTGAGAGCCGGTACCGGGAGACTTTTGAAGCAATTACTGTTATACCTTGAACTCATGGCCGTTTTTACTAATTAAAACTAATTGATACAATTACATCATTAAAAGTTAGGAAAAAAATGACTAGTGCCATTAGAGACCACGCTCAGGCCAAGGCCACAGGCGTCCTTATTTTAGTGTGCTCTCCAACATGTCTGTCTTCTGGTTTTGATACAGTTTGTCCTGGACTTGGACTCTCCGATACGATGACAACTTAAGGCTAAAATGCAGCCTTATAGGTACAGAGCAAAGGGACAGGGGAGCTGGATTTTCAAAACACTGCGCTCTTTCAACTTGTGAAGTTTGTGAGGTGAAGGGGGCAAAATATTTAAGTGTCCTCTGGCCACAGCACGTATGAATAATGCACCGGCGAGCTCAGAAGACCTTGGGAGGCTCGCTTAACTCATGTGGATTATTGACGTTTATACGCGATATCTTTTTCCTCAGGTAAAAAGAAAACCTTTGTATGTGGTAACTCTCGAAGGAGTCCTTGTTGTTCAAGCCTGGATAGCCCTCAGGCAAAATGGGCCTAATTTGCACAGGTCTCTTTGGGGGCAAATTATTATTATAATAATAGCAATTTTTCATAAAACATTTTTAAAAATACATATAAAATCTAAACAATAAAAGGTAGGTTTTGCGTTCTTGGTAAAGCTGCAATTTTTTTTTTCTTATCCATTTGATTTGGTGCTGTTTGGCTTCACACGTCTTGTGAGTGAAAACTGACTGTCATTGAATGCCTTTACACCAAACACATGTTCAAGGAAGGCTTGTTTAATTAAGAGCCTAATTTCCTTCCAGGTCCCTACATTTTACTGACTGCTGAAACAGATTAAGTTAATTTATGAAGACATACAGAAGATCACGGTTAGTACACAGACTACATCTGGAGTTATATGTAGTATCTGTTCGACACTGTTGGTGATGTTACTGTATTCTTTAACCGAGGAACCAACTTTTAACTAAAATTAACTATTGAAACCCACAAACAGATGCATCCTTAACTGGAGAAAAAAACGATTTTGTCAAGGGTAAAAACAGCTCAAATTCCACTCCATCATAGGACTCAAGGTTGTGACAATGTTCAAAGCCCCAACCCCAACTGAATACAAGTATTGTAATCTCATCAACCACCCTGTCCTTGCCATTGTTTCTTGTGTCACCTCGTTTTAGTAGCGCTGAGACAGGGGTGTTTACGTTTGACGTTGTCACATTGTAGGAGGTCGATATTGCTTAAGCATTATTCATTTTCACGTTTTCCTCGACGCACTTCACAGTGGCTCCGCAGTGCGGAGATGTAACATGAATTCCAGATTCAGGTTTGTGTCTTTCTGCACAGGGCCGCTTGGTCAGAGCTTTTCACTCCCAGCAAGCTAAGGACAGATGCTCTCAACTTTGGGGATTTAAACTGAAACTGCTCTATCACGATGGGCCTCCCCTTTTCTGTGTTCACGTACCTGTGAGGTATGGTAATTGAAGAACATGAGGTTAACTATATAGCTGAGAGGGCTCCTGTGAAAAATAGATTTTTTTAAATCTCAATGGGACTCATCTGGATGAATAAAGAATAAATAAAATAAAAACAGTATACCTACCACACATACCTAGCAATATGTTGCAACAATGGGACATCAACCTCCGTTAAATTTGTTACAACTTTCTGACTAACCAATATATGAGACAGAACACCACTTGAGTGTATGTACCACATGAATCATAGAAGACTTTAGCCTTTAGCTCCTGTTGGCATTTTTTCTCTTGTAAACTCACAGCTCAGACCAGCTGAAACACAACTTAATAATGATATTTTACATTACATTTTTGGCATTTAGCAGACGCTCTGATCCAGAGCGACTTACAAGATGTGCATACATACATGGTAAGATCAATCACAGTTCGTGCAAGAGATCAGTGTACTAATACAGCGATAGACATCATTGTTGGCAGCTGCATACCGTACCTGTAACACTGGCAAAGAAAAAAAAATGACGTATCACTATTTCTAAAACACTTTTATTACGTTGTTTTTATTGCTACATTCTAGGTACTGTGCATTATTTGTGGGCTCAGCTGGATTTTAACCTACAACCGTGAAATCTACAACACAGGGCACTAATATTGGATATGGTTAGGGATCTGGTTAGGGGTCTGGACTTGTAACTCAGAGGTTGCCGGTTCAATTCCCAGGTGGAGCACTGCCATTGTACCCTTGAGCAAGGCACTTAACCTGAATTGCTTCAGTAAAATATCCAGCTGTATAAATGGATTGTATGTAAAGAAATGTAAACTGTGTAAGTCGCTCTGGATAAGAGCGTCTGCTAAATGCCTAAAAGTGTAAAATGTAAAATGTCATGTATGTGCAGTATGTAGTGCCATATATGCCTCTAGGATGTTCATTCCTATGGCTATGCAACATCTAAAGAAAGCCGCTTAATGTCATCTCAATATTCTTCTTTGTGGAGATGCACTGTGTTAACTTTGTGTTTCTGTGTGTGTCGTTTACGTCGAGCTGTGGGGACGCATGTCGTCCTTTGAAGGGCCATAAACTTCTGGAAATCTCGAGGTTTCGCACATGGACCCAAATACAGAGAGACCTTTATACTGTGCAGATCCTAGTTGAGAGTCAGAGAACAGTCAAATTATGATCTATGTTTCAGTGGCGGGAGGTGCACTGTCTCTGTGAAGATCTTCCTCAGAGGAAGACCTCAAATGTAAGTGTAATTGCACGATTGCCTCGCAAGCGGTGTTAATTCCGGGCAGTGCACGTCCTCACTGCGCAGCGGCTGCTGAAACAGCGCCTGAATCTCGACAGCAAGATGCTTCTGACAGTGTCCAGGATCTCTGGACAAAGCGCGTTTGTAACACTAGATGTCACTATTCTCGCTACAGTGAGGCCGAGTTTGGGTTAGAGAGTTTACAGGCCAGCGAAATGAGAGTTGATATTACGGATCTCGCTCTACTCGTTTGAAAGAAATCCGTTTCGTTGGCTCTACCTTGTGTGCTACGTTGAACACACTTTGGGGCGCAGTATAATATCGGAATAATTTAATTAATGCGATTTTCAGAAGCCTTATAACTAGCCTAAACAATAGTAGGCTATTTAAGGTGATAATAACAGGGAAAAACACATACTCTTTAAGCCTTTAGCTACTCTTATACTGTAGCAACAGTCGCCAGTCAACAACTGCCTGTAGCTCCTCATTGGTTACTGGGCGATGGGTTTCAAAGAGGGGTCCGAAGAGACCTGTGGATTCGTGCTGCGGACGCTAACTCTCCATCCTGAAAGTAAAAGAATCCGGAAAATGTAGAAGACGTCATCATTAGCCTTGGATTAGGCCCATGTTCATTTACATTTGCATTTTTAGGCATTTAGCAGACGCTCTTATCCAGAGCGACTTACACAGTTCACATTTCTTTACATACAATCCATTTACACAGCTGGATATTTTACTGAAGCAATTCAGGTTAAGTACCTTGCTCAAGGGTACAACGGCAGTGCCCCACCTGGGAATCGAAACTTCAACCTCTGCGTTACAAGCCCAGTTCCTTAACACTGCTAACACTGCCGCCTATTCAACAGGTTGTTTCTGTGTCAGTGACGAATGGGAGACTAAATAGTTAGGCCTGCCTCGGTTATACCAAACCCAATTAACCTTCCACCTAACGTACACGGTCTTAGTTTAAACCTAACCACACAAAGTTGTAATATTCCGTTGAAAAGTGGCTTCAGTTTAAATACTCACAACGCATTATAATATCTGCACTCCTAATTTACATCTCCTTACTTATGGATTATTTCTAAGACTAATTTTTGTTGTTAACTTTTAC
Organism: Aldrovandia affinis; assembly: GCA_029706075.1. NCBI lineage: Eukaryota > Metazoa > Chordata > Actinopteri > Notacanthiformes > Halosauridae > Aldrovandia > Aldrovandia affinis. Next base: position 199,994 of record JAINUG010000468.1, read on the forward strand.
GTGTGTTCATATATATTTGATACAAAAATATATATTTTGTGTATGTGTGTATATATGCGTGTGTGTGTGTATGCACACTAAATATGTTTCAAAGGCCAAGCTATTCCATTGAGGGAAATACAATGAACCCTATTTTTATTTTCACAAAAAAACATTAAAATTGGATTTTGCTTTTATGCGTTACGCTGTTAACTGCAATGCCAATACACAGCAGCATTAAAACGTGTACTGGTTGCTCGGTGTTGCAGGCGGGGAGTGGTGTTTTGACCATTACGTTACGTCACGGACAACGGTTCCTCTGCCTTCACTCGCTCTCCCGGGGAATCGAGAACCAATCAGACGCGGCGCTAACCCGGAAGAACACACATCTGAAAAGAGCGCCTGGATTCGATTTGGAATTGAAGAAGTTAAGCTAACGTTTGCGAGGTAAGTTTCATTTACATAGCGAACCCGCTTATTTGACTCTACTATACAAGACTACTTGTTAATTAAATTATTGCTTGGGTATTGTAATGACTTAGAATGTGCATTAGCTAGCTTTACGTATATTGCTAAACACGTTTCTCAACACAACACAACGCATAGCAAAGCAGCTAGCGAGTATTAACGCCATATGCCCATAAAGCAAGTCCTGCCTTAAAAAAAAAAATGAATAAGGTTATTTTAGGTATAACAAATATCTCGAGAATATGAATTTGTAACAACTAGCCATCTTGCTGCCACTGTTGGCCGTATATCGAGCGCATTTACAAGGTCAGAGTGGATACATGTGTCGGCCACTAGCTACATTGCAGACGCTGGGGTTGTATCAGCTAGCCTAGTGCAACTTTCACAGTCGCGAAGTGTTATAAGGATTGACTTCAGCTGTAGTTTTAAAAGTGTCCAGACTTTCCTAAAATGCCGCTGGAATTGAAGGATGCCCCAGTCCTCCGCTGAACCACAGCGGCGTTTTGAAGTGATCGCGATCTGCACGAAAACATCGCTACTAATTAACAAAACTTAATGTTTAATTAAAATAATTCCGTGCCTCCGGGCCACTTGGCGGCCTCCCAGCCCAATCTGAGGTGATGACGCGGGGAGTTTCGAAAGACGCCAGGAGGCGCCCACTTGTCACCGCGCCAAACCAGTTTATGTAGAAATTTTACACTTTTTTTTAAAGTTACAAAGTAGGAAACAGAGCTAAACTCGTTTATTTCCGAATGCAAACAAATGTCCAAGATGTGCTATTTGCTTGTTATTTTAGTATCTACATATTTTGTAGTTAGTATTACGTGCGAACACAAAGTTATGTCAATTCAATTTTCAATTCAATTCAAAGTTATGTCAGTTTACAAGTCCTCCGTACAGTGAGTGCCCCTGGCCTAAAGCAGGTCGTATGGAAGCTATGCAAACGAAGCGCATCGCGGGGAAGATACATAGGGAGCCTTGCTAGGGTGAACACAACCTATATTAGAATATAACAGCCAAATCTGATGCCCAAAAATATAGAGGTTATATATTAGACATAAGTATAGGTTTTATGTAAAAAAAGAATAACTCCAGACAGTACTAGGGGTGTGACGGTGCACGTATTCGTACCGAACCTTTCGGTACAGGAGTTTCGGTTCGGTACGCGTTGTCAACCGAACGAATGCAATCTTGCTTTAACCACTAACGAACGTGCGGAACTTACATTATATTTACATTTGAAGCATTTAGCAGACGCTCTTATCCAGAGCGACTTACAAGATGTGCATAAATATATGGTAAGAACAATCATAGTGCAGTAATACAGCGATAGACATCATTGCAGGCAGCTGCATACCATACCTGTAACACTGGGAAGGAAAAGCTTAGTAAGTTTAAAAAATAAAAAAAGATATTAAATGGAGTAAGCAGGGGTATGTAGTGTTGAACAAATAGGCAGTGGTGTTGACAATTGGCTAGATGTTCAGAATTCAGTGGTAGTGGAATCTGAAAAGGTGGGTTTTGAGTCACTTGCGGAAGATCGCAAGTGATTCCGCGGTCCTGACCGATTTCGGAAGGTCGTTCCACCAGCGAGGGATCAGGACAGAGAAGAGGCGAGACCGCGAGGAGCGGCTGCCAGGTGCCCGGAGGGATGGGGCAGTCAGTTTGCCAACTTAATCCAAAACTTTAGTTCACACTAAATGAAAAGTAATTTTATGTTTTGCATTTATCCCCCCCCTGTACCGAACCGTGACTTCAAAACCGAGGTAGCCTACGTACCGAACCGTGATTTTTGTGTACCGTGACACCCCTAGACAGTGCATTGCGTTACCGGCCTCCTGAGTCTAATAAGCCTAACACTGTTGAACGAGAGTTACAGTTATAACGAACCGGAGCATGTGACCCTTTTCGCTGAAACTCAGATGAGCTTTTGTGTCTAAACTTCAAATTCATGCCGTTGCATTTTTATTGTAACAAGGGTGCATTTCCGGTTACATCGTTTTTCCCCCCCTCGGATATAAAGTCTGCGAATAAAGGCAAACAAAAGAAGCCCTGAAAGCCATTCAGCCCGTTTATATCAGCCCCTTCCTAAGTTCAGCGATTTGCATAAAGACCACACACACGACTTACGAGGTTGATCGAGCAAAAACGCGTTAAACGAATAAATAAAGGAGTGATCGTGAACGCGAACGGCGGGGTCTGTCGGTTTCACTGGGTCGCGCGCGCGCGCGGGCGGGCCTTAACGACTTCAGAATATCAACGTAGACAATAACAGCTTCTCCGCCAGCTTGTACCCTCATTCTACCTTTGTGCGAGCGTCTTTGAAATGGAAAGAAGTGTCTCTTAAAGACAAAGTCAAAAAGATGAATAAGTGGCCCCGCGTAATTAAAGCTGAAACGGCTCTTCCCCCAGCTGCCTCTTTGAAGTTGCACTCGGTGCCAGAATTCAATTAGCAACGAGATATTATGCGGCTGGTTTTCCTGCGCTGCCTGTTATCCATACGCGAGCCTCAGTCGTGAATGAAATATACTGCACCCCCACCCCACCCACCCAGACAATGACACCCGAGTTGAATTCCAGATCTCCTCTTTCATTCTCTCCCTCTTCGCAAGTGCACAATCGGCACGATCGAGATCGAAGGACAGTAAAGTGTTTTTGTTGCTCTTCCCCTGGTTTAACATTGACCCGAGTCGTGTCATTCCGGTCGGGAGGCTGTTAACGTGTGAGCTCCAGTGACTGTCTAAAACATAAATCTGTAGCCGGGCTCAGTATGTGTCCAACTAAACAGGAACTACGTTGTCCTACCAGCCTGCTGCAAACATAATATAATATAATATAACATACGCCATTTAGGAGACGCTTTTATCCAAAGCCTTACAGTAGTGAATGCATACATTTTCAGTATATGTGGGTTGTTGTCAATTGTTTACTTACCAACTGAGCCACACAGAACCAAACATCAATGTTTGGCATAAGGGTTGTTGTCAATTGTTTACTTTCAGTTATTGGCTGGGGATTTTTTTTGTTTTTAGTTGAGTTACAATCCCATATGACATTTGGATGTTATGGTATGCCATGCCACCTAGGATTGGAAATAGGGCTGTGACGATGTTAACTTCTCACGGTATTATAATCGTAGGCCTACTAAATATAACGGTTTTCGATATATCACGGTATACGTTTTTAAGATTAAAAAAACGTTTTTACAAGTTTACAACTAGTTCTGTTTATGGGATGGCTCTTTGCAGATTTAGATAACATTTTAATTGAAAAATAAAACCAAAAATGCAACTGAATATAGTAATAGTAAATTAATAGTGTAATAATGAAGCACAAGTTTGCTTTATCGCGTTATCTTATCGGATCTAGTACTATTTTTAGCTGCTCACTTTTTCCATAACGTGAAAAAAACGTGGCATAACGTGCTCACGCAGGTGGAATGCAAGGTTTGACGTGTTCTCCTGCAGCTTGTACCAGTACCACCCGTTCTCAACAACAACCAGGGCCGCAACAACCTATTTCTCTGGGCATATGCAAAATGCGACTTGCCCCCCCCCCCACCCCTTGGCGCGCACACCCACCCACACACACCGGAAAACAATTACACAGTGATTATCAATTTGAAAGCTTTATTTTTCAATATAGGCAACGTTTCGAAGGTGACCATCTATGCATTTTCCCAGTAACCGTGATTCTAATTCCTTCCAGGCAAGGTAAGCATCTACATGATCAGTTGCTGTCTCATGGAGTTTTAATACATTTGACAGACATTGCCAGTTGCTATATCCTACAACTAAGCGGCTATTGTGTTTGGCTCCACCAAAAAGTTTGCATGCAAAGCAGTAAACTTTCTTTGTTTTATTAGTGAACATTAACACCAGTCTCCTTTTACTCTTTCACCGTTCGGTAGTAAACGAAAACAGTAGGCGTTGTCTGTTAGAAAATCGCCTGGTGCTTTTCTCTGCCCTGGGAAATGGGCCATCTGGGCATTTATGTAGTGTAGCTAGCTAGGTAACTAATAACAGCTACCTTTCAGGGTTGGGGAGTGTGAGAGAGCGCTGTCTGCACGTGGGCACAATCAGCTGATTGTTGTAAACAAAACAAAATGCAAGAACAGCCAAAGAGGTGGTGGGATTAAATTACATTAGCAGACACCACAGGTCCAGTATTATATTATTTAAGATGGGTTATTTATATATTTTAGTAGGGTAAGGTTGAAATATTTTTTCCCAGCATGAAAATAGCTTTTGCCAGGTGATTTACATTAAGTTTATGATAGTACTATTTCATATTTTAATATGGTATACCGTCACACCCCTAATTGGAACCCACAACTTTTTTCTTAAGAATTTGTTTTCTGATTTTATCCAATTTTCTCACAATTTAGTAGCCAATTACACCATCTAATTTTCATGTCAATCCCCCCCTCATATTGTGAATTCACTGCCGTAGCCCTGCGATCGGCAGTGACAAAGGCGATGTATTGTCTCCTCTGAGACGGCACTCACCAGGCTGTTGACCATAACTCTGGTACTCCAGAGCCACTTCAGTGCACAGCGAACTTCCCGTCGGCTTCCCTCCCACCTCACTGGGGCGGACAGCCAATTGCCGCCCCCGGTGGCACTCCCGGCCAGAGGCAACTCTGGCACGGCCGGTGGAATCGAATCCCGGTCGCAGTGGCCAGCGTTGGAACCCACAACTTTTTAGGCTTGGAATCTAAGGCTCAACTATGACACAACATTATGGCCCCCTGTCCTGCAAGCGAAGCAAGTCTTCCATTAAAATGTTTATCTCAAAATGGTTTTAGCCGCTGGGGCTCAGGGCTCCTTCCTATCAGCCCAGACAGCAAAGGGTGAGGTGAGCGAATATGCTCTCGTCTGTGTGTCTGTGTGTGTGTGTGTGTGTGTGTGTGTGTGTTTGTGTGTCTGTCTGTCTGTGTACATGTGCGTGTGTGTGCTTGTTTGTTTGTTTGTTTGTTTGTGTGAGTGAGTGTGCTCACACGCGAGTGTCATTGCACGAGCGTTTGTGTGAATGTGTTCATGTGTGTCTGCATGTGTTTGGGTGTCTTGCATGTGTGTTCATACGCGTGTGTCTGTCTGTCTGTCTGTGTGCGTGTGTCTGTGGCCCAGCTGGCCAGCTCTAGTACCCCCCCTCCCCACCCCCACATCCTCATGCTCATTTTAAGTCCCAGGTCCTTTCTGAGAATAGCCTGTCAGTGGTGCCAAACCACTGCTAATTAATGCTGTATTGTACTGAGCATTTGTGTCCGCTGGATCAAAGTTGAGGTAATGTTACCTGACGTGAACACAGATGTTTGGAGAGAGCCATTCCAGAGGTCCAGCAGCGCTCTGCAGCTGTAGAGCGCTTCACACTGATGGGCCCCAGATTACATGTGTGGAAGTTTGTTTGAGCCGCACTCGTCCAAATCTGTTATGTGTGGGTTTAATTTGTGGCAATGTTCTCTGTATTAGCTCAAATGGCAGCAGAGCAGCTGTTGGCTTTGTCATTCATATTGTGGCTACCTGGTGGCTCAAATCATTAAAAACATTTATTAAATCAGGTTGACCTTAGTTTAGAAACATTCTCATAGCAGTGGGTTTGAAAATTGTGGTGACTGGACCAGGTTTTTTTAATTTTTATCAAACCTGTGCATTTCTATCAGAAAACAGTTTTTTTTCACCACCAACGTGCCTGGGTGAACTGTGTAAAGTACTCTTGGGAATTTAATTCATCTGGAGCAGTGGATCTGTTGTTTGTGTTTGGGACTCCACTGGATGATCTGAATTTGATCTGAAGTTCTGAAGCTTAGAAAACGAAGTAATCTGAAGTTAATTCAATCTGAAGTTGAATTAACCGAGCCTTGGTAAACTGTAATGAAACTGACTTGGTTTCAAGTTAGAAATCTGACAACTGGCCTCCCGCGTGGTCTAGTGGTTTCAACGTCCGGCGCTGGCCACAGCAACCAGGGTTCGGCTCTGGTTGGTCGTGAGTGCCATCGGGGCGGCAATTGGCTGTCTGCCCTACGGGGGGAGGGACACACACAGTTCGCTGCCCACAGGAGTGGTTCTGGGGTACCGGAATTACAGTCGACGACACGACGAGTATTGTCTCGGAGGAGGCAGCACTTCGCCCTTGTCACTGCCGGTCAAAGGACTACGGCAGCAAACTATGAGGGAAGGGGGATTGAACTAAGCACAGCAGGTAATTGGCTACCAAATTGGGAGAAAAACAGGGTAAAAATCGGAAAAATAAAATTTAGAAGAAATCTGACAACTGTTGTCCACAACCAGGCAGAAGTTGGCATGAACTTTTTTGGTTTGTTTCTGGTGGAGAATGTCATGAGATCACGTACGTGGTTTTATCACCCAGACAGATGCGTGACACATAAACATGGGGTGTGCAGCGCGTGCCAGGATTGCTATAGTGCACTCTTTAGTTCCAGAGTTTATTCACCTTCTGGTGCGGTGCTGCGGAACACCTGGTGCTCACCGTGGGTCGGACAGCAGTGTTAGATTCATTGCTGGGGAGAATTGGTTTCAGCTGCATGGGAAAGAGGTGAAAACTTAGAGCAGCATACTGTTTGTTGATTGGTTGTGGATAGTTTGGTAGGCCGTGGCATTGACCAGTCATCGGGGAGCCATCAGGGACATCTCATCAGCAGATACCTGTTAGCTTAAATTGAACAATGGAAGGACAAGAGCACTGTTGCTGCAGTACCTGTTAGACCAGATAGGCTACCTTGTGGAATGCTCGCCGAAAACTTAAGGACATAAGAATACATAATGACAAGAACAGGCCATTCAGCCCATCGAGGCTCAACATTTACATACAGTCGAGTGTATCCAGCACTGTGTTAAGCCTAGACTTGAACTTCTATGACTTTTATGAATTAAAAAAGCTTCAAATTTCCCTAGGTCTCCTTTTGCTAGGCCTGAGTAGGTTGCCAAAGTCTTTCCTCTTTTTCATTTCGCACCAGGAACCAATTTAGCTGCCCTTCATTGTACTTTTTCAAGAGCTGCTATTTCCTTCTTATAGTGTGATGCTCTCACATTGTGGTACTTTGGCATGCATTTTTTGGAAGTCCAAATATATAGTTTCATAAGCCTGGTTTGAGTCAAAACTCTTTGTCTCTTCCTCAAAGTCCAGAAGGCATGTTAGGCATGACCTCCCCCTGCAAAAACCATGTTGGCTATTCCTTAAGATACAGTTTCCCTTCCAAGGAATAATTCCAATTCTTCAGCCCCCAGCCCCCCCCACCGCCCTCTGCTTTGATCGGGCCGACTTGTCTACAGTGTGTTGCCGAGTTGCTGATGTACGGCTCCCAGGGGAATCCACAAGGGTTAATTGCTGTTAAATGGGTGTTACCGGTGTAGTCCTACGTCCTGCCACCACATTAGAGATTAAACTAATGGGGGGGTTAAAGATGTTACATTGAGTGTGTAAGTAAGTATGTTTTATTGATTTATGTTTCCGTAATATTAATTCATCGTACAGCACATATGATGCACACACACACACACACACACACACACACAGCAGTGACACCAATACCAGTATATAAAAGTAGTGCATGTGCGTCAGCTAGTTGAACCTGAATTAAATTGAATTCTGAATACTGGTACAGTAATCAGAAACGCAAAGGCCTGTTCATTCCACCACTGTCATGTAAAGCCTGTTTAACCATGTAGGTCCAGTAGTGGTGACTAGGGCGATTTACCAAGAATCTTCAAGTGTGTGCTACATTTACATTTTAGGCATTTAGCAGACGCTCTTATCCAGAGCGACTTGCACAGTTTTACATTTCTTTTACATGCAATCCATTTATACAGCTGGATATTTTACTGAAGCAGTTCAGGTTAAGTACCTTTAGCTCAAGGGTACAACCGCAGTGCTCCACCTGGGAATTGAACCAGCAACCTCTGAGTTACAAGCCCAGCTCCCTAACCATTACACTACACTACACTACTCAGATGTATGTATGCTCAGATTAACTTGCTATAATCGTGACATAGGCAGTCACTGAAGAGTTTGTTGGGCATTGCTTATCATAGCCTGTCCTGTCTAGCCAGTGTGCTATATAACTGTCTCGTCTTGCTGTCCCTCAGCCTGAACTCAACAACACTTGAGCTCCAGACTCAGCGTATCTGGTCCCATCTCTGGACAAACGGCCAGAGCTGAGGTAGAGAGAGTTTTTCCCCTGTTGATGAGGAAGATGGCCTTTTAAGCCATAGCCGTAGCTGCAGAGATTGGAAGTCTATGCAGACTTGCCTGTTGCTAGGTTTTTGAAAATAAGACCCTGTTGAAGCGGTGGTTCTGTGTGGCTCAGTAGTTAGAAAGTAAAGCTTATATAACTAAACAACATTCTTGTTTTGGTTAGGCTTTGTGGGACCAGTCAATTTTAGTGCATGTGAAAGAAACAGAATCACCCCTACGTGAACCCACAATCTCAAAAAATATATTTGAGTTGAGTTGTATATCTGTTTTTATTATTTATGTCGTAAATGTTTTTGTTTGTTTGTTGAAAACACAGAATTGCTGTACCTTCACCTGTCAGCCTTTTGGTATTGGTGTAGAATGTGCACACTGGCCTACTGCATGTTTGTGCACAAGGTAGGCAAATGTGTTCCTTTTTTAAATTTCAGAATACTTTGTGTATCTCAGCTCTTTCATGAAAGAGTGGATTTTTTAGATTGGACCTTCGAATGGGTCCACATGCTCAAGGTCTGTTCCTTCCCTCCTGATGTACTACATTTCCCCTCAGCAAGAGGTCTTGTTATTTATTGAATAATTGCACAATTGTATTTTGAGGATAACTTGGGTAACATTCTGAAGATTAGCCTACATGCCTAAAAAAAAATATATATATATATAAATACACCTTTTTCGCAAATAATGAACTTCAGGCCAAAGTGATGTATTCATCAGAAAAGTATGTGGATCGTGGCGGAGTTTGTTTTATGCACTTTGTGTCCTTCAGTGGACCTCTCTGCCTGATAAGCAGAGTGTTTTTCAGGCCTGCTACCCGCTGCGGCGACTCCCCGTGCGGTCTCATGAATGTTTTATGAAGCGCTATCCCTGCCCGCGTGTAACCGCCTGCTTAAGACAGGTACAAATGTGAGCCTTGTTTTACCGCTGTAATGGCGCCGTCTTTCGCAGCGGAGCCCACGGAAGCCGCCGCCTCCTCCTCCTCCGCTCCGGCAATGCAAATGGGCCAGGAGCGAGCGAGCGAGCGCTTCGCATCACATCACCTTTCCAGAGCAGAGAACTCGCTCGCGTATCTTGCCTGTTTATGTACCTATTGCTTTTTTTCGTTTCCTCTATTTTTTAAAAATGTGTCACGCGCAGTTTGGCGGTGTTCCGTTTTTTTCCCGTTCGGTTTTTGGTTATTCGCTCGCACGCGCTGTTTGGCGATTTCAACTTTCGCTGTTTCGGCGTCACGCACAAAGCGGACGGAATGCCGTTGAGTTCAAGCTGCCGTGTTTTGTCTTCACCCCAAAACGGAAACGGGCAATGTTTCTGTGCGTGTTTCTCCAGAGGTAATGAGCCGAACGCAGGCGAAATGTATTCCTCGTGTCGTTTTCTCCCACACGGGAGCTTGTGATCACGATCCTGTCCGATTGGTTCTGATCCTACAGCACTGCAAAGCCTTTCTCTCACAGACTAATTGAGAGAAAATATATATAATGTGTGTCGGCAAAGACGTTGTCAAAAAACCCCTGCAATCGTCAATTTGCCACAACGATGTAAGTCGAGTCGAGCATGACACGCTACGCTAGGCTGCCTGCTAACGTTGAATGTGGTCCGTGCCCTCCGACCGAGGCACGGTGACCACACACCTGAAACGCCGTTGTCCCCCACACACCAAGCAAACAAACAAACAAATAAATAAATAAATAGAAATCTATATATGGGGGATGGGGGATGGGGGTGTATTTAATTACAGACTTGATTGAAATTGACATCCCCGGTTGACCTTCGGTACTCTTGGCATGATTGATGCTGGCCGGCGCATGCACTGCCACGCATCGCCACGGCGATACAAACATCCTGGAAACCTGAAGCCGGTGGGGGTGGGGTGGGGTGGGGTGGGGGGACACAGGCTCCAGTCAGAGTAAAAGATTAAGGACAAGAGATGTGACAAATATTAAGAATGCCGAAGGGATCGTCTTTCCTAATCGTTACAGATTAGCGGGAGTTGTCCACCCTGTCTCCATTGGGGGGTGTGTGTGTGTGTGTGTGTGTGTGTGTGTGTGTGTGTGTGTGTGTGTGTGTGTGTGTGTGTGTGTGTGTGTGTGTGTGTGTGTGTGTGTGTGTGTGTGTGTGTGTGTGTGTGTGTGTGTGTGTGTGTGTGTGTGTGTGTGTGTGTGTGTGTGTGTGTGTGTGTGTGTGTGTGTGTGTGTGTGTGTGTGTGTGTGTGTGTGTGTGTGTGAGAGTGTGAGAGTGTGAGAGTGTGAGTGTGCGTGTGTGTGTCGTGCGTGTGTGTGTGGGGTGTGTGTGTGTGTGAGTGTGAGTGTGTGAGTGTGTGCGTGTGCGTGCGTGTGCGTGTGTGTGTGTGTGTGTGTGGTGGGAGTGTGGGGTTGCCTGCAATGTTAGTGGGTCTCTCGATGCTGAAGAGCCTCTCAGAGCAGCGTTTGCCCTCTGTGCTGCACAGCTGGCCCCAGAAACACCTGCGCTCACAGTGAGCGGTATCTGCAGGCCACTTCACCCCCAAGGTAGTGCTTTCCTGATTTTAGTGAGATTGAAAGCACCGGTTGATTTGTCACTCTGAGTGAATGACATGACCGACTCCGGTGTAATGTGATTGTTCTTGCTGGTGTATGCTGTTTCATTTTGTTCCAACCAATTGTTCTGGCTAAACTTTCTAAACGGCCCTATTCACAAATGCTGGTTCACTCCTCCACCACACCCCACAGTATGTTTCCGCCGAGGGTGCGTGTGTAGCGTGCTGCTGTAGCTCCTAACCTTATCGAAAGTGTCAAATGAAATAAATGATTGGGCTAGTTCAAAGTAGGCAGGCAGTGTGGTATAATGACGCAGAGGCAGACAGTGTGGTGTAATGGTTAGGGAACTGGGCTTGTAACATTAAGGTTGCAGGTTCAATCCCCAGGTGGGACACTGCCGTTGTACCCTTGAGCAAGGTACTTAACCTGCATTGCTTCAGTTAATATCCAGCTGTATAAATGGATTGTAAAGAAATGTAAACTCTAAGTCGCTCTGGATAAGAGCGTCTGCTAAATGCCTGTAATGTAATGTAATGTAATGTAAAAAGTAGAACTTTGAGTAGAAGTTCCCATGAAGCATGAAACCCCAGAACGGATCACGGACCGGCCCTTGTTTTACACCCCTGGTTTAGACGTTGTCAGCGCAGTCTCCACGGCGATGAGCTCGGACCCGAGGCCCGCTGGGCCGGCCGGTGGCAGCAGCGTGCAGGAGCAGAGGGAGCGCTGGGAGAGGAAGCGCGCGCGCACGGCCCGTGAGCTGGTTCTGACCGAGCAGAAGTACTGCCAGCGCCTGGAGCTGGTCACCACGGTAACAGCCGCCCCGATTCATCCCCAATTAAAAACAACAACAACAACAACAACAATCCACTTAATTTTGCATTCGCTTTGCTTCCCTTCTGTTCTGTGACTCGCACCCAGACTGAGTCTCTCAGCTCTCAGGCTGCTGAGTCTGCCAGCGATCCAAACTTTTAAACGCTAACTCACTCTTCTCCTGGCCCACAGAGGTCGAACCGAATGATTTTCACTGCAGTGTCTGTGTGCAGAAAACACACAGACATTTATTTATCCTCCTCTTCCTAAATACTTTGTTGTTTTCCTTTTTTAATATTATGTGATGCAAATGAACATGAGGTTTTATGAAAGTAAACCGATTTGTTGTTTGACGCAGGCTGATAGTTTTGCTCAGTGTAATCCTCGTCTTCTCTTCCCCTCCCCCTGTAAGTTTACTTTAAAGTTTCATCGCAGATTGAATTGTTAAGAGTGACGGTGAAATCAGGGCTGATAAACGCCTTCCTACCTCTTTCTCCTCCTCCCGCACAGTTTGTGTGCTGATGACGGCTACAATGAGACAGGGAGAGGTGCACAAACGCCCAAAAATATTCACTTTGCCCTCTTTTCTTCCCCTTTCTTCCAGTACTTTGTCGACATTTTGAAAGCCAAAGGAACCCTCAGGCAGGACATTAGAGAAAGCATCTTCAGCTCAATTAAATCCATTCATTCAGTAAACCAGTAAGTATCCTTTCAATAATTTATAGGATATTTATTCTTTGGAGAGGGCAGGGGGCGGGGGGGACATTAATTGGTGACTTACATATTAATGAAGTAATGATAAACTCTGAGGATGCCTGGCTCCTTTTATCTGTTGGAGTAAACAAGATATGTGAAAATCGATGAGGTCGCCAGCTCTAAATTGAGTGCGTGGTCTTCTACCCCCGATCCACCATTTTATTTTAACCGTAGTATCCTGGGAAGTGTCACTCGTATTGATCCGGCCTCATTTGGGTTTATTGTTTATTGTATCTGGGCAGAATGGATGGCGATGTATTATGGTTGTCCAGGGGAGTTTGAATTTGACTGCAATCAGATAGTTTTTTTTCTTTCTTTTTTTTAATGCCATGAAACCCAGGTAGACTTCTCCCCAAGTTACCTTTTGGTCTGGCAAGCGTTAGGAAAAGCTGTGGGTGTCGCTACGCTGATAAATGTGCTCGGTACAAATTTTACAAAGCACAGCAGCCCGCTCCGGGTTTAGCGCGCGTAGCTTGCGAAGCTCTTCTCATTGCCACGCCAACCAAGCTCATACGCCCAGCCGGGGAACGGGGAAAGTGAAATGAGCCTTAATTACAGACTCCCAATCGATACCAGAGCCTCAGAGAGGGGAGAAATAACTTTCATGGGCTCATGATGAAAGGCTGTTTATGTGTAGAGAAAGGGGGGCAATTAACCGTGAGGCAACAAACTCCGAAGCAGTCCAAAATGTCCAAAAAAACCTCCAAAATGTCAAAAAAATAAAGGCCGGAGACAGCTCTGCATGATGGCTGTGTAAATGTTGAGGTGCGCACGGCATCCCGCCCCCAAAAAAACAAAAAAACAAAGACCTGCGCGTCTGTCTCTGTAAATAAGATAAGCGCAGTTGAGCAGCCCTTTAAACGGTTAATGCGTCTGACGGATCGATACTAACCGGAGGGGTGGCGGCCATTTTGAATGGGATCTTGGGCCGTCGACGCGGCCCGTTCGTTCCCTTATCTGCCTCCTTGTAATTGCACCGTTTGAAAAGCAGCTGGGCCCCTCTGTGAGGCCGCCCCACTAAAAGACCCGACGAAGCCGATGCAGGAGGATACGAAAGGGACAATTTCACACCGACAAGGGGCTAAATCACAGGCACCTTGATTGAAAATCGTCTCTTATTTACAGTTTAAATGATGAACGACCGCGTGTCCCTCCACGCCTCAGGACGAGACCGACCGCTTTCGACAGACGCGTGCGCGAACGGAGACGAAGGGCGAATTTATAATTCTGGAGGATTGGACGTATTGGTACGCGCTTGCCGTACATCATCATCATCATAACCGATTATGGAGTCGAGCGACCAGGCATAATGGCGCCCGCACCATTTGAGATTCATAAAGAAACGGCAATGAGGCATCCATTTAAAGAAGAATTGAGACTCTCCATTTATCCCACCCCTCCTTTCTCTTATCCAAGGTTAGGTGAGAATTATTGTCGGCATGGTATTTTTGGTTAGTTGTGTGGAAACGTTTAATTCTTTTTGTAAAACATTTTATAGGGCCAAATGTGACTTGGTTGTACTTAACATTTACATTTTAGGCATTTAGCAGACGCTCTTATGCAGAGCAACCTAGTTTTTTTTTTTACATTTCTTTTACATATTCTACACAATCCATTTATACAGCTGGATATTTTACTGAAGCAATTCAGGTTAAGTACCTTTAGCTCAAGGGTACAACAGCAGTGCCCCACCTGGGGATTGAACCTCCAACCTCTGAGTTACAAACCCAGCTCCCTAACCATTACACTACACTGCCAGCCATTATACTTAACCTGCTTATTGGTTTTCATCATTGTAAAGCATCAGCAGGTTTAGGAAGTGGCGGTTGTTTGCTACAACGCAAAATACCCGGGGACCAGGAATGAACATAATATGTGGGGGGTTAAACTTTCTGTAACACAATGAACTCACCTGCGCCCTCCAAAAAAAGACTTGGCGTAAGTTGCATAGTCAAAGAGGCACACAAGGGCCTCCCGCGTGGTCCAGTGGTTACAGAACGAGACCGAGTTCAATTCCCCGTCTCGCCAGTGTCGCTCTGGCTAGCCACCACGCTGTCCGCCCCAGAAAGAACGTGATGGTGGCCCTGTAGTACCGGGTTACGGTCGACGGGCTGCGGGTGCTGTCTCGGAAGGGCGTCACTTTGTCGTCACTGGCGCAGGACTCCGAACTCACATCAGGGGGAACGTAAAAAATGGAAGTGGGAGAAAATGGGATAAAATCAGAAACAAAAAAAGATAACGATTTGACGAGAACCCTCCTCCAGAAAGAATGATGGAACGTGTCCTCTTCATCAGAACTGGAATAACTGACACCCTCCTGGATTACACTGGCCTGCCTGTGGACTGAAGAGGCTGTTTCATCTTCACTGCCTTTTTTTCCAACGCCAATAAAGAATGAAACAACATTCAAAACAAATATATAATTCCTCCCCCCCCTTGTTGCCCTGGGTACTCATATGTAGATGATATACGTATTCACAGGCGACACAAGGGAACAAAGTTCCATTCTCCTGCAAGAAATATAAAGGCTCTCTTATCAGCATTCCTCTTTCTTGTCTTGAAGTGCCGTGCGGAATTTAATTCGGCGATATTCCCCCCACCCCGACTTAATTTCCACTAAGTCTGGCTTCTCGCTAACGACGACACTGCATGCGGAAGCCCAGAAAATGAACCAAAATCAGGAAATATCCATTAAGCGTTAAAAGAGAACCAGAAGCTCTCCTGTCAAAGATGCATGCACCGACAAACAACTTACAGACACTTTTTGGTGGGGGTGGGGGTGGGGGGGGGGGGGGATATAAGTTCTGTGTTTGAATTTGATTTCCTATTTCTATTTGCTCACTCCTTTACTTTGGCCCTTGAAGGTGGAAGATATTGCTTTAATGAATTCCCCCGTCTCAATAAACATTTCAGAATTAAAAAGTCTGGCGATTTGAATATATTGATACGCCATTGCCATACATCATCATTATGGCTGTTTATTGAGTGTGTGAGACCCAGCGATCATAGCAGGCAGGGATAATTGGGTTGCTGCTCCATAACAAACCATAATAAAGAACTTGAAAGTGCTGTCACTTTATCGAGTAAGTAGCACAATTTTCAAAAAGTATTTGAAAAATAAATATTCTGAAAGAACGCGTCTAGGGGGCTTCTTAATGAGAATAAATGTGGTTTGAAAATAGATCAAATAATATGCAGCGTGTCAGAAGACGATCCCTGTCACTGTGAAAAATATTGAATAAAATTAGAGCATAATTGAGCGTCTTAAAGGTACCCGGTTTGGTTCTCTAAATCCTCTCATCTGCATGCCCCTAAAGGGAGGGGGGGGTACTTCAGTAGTCGATTTTCCCCCTCCTCATAAGGTCTAAGGGTGTACGTGTCACAACATTGCAGGTCAGGAGACGAGCAAGAAAATTGCAGAAATGAATCTCGCACATGTTTTTTGGTTGTTTCTGGAAAATAGCAACACACTACTTCAACGTGGTCGTTTTCCATTTGGACTAAACTTCTTTCCCACCCCCTTCTCCTCTCTTCTTAGGAGTTCATGCCTGGAATGTCCAAAGACATTTCTACAGCTTTATTCTCATTAGGAACTTCAAGCGCATTTTGAATATGTACGATAATGATTTTTAAGTGTTTTTCTCACTCCGTTTCAGGACCAACCTGAGGCGATGCTTTAATGTGTAAATGACCATGTCTTGATTTGAATTGAGCCGTGTGCACCCCACCCAGCATGTTGTGTAGGTGGATCGTGATACAGGGTACGGCCTCTGACCCTTTGACCTTTGAATACGCATTCATAATCCTCATGCGTACATACACTGTCCATTTCAGATGACTGGCGTCATTTGTTTTGAACAATTTATAATGAAGATTTGACATTCTTCTCTCGAAATATACGAGCCACTTGGTATGACAAATTCATATTCGTAATTGTAGACCGTGCTTGGCTACATTGGCCCTGACAATTTGAGGTTTGATGTGTGCTACTTGGTGTGTATGTTCTTACTTGTTTAATTTGCTGGCCGCCTAATGGCAACATAAACGGTACAAAGCAACGCGCAATTAGTATTCCTCCATTCCCGCACTCCACAAAGGAGATCACACAGGCCTCTATTGTTCGAATCGTAACCACTCCACATTTCTCAACCGCTAAGAATTAGTGTGGATTAACATAAAACACAAAAGGAATGCTATTGTGGTTTCCACTCCATTGCTCACTGGAAAGGATTTAATTGCCCTTAAAAAAACAAACCCAAAACATTAAAAATGAAACTTATATTTTTATATTTCTCATGATTGCCTCCAGCTGTGAGAGAGAGACCGGAAATGCTATTTTCCCTGCCCTTTGCCCTCGTTAGAACTCTCTGGTCTCGACAGACAGCCTGCTGACTGCAGTGGAGGCAACCTCGGTGCACAGATTCATTACAATCTATTTAAATCAACTTCACTGCAAAGCATACCTTCTTTAACCATGTAAACTCCCAGAGCACATTGTTAGGCAGCCGGATGAGAAGAGAGAGAGAGAGAGAGAGAGTGTGTGTGTGTGTATATATATATATATATATATATATATATATATATATATATACGTACACACACACACACACACACACACACACACTCTGTGTGTCTCTGAGTATCATTCCAAGTTTAGACAAGCTTGTTACAGTGTCAACATCCCAATGAATTCCCCATTTATCTGCGTTAATGTGACGTGATTGACAGCCAGAGATCGGCTACAGTACCCCCTAATGTATTTTTATTCGGGGTTCAACACTGTCATGCTGCAGAGTTCCCCACAGTGCCCGAGGGCTGCCCCCCCCACTGCCTGCAGTCCCACAATCACATCATCAGCCCCCAACAACCGCATACCGCACACCTCCAACGCTGAACTGAACATCTTGTTTCGCTTAAAAAAAAAAAAAACATCAGATCTGCCCCAACAACTACCATTAGACCTTGCTGCACACCAGCCGCTGTTGAGCTTCAGCACCATGCAGGGCAAGAAAGAGCCGTTTCCATTACAGGGAAGCAGTTACTGCAAACTGTTCTGTGGGTGCATGCATAGGGACCGCACCAATTATAATAATAATAATAACAATAAATCTTACTATTAACTGAATATGACATTGTACATTTGACATATGACAAGGCACTGAGGGTTGTTATATGAGAATATGGTACCTTCTGTTTAGTGGGATGTTCTAAGTATCTGTAAGTCCGCAGTGTAGGGGTGGTGTGTGTTCATGGGGGGGGGGGAACAACCCAAAATTTCTTATAAGAACAAAGGTCACCTTGAAGCAAAACCACGTCTGATTTTCACCCTGTTGCTGGTTTTTCGCCGTCCAGGACACTACTGGCCTATTTGGAAGATGGCAAGTTTGGACTCGGGTTCGAGAGGTTCTGCCCTCACCTGAATTACTACTACACCTACGCTGACAACTTCCAGAAGGCAGCCAAGGCTCTCCAGGTAAGACTTTTCTCAAAGAGGATTTTTCTTTTTAATCGGGCACATCAGTGGGGCACCTCGTTTGTCGGGGCTTGGCTACAGATCAAAGCAGTTCTGTGAAGGAGCAGGTGAGGTGGCCCGGTGCCAGCCCCTACCTCAGACTGCCCTTGGTTCCCCACTGACCGCAGTCTCGCCAGCACTTTCACTTTGTATTTTGCGAATGAGACGTTTTAAAAATACCTTTATTTAAGGTGGGGGGGGGGGTGGGGGGGGTGTAGCTCTCAGACTATGAATCGTGAGGTCTCACCGACCTCCACGTTCTCCGAGCCGGACATCGAGCCTGTCAATTCTTCCCTATGAATATTAATTTGATTATAGATTGACAAAGAGGCAGGTGCGATTGAAGACACGCTCGTAACGATTGGTTTCGGAGTCCGCCGCATCGAGCGTTAAGGTGGAGCCCTGCCGTGCCGCTGTCAGGACCCCGCCTAGCTCATCATTCATCTTCGTCCTTTGTCCTTTCCGCATTGCGTCCGGTCCAGTCCAGTCCAGTCCAGCTCTCCGGTCCGCACCCCGGACCTACTGCGATGTTTCTATATTGGGAGCGTTGCTAAGCAGCCCCAGTAAATACCAGGAAGCTCCCTGCTTTAAATACCCCAGGCCCCTACTATGGGCATTTAAAGCAGGGCTCTCCATCTCCTTCTGCCATTTGGATTATGACAAGCTGGGGGCACCGTCGGCCAGGAGACCCCAGCAGCGAAATGCTAGCTGTCCACTCAGGCCCCCCTCCCCCGGCATCTCATCAGGACCAGCTTTGGGTGCCGTAACCTTGGTGATTGAGTCTGAGAATGGCCGTGCCTGAAGAGCAGGGTTTGTAAGGGGGGTGGCGGGGGGGGGGGGTCACCCTCCTCATGAACACCCGCCTGTCTACCTGCGCCCTCCTACTGAGTGGACCACCCCACCTGTACTGCAGAACGGCCTTACTATCCACATGCCCTTTCCCCTCAAAGTTGGCCAAGGATTGGGACTAAGGGAAGGGGGCGGGGGGTGGCGGACACAGTGGGGGGGTGGGGGTCACCTCTCTGACATTTCCTCACCTCTGCTGCTTATTTATCTCCCTGGGACCCTGAGCGGCAGAGATATCACTGTCTTAATTAAGAAGAAGGATGTGGCCACGGCCAATTGACTGATCCCATCGATTAAGGAGTCGCCGCACAAGTAACATTGATTTCAGCAGTGGGTCTACATAAATGTAATTGTGGGAACATGGGCCTGCATAATTGCGTCGGTGTGACAGAGAGGAGTTGCTCTGTCCTTTTCAACCTTCAGTCTTGTCGCTTCGCATGATAATCGCAGGTCTGCTCAATTAGCAGCGACTGTCGAAATGTTCGCAAATGAGGCACGTCGTAGCGCTCCCCCGGAATATTTTGTTAAGGGAAGCCTGGTTAAGTCTTGCGTTGAAAAATGCGAATGTGTTTTGTTCTTTGTGGTTTATATTTTGGGGGGGTATTCAAATATTTAAAGCGAAAATAAAATGAGTTAGTCTGGGGTTAAATTGGGGAGGCCGGGGGGAACGGTGTTCTCTGGACGTTCTCTCCTTTCTCACCTAGCACCTATATACACTTGAAACTTCATGAAGCTAAATTATTTTTCATGTTGTCGAGGGCGGCGGATAGTGTAGCGGTCTAATGCACCACGCTTTGGCTGGTCTGGAGTGGTGTGCGCTGCCTGTTAGGGACGTGGTTCGAAACCTGCGGCCCTGGTTGTCAGCCCCGATCGGAGGCGGCATTTAGCTGTCCACCTCGGGGGGAGGGTGAGCCGGCACGAGTCCGTGGAGGAGCAGGAAAAAGGCGTCCGTGGTAGAGTTCTGTCTCGGAAGAAGCGGATCTATCTGCCCGGAAAGAGTGTCTCGACCCGGAGGACGGGCGGTGGACTCGTGGGGGAGGGTGAATTGAGATAAATTGAGGGTATAACTTGCAACCGAATTGGGAGAAAAAGTGGAAATATTTTAAATAAATGTAAAAAAGAATGAACAAATTAACTTCAGGGCGGATGGGTATTTGGGTCCCAAACAAGCACGCACAATAAAAAGTGTATTGTAAATACAGCTCTGTAAATGCTTGGTATTGGAGGTCTACAAGGGTCCACCCATACCTGAATACCATGTTTCAGCCTGGGCCCAAAAAGGCTTCCAGGTCCATAATTATGGCGCCGCAGGTTGGGGTCAGGCAGTGTTCGTTGCAGCCCATCTTTGAGTGCCATGTATGGACAGTGTGTTACAAGTCAGAATAATATGCACAAATTGACCAGTTTCCCCCCCAAAGGTTATTGTGGTGTGGCACTTGCTGTCACTTGCCTGGATGAGTAGAAGTATCAGGGTATCCAGCTGCCGAATGTCAGAATTCTCTCTGCCTTCTCTCTCCTGGTTCTGCTTTTAGCGCCGCTGTGCACACACGTGAGAATCTGGCATTTGGCACCACAGGCGTTCGGCCTAACGCTGTTCCTGAAGAGGAATCACTTTCTCATGATTCATTTCAATGATGTCATTTTATTTTTTATTTTGTTTTTATTTTTGTTGCGTATTTATAGCTTAATATGTCCATATGGGGCCGATTTTTCTCTTTGATATAGTAGCCTGTGTAGGCCTACTTACTATTCAATAGAGAACATTATTTTTACTTTTCATTTGGTTACAGTGGCTCCCTGCTGTTGAGGGAACAGTCATTTATTGTAAATAGTTCTAACGGAGTCGATGCTTTGCTACGGAGTGTTTTTTACAAAGCGTTTTGATTTTGAGTAAAATAATGCAGGAAAGGCAACCAAATGTATTATGTAAATCTCCATATTCATCTTTGAGACTGGTGCAGGGCTGCAGATTCTAAATGAAATTTGATATTTAAAGATAACACTCAAAACCCACATTTTCAGCCTCCACTACCACTGAATTCTGTCAGTTGTCATCACCACTGCCTACTTGTTCAATCCTTTTTGTATATGTATACTTGTTTACCCCTCCAAAAAAAAAAGAAAATAATAATCATTCTAAAGGGATTGCTCTATTCCTGCACTGATCTCTTGCACAAACTATGATTGTTCTTACCATGTATTAATGCACATCTTGCAAGTCACTCTGGATAAGATTTTTTGCTTAAAATGTAAAAAATGTATAATGTGTCAGCCCTGGTGTATAAGAAGTGCAGCGGGTTAGGGCTATGTGAAAGGCCAGAGAGGGCCTGGGTTTTGAGCCGAGGTGGGTGTTCGGTCTGCGTCGGGACATGGCCAGTGTCTCTGCCGTCCCGACCGGCGTGGGAACACAGTTTTGCGGACCTGAGGAGACCTGTCCTAACCAAACCTCTCCCTGGGTGAGGCCAGAGGAAAGGGCACGTCCCAACATTACATGCACTGCGCCATAGAGAAACCAGAGCATCAATCTGCATGCAGCATAACAGACAAACAAATCATTTTTTAATCATTTTTGTTTCAGATTTTTATCCAATTTTTCTCCCAATTTGGTAGCCAATTAGACCCGCTATTTCTATGTCAATCCCCCAGTAATGTGATTTTGCTGCCGTAGTCCTGCGACCGGTAGTGACGAAGGCGACCTGACGCCTCTTCCGAGACGACACTCACCAAGTGTCGACCGTAACCCGGTACTACAGAGCCACTCTTATGCGCAGCGAGCATCATGTCGGCTTCCCTTCCCCCTCCCTGGGGTGGACAGCCAATCGCCGCCCCTGGTGGCGCTCCCGGCCAGAGCCGACTCTGGCGCGATGGGGAATTGAACCCCGGTCTCCGTGGCCATCGTCGGATGTTGTAACCACTGGACCATGCAGGAGGCTCCCAAAACGAATCATTTTTATATTAATTTCATTGTGTTACGTTTAGTCCCCCCTCCTTCACCTGCATTTCAATATGCAACGTCTTCCTGGTTTACTACAGGAGGCATGTAATTATGAAGGAAATTCAGTACAGAGGAGGCTTACATGGGTAATGCATGAATGCTAACCTGTGAGGGACAAAGGCCTTTTCATTGTCTGTTCGGTTCTGTGCAAATCAAGTGAAAAAGAGGCACAGAAAGACACAAAGACTATTGAAACAGGACACTTTTGAGGCAGTCACATGACAAGTCATATGACTTTGAAGCGACCTTCTGTATTACAAAGTCTTTTAGGTTCTGGGTCTGGGCGACCTTGAAAATGGTCCATATTTGATCATATTGTAATCATTCACGATAAACATATTTTCAATGATATCCGCTCCTCTTATGCTGTTTAATACTGTAAATGGGCACTTTGAGATGTAAAAAAAAAAAGGGCTTTGTGCAAAACTTTTCAGTCCCCGTTTTTGAAGTGTCCTGATTTCCACATGAAGCGAGCGCGACAAGGTGAAAGGGTGAATATTTAAGTGTTGTTCATCTCTCTGTTTCCTCCTCGCAGATCCAGCTGAAGAAGAACAAGGCCTTCAGACGCTTCAAGAAGCTGCAGGAATCGCGGCCAGAGTTCCGCAGTTCAAACCTGGAGGAGCTGCTCCACCTGCCCCTGCAACGTATCCAGCAGTGAGTTCTGCATCACATTACAGGCATGCAGCAGACACCCTTATCCACAGCGACGTAACATTTATTTAACATACAAGCCTTTTATACAGCTGGCTACTTACTAAAGCAATTCAGGTTGAGTACCTTTGCTCAAGGATACAACGGCAGTTCCCCACACCTGGAACTCAAACTTTAAAAGCCTTTGTGTTACAAGCGAAGTTCCCTAACTGTCACCCAGATTTTCTGGCCTAACACTGCTTAAAATCTCTGCATTCAACAGTAACGTACTGCTTCAAATCTTTAATAAAAAAACCTAAACAATTAAACAAGCTCTACAAATGTACAAAAATGTAAAAAAATCCAGCCTTTTACATTTGTGTTTAGGCATGCTAGCCACCACACAGAAGAAATGAAAAGTGAAAGGCTCTAATGTGCTGTAATGAAGTGTTATGGGCCGTTTTATGTCACCACAGCGTCAGAATACGGTGCGCGAGCCGCTCACGGCTGTGTGTCAGACGCGGCACAGTGAAAACCATGCAATTAAATGTTCAAATTCGCTGTAACAGAAATATGCAGTAGCTTACGTTCATCGTCCTACTTCTTTTCCCCCCTGGCAAACTGGCTTGTATATTGAAGGCTTGATGGGAACGGCACAAAGACCGGAAGCGCACGTCTCTCAGTTATGACAGGCCGTGCTGTATTTTATCTACATGAGCACTCCAGAAGTATCAGGAGGAGACGTGTCCGTGTTTCTGCGCGCGGCGTGCATCACGTCGGCATTCGGGATATCACCACCGCCAAATTATAACATTTTGAGGTTTATGTTTCTCCCACCAGTGCAGACCAAAAAAAAAGAAGCAGAAATCAATCCGTCAGGAAGCACGCCTTTCCTCCGCCATGCGTTCCCAGGCAGGCTTGTGATTGACACCGTCTCGTAATGGGCTCGGAGGGAGATTAGACAGTGTTTACAAGCTGACAGCATTGATACGCGCTCATGTTCTGAGCTGAAGCCTATGGATTTTGGATATGCACCAGTGCGCTGCAGAGGTCCTCCGCTTGCAGCCCGTGCTGTGATTACAGGGGGACACGTTGTTCCCATGTTGGCCTTCATGCGTCACCTGCGTGTGATCAGAGCGCCGGGGCAATGGGTCTGGGGCTGGGATTCCCCCCCTCACACATTTTAACAATTTATTTATGTCCACATAAAGAAAAGCATACAAGGACACAAATACTGAAGGTGCAGTAAAGTTGCATTCACACACACACACACTCACCCGCACCTACACACACACCTACACAAACACACCTACACACACACCTACACAAACACATACCTACACACACACTCTCTCACACACACACACACACACCTACACACACACACACCTACACACACACACACACACCTACACACACACACACACACACACACACACCTACACCACACACACACACACCTACATCTACACACACACACACACACACACACACACACACCTACATCTACACACTCACACACCTACACCTACGCACACACACCTACACACACAAACACACACATACACCTACACACACACACACACCAACACAAACACCTACACACCTCTTGTTTAGTGCTTTATTTTGTGTTAACATCCCCCCCACAAAAAAAAGAAGTAGGTTTGTATGGTTATTAAAAAGCTACTGGTTTAGGGAGTGATTTTCACACTTGAAATCTCACTGGTTTAGTCACCCGTTTCTTGGTGGGGAAAACCTTAATTGTAACCTGCGGTGGAGAGATGGAATTACTGTAAGACGGCGCCGGCCGCTCCTGCTCTCCACACATCCCAGAACTGTCACAATACCCTTTGTTAAGCACCCTCGTTTGTTGGCTGTAATTTCATGCGGTCTTGAACCCTGTCACGAATTAATACAGCATGAAGCAAAAAAGGGAGAAAACATGCTTGTTAATGAACAGGAGGAGTAATGTGCCACTGTTTTACAGGACTGATTCACAACGTCTTAATTCTGCTCTTTTTTTACTCATTGGTGTTTAATGGAAAATCAAATACTTAAAACAGACACTGGACAGAAGTCTCTAAAGCCAAAGCATTCTTATTTTAATACCAGAAGATTCCATGTTTAATGTTTATTGTTTATTCCATATAAATACACACATAAACACACACACATATATATATATATATATATATATATATATATATATATATATATATATATATATATATATATATACACACACACAGGTAACTGCCAAAATAAAGGAAACACTTGAGTAAATGATGGGTTCTGGCGGCTCTGTTATGGTGTGGGGTGCATTTTCCTGGCATGGTTTAGGCCCACTCAACCCCTTAGAGGGCAAGGTAAACGCCAATAAATACAAAGCCATTCTGAGTGATCACCTTCATCCTATGGTGAAGCATTTATATCCTGATGGGAGTGGTCTCTTCCAGGATGACAATGCCCCCCATCCACAGGGCACGAGTGCTCACTGAATGGTTTGATGAGCATTTTACCTGTATGTAAATATATGTGCAGTAAATAATGAACATGAAGTGTGTGCGTGTGTGCGTAGATGTGTAATGTTTTATTATATGAATGAAAGCTGAACCCGCACACTGCGTGTAAAAAGAGGGAATAATCCCAAAACAAGGCGAAGGCTCGATGTACAATTCAAAAGTCTTTTAATCCATAAAAAGGAAACAGGATTTAAGAGACGAAAAAGACAGACGTTTCGGTCATCATACTGATGATGGTCATTTGACCGAAACGTCTGTCTTTTTTGTCTCTTAAATCCTCTGTTTCATTTTTATGGATTAAAAGACTCTTTTTGCACACAGTGTGCGGGTTCAACCTTCATTCATATATGGTGGCTATTGCAGCTTTCAAACCTACGCACCCGTGGTTACTCCTATCCGGTTGGCGCGGCTTCACCTCTCTACAGTGTTGTATTATTTGCCGTTGTAAGTGTTAAGTACTGGATCATAGGCACCGCACTCCCATTTTCTGTTGCTTTTCGATTTTCCAAACGGTTCCCCTCTGAACCCAGAGCCGAGGATCCACGTGGGGGTCCGGGGGTCCGGCCCACGCCTGCACCAGCGCGGCCCGCTCCAAAACCACGCACGGGACATCGGCCACGTCGCTCCACACTACTGTCATTTACTGCGTTCACAGATGATGGATAGTGACCACGTCTGTAGTATCAATACTTAAGGCATTACGGAGGGGGGAAATCATTACAGTGATGAAGAGATGACATTCACTGGCGCTGTGGGGAAATGGCTGCTGGTCCTCCTGAGCTTTCTGCCGATGACAGTGATGGGCCAGGTTTGCTTTATTGGCTGCTCTTGACTGTGAATGGCATTATTGCGCCTGTCTGTTTATGCCTGGATGTATTGACGTGAGAGCAGAGAGGCGTTCGTGTTTTAAAGGGGCAGGCCTAGCGACGGCGTTTCTGTTCTGACCGGAGGCTGTGTGCGCTCAAGAGAAGAGGCTTCCAGGGTTTTATTTTTTATTTTTATTTTTTGAATTTTTTTCCCAATTTAGTAGCCAATTACATTTTTTATTTATAGCCATTTACCCTCTCTATTTAGTTCGCCGCTTGTCTCTACAAGGCAAGCTAATTCTCAGAGGGCAGCGAACTCTGCTTCCTTTGCCCACCCACGGAATTCGCCCACCCACGTTCCGGAGACTCCCTTACGTGCTTCACGGCGGACCCGAGCCGGCTCACCCTCCCCGATCAGGGCTGACGACCAGGGCCAGTCTGGTAGAAACGGGTTTCGAACCGTGACCCTGACAGGTAGCGCACACTGTATCGGACCAGCTAAAATATGCATTAGACCACTACGCTATCCACCACCCTCCTCTGGGCTTTAAAAAAAAAAATATATATATCATTTGATTTTGGGACCTGTTCACTTGTGTTAACTGGAATGATTCAGATGGATGATCAGTCTGAAGCCGCACCCGGCTGTGGCTGCTTGTACAGGGGTAGCTTTAGAGACACAGGGTATTCTTCAATTCTACACGTTGGCGGTGGTTGATGTGAGTTTTTCTCTTCTGCACTGTAAAGGTGCTTTGAGGCCATGAAGCGTGCGTGTGTGTGTCTGTGCGCGCGTGTGTGTGTGTGTCTGTGCTCGTGTGTGTCTGTGTGTGTGTGTGTGTGTGTGTGCGTGCGTGTGCGTGCGTGTATGTGCGTGCGTCCCCATGTTCTCTCAGCATCTCGCTGCACGGCGCTCTCCCACACTGCAGCAGCACAGGGCTGTGGAAGGACACACTCTTAGCTGTGTGTGTGTGGGGGGGAAGGGGAGGGGAGGGGAGTCCCTCCTGCTCTGGAGGGGTATCTCTCTCTCCCTCCCTCCCTCCCTCCCTCCCTCTCTCTTACCAGGGGACCCATCTCCGCCTCACTCAGTTCACACCCTCCCTGCTCCCGGCCACAGGAGAGAGCCGTGTTGTTAATGGTGCTGTTGTCAACAGCTCCCCCCCCCCTCTGGTGCGCGCGTTAAGCGCGGTGAACCGGCTGTCAGTGCGTTCAGCTAAAGGCCTCTCCCCCAAGGCCGCCTGCCGCTGACACCCTTTGTCAGTAATTAAGCTCGGCGGCGACGGCAAGGGGAGGCCTCGCGGAGCCCAAACATGCGTAACCATCTGCCCACGCCAACTGCCGCCAGACATCACCCAGCTCCCCGCCCGCCACGGTCCCGCCATGGGCTACAGGTGCCCACTGGGGCCCCAGGCATGACAGGGTAGAGCAGGCCCGCTGTAACTCAAGGAGTGAGTGTGTGTGTGTGTGCACATGAGTGGGTGTGTGTCTGTATGCACTTGTATACTTGTATGTAAGAGGGTGTGAGTGTTCTTGTGTGTGTGTGTGTGTGTGTGTTGTGTGTGTGTGTGTGCGTGTGTGTGTGTGTGTGCTTGTATGAACATGTGTGTAAATGTGTGTGTGTGTGTGGGTGTGTAACTGAGTATGTGCATGTACGCTTGTAAGTGTGGGTGGCTGCATGTATGTGACCGTGTATGTATGAGCGTGTGGTTCGTCTGTTTTGGAGAGTGAATGTGTACATGTTTGTGTAACACAAAGGATACGGTCTGTACTTCACCTGTACTCACGGAACTGAGGTGTAGGAGTGTCTGTGTGTGTGTTTCTGAGGTGTGGGAGTGTGTGTGTGTTTCTGAGGTGTGGGAGTGTCTGTGTGTGTGTTTGAGGTGTAGGAGTGTCTGTGTGTGTGTTTTTTGAGGTGTAGGAGTGTCTGTGTGTGTTTCTGAGGTGTAGGAGTGTCTGTGTGTGTGTTTGAGGTGTAGGAGTGTCTGTGTGTGTGTTTGAGGTGTAGGAGTGTCTGTGTGTGTGTAGGAGTTTCTGAGGTGTAGGAGTGTCGGTGTGTGTGTGTTTCTGAGGTGTAGGAGTGTCTGTGTGTGTTTGAGGTATAGGAGTGTCTGGTGGTTTCCAGTGTGTGTGTGTTTCTGAGGCTGGGAGTGTCTGTGTGTGTGTGTTTGAGGCCATAAACACGAGAGCCCCAGTGTGAAAGGGGGCCAGACCTGAGCTGGGGAACAATACTCTGCCTTTGTTTGCACCTGACAGGGGAGGGAATACTCTGCCTTTGTTTGCTCATTCACCTTCACTTCCCCCGCAGTGCTGCCAAGCAAAGCATGTGCTGTTTCCTCTCTCCCCCCCTCCCACACACGCACACACACGCACACGCACACGCACACACACGAAACGATCCAGTAATGACTTCTCTATTTCGCTCCAGCTGGACATTTGAAAATGAAATCTCTTTTGGGCCTAGAGAGCGTCTCGCTTGCCGAATGGGTGTGATACGAAGGAGAGGTTGTGGCCAGGGCTGTGATCTGGTACACCTGGAAACACCTACAATGTTATTGCTTTCACTGCCCTGTAAAGTAGCTGCTTGACTTTCAGGTTTCAGAAGCACTAGTCATAGAACAGTGAAGGACCTGTGGTCTATTCTGACTGATTTTGCCAGAGACTGGATCCTAGTGCACTTGATTTGAGTGGTTCTGTGTGGCTCAGTGGGAAGAGCGTGGCGCTGACAACGCTTAGGTTGTGGGTTTGATTCCCATTGGGGACCACATATACTGAAAATGAATGCATTCACTACTTTGGATAAAAGCGTCTGCTAAATGGCGTATATTAAATATTATTAGTGAATTCAGCTCACTGTCATCTTTAAATGTGCAGCTACAATGAATCCTGGAGATAAGTAATTAATCAGAGAAAATATAAGGTTTTATAATCAGTGCCCCTTTAAAGTCTACCATTGGAAATTAATGTTCAGAAATGTTGTTAATTTTTTTTTTTTTACACTTGGAAAAGTTGTAGGGTAAAATGTGTAAATAAAGGTGGAAAAAGTCTGATTTAATATGTTTTAATTTTCAGGCTCTAAGGCAACAAAAGGTGACATTTTTGAGACTGGGTGTAGACTTTAAAGGGGCACTGTAAAAGTGCCAACCTCTAGATCAAGAACAATTGAAGGATTGTGCTCTTTTTTCTTCTGTTTACAAGCCTGCCCAGTGGCATGTCTGTGGGATGGACCCATGGGCAAAGTGTTGGTTGGTATCATTGGCCAGCTTGTGCCGATCGCGGAATGGGTCGGCGTATCACCCCCGCCCCCCCCCAAAAAAATCCTCCTCAGCCGTTTGGTGGGCGACTTCATCCAGACCACCTACGATTTCTCCGCGGTCCCCCCCTCCAATATCTCCAGTCGCTTTCTGATCCATTTACTTTGAATTCGGGCCCCTCTTTCTTTTCATTTATATATAGATACATGTATATGTGCAAAATTGCTTTATATTTGTATGTATTTGAGGCAATTCATCTGCGCTTTAATTAGCGGAGTACGCCCAGAGGTGCGCCGTGCGTTCCTGCACGTGACAGAGCCCCCCTGCCCCCAAAGTAGATGCACATTGCTCACGTTTTTGGAGCCGTTAAACTTGAATAATTACGGAACAGTCTTCGCAGTGTTCAATAACCCATATAGATGCCTGACAGCACATGTTGTCTCTTAATTAGAAATTTGAATCCTTAATGCGTGTATATTAAGAAAAATAATTGGACAGATTTTTTTTTCCTCTCTCTCTCTCTCTCCCTCCCTCCCTCCCTCCTCCTCTCTTTTCTCTTTCATTGACAAGTGCGTTAGTACCGAATGACCCAACATGTCTGCCTGAAGAAAGGAACGCACTTCATCAGCATATTACAGAGAAATTAGCTGCGAATGGTTAAGTGGCACGTCTGTAAGTAGGACAACGGCGCGTTCTAATCCTGCCGTCTTCATTATAATAACTTAATTGGTATAGATATCATTCGGATTATATTATTGTCTTGTTATCGTCTCTTTGCATTGGCGGTAATGAGCAGGACAGGGGCTGGTAAATGTGCAACTTCCGTTTACATTATTTGGAATGTGCTTTAATATCGCTCATTAGAATGCTCCCTTTTTGTTCGAGAGAGCGGGGAAATGCTTTGGTTTAATTTGATTTCCCCCCCACACACTCTTAATAAGGCTGAGGATATTCAGGGCTGATAATGCCTGTCATTTATTTGTTATAACACAAGGAAGGGAAAAGGGGGGGGGGGAGGCCAGAATGATTTCCCTTTCAAGTGCTTGTTAATTGAAGGAGGCTTAATTTTAGCTTGGCGTTTGTTATAATTTTATTTCTAGCGAGTAATTCGATGTTTTCACTCAAAGTAATTTTGATGAGTAGCTGATATATAATTTCATTTCCAGCTCGCCCGCTCCCAACCCTTCCCTGTAGGTCCCTATATGTGCACATTTCTCTCTCTCATTTTTGGGCAATTAGCCTATGAAGGTGTTCCCCCCTCTCCTGTAGTAGAAGTTCTCATTTTTGCCCTGTTTGCTATTTTTGTTTGAGGTGCCGTGACTTAATTGGGGGAATAGATTTGTGCATTGCATTAATTTAGCAGACACGCTTTTCCAGAGCGACTTGCAAAGCAAGAGAACATGTGTGCGTCCACAAGAGTAATACGATCACGGTGACGTAGATCAGGCTGCACAACACTGCCAGACCAGCGATACGTGTGTGCACATCACCACTACAGAACTAGCGAAGGTTAACTGCCAGTCGCAGAACTATGGCGTGCGCTGTAGACTCCCTGATCTGCGCTTGCTGACAGACAGACAGACAGCCTGCCCTTGTCAGAGTTGTTTGGGATGCTGAACAGTGACACTGAATATATATTTGTCATTTCAAAATGTACATCTTAAGTTGTGAAAGAAATCGTCTGTAGTAGAATATGTGGGTAGGAGAGGCAGGTTACAGTCTGGTGTCGCTGATTTGTGGAAAGCTGTGGGATCATTGTCACTGCCAATGGCTCAAAACATTTCCTCGTTTTTCTCCCAATTTGGTGGGCAGTTATACCCTCTATTGATTCAACTATGACCTCCCCACCAAGCTCATGGCCGAGTCACTCCCCCTGGGCGCGGACAGCCAATCGCCATCCCCGAACGGGACTCCCGGCCAGAGTGCCACAGAGGGCAGCCTGTGCCTGGCAGGCTGGCAGTGTAGTGTAATGGTTAGGGAGCTGGGCTTGTAACTCAGAGGTTGCAGGTTCAATTCCCAGGTGTGACACTGCCCTTGAGTTAAAGGTACTTAATCTGAATTGCATCAGTAAAATATCCAGCTGTATAAATGGATTGTATGTAAAGAAATGTAAACTGTGTAAGTCGCTCTGGATAAGAGCGTCTGCTAAATGCCTAGAAATGTTTTTTTTAATAATTATTTTAAAGTAAAATGTACCTACAACAGCCGCTTGCGCCAACATTATAAGAGGAGCAGCTGAGGTTTGACAGCAGTGAGACGCTCTTTTTGGGCCCTGAAGACGGACTCAGACGGTAAACACGGAGAGGGACGTGGAGCCAGAGACAGAGACGGCGGAAATCAATGTGGAAATGGTCAATGGCACCAAGGTCGCCCTGCCCCTCTGTGGATCCATAGCGCAGGATTAAGAGCGCTGTGAATCTGCAGCGGCAGCTCTCCTTTCTGGAGACGTCTCCATCGCCGCCACCATGCTTGTGTGAGAGAGTGAAAAACAACTTAATTTGCTTATGAGAAAGTACCATTACCGTTTTACAACTACTCAACTAGTTTGTTCCTGTTTTTGTTCTTTTTTCTTTTCTTTTTTAAGAAAGAGTGAAGGTAAAAAAAAAAAAATCTGAACCTTGTTTAGAGAGTTACAGAAAGGAAAATGCGTGATAAAACATATTTTACTTTCTGATGAAAAATGAGGAGAGCTTTATTTGTTTATTTATTGATTTAGCATTTTAGACAGGAGGACAGCGGTGAAGGGCAGGAATACCTATGAAGGACTCTCCTGACCTCTTTACTGTACTGCAATGGCTTACCCACATGCACACAGTTTACGTCTGCTCTATAATTGAGTGTGTGCGTGTGCGTGTGCGTGTGAATGAACAGCTCGAAACTTCAGCATGTAGGAGGCCATTGTCAGTGGAACACATGCATGTCCGTGTAATATCGCAACAATCGGATGAACTCCACACTTCACCCAGTCTGTGCCCTTCATGTGAACGCTTTAACTAGTATGCTGTCTCTGCTGCCCTGACCAGATATGCCCTCAGATTTGAACGCAGTCAGAACCAACAACATGGCGACTAACTTGAGGAGGAGGGGGAGGAGGAGGAGGAGGGGGGAGGAGGAGGAGGAGGAGGAGGAGGAGGGGGGAGGGGGGAGGAGGGGGAGGGGGGGGGGAGGGAGGGACAATGACAGGCAAAGTGGAGGCTGATTTTCATGCGAAGGATATTCTCCCAGTCTTGTAGTCTTACCCACAAAGGCTTGTCAGTAGTGGAGTTGAAAGACACGAGCAGCAGGAGAGATCTCTCTCTACTGTATACTATCAATTTCAGTCGTTTTCACCAGTGACGGGTGACATCCATCTGCTGTCACAGGTATTTATATCATAACATGGCTGCAGGAAATGTAAGGTAGTGGTATTGTACCCCCACCCCCTCCCTCCCCCTCCCGATGTTCCTTCAGTGATGAAATGCGTATTTGCAGCACGACGGAGTTCTTCGGGAGACGAATACTTAAGCAACATCTTCTGCTAAACTTTTTTCCCCCTGGGAATTAAGGAAGGTTGTGTGCAAACTTCTTTTTTTTTTATTGTCTTTATTACTAGGAAGTAGTACAGTCCTGTAGGTAAAGGGCTCTTCAAATAATAATGAGGCCGTCTGTAAATATTTAATAAAGCATATTAACTCTGTTTGTGGTCATGTTCCACGCCATGCGTCGTGCCGTATTAATTCCGCCCGTCCAGAAAGCGGCACGAACGCACGCCCAGTAAATTCTGCTTTAATGTTGTTCAATTTGAACCGAAACATATTTACTAATTAATATTAATGCTAATGTACACTTAAAAGACACCACAATGTAAGGACGTGTGTTTGAAATGCAGTTTTAATGTGTGTGGTTTTCTTATCCCAAGGGTAAATGGTCCCTTTGAGCAGCATTACGTCGTAATAAACCCCCTACTTCCCTGCCTATTGGTGCAGGCCTACTCTCGCGTGTTAATTGGTGGCTTTCTCTTCGTGCTGATGGAACTGGTTTCCAGCCGAACACCATGGAGCAGCCACTCCACAGGGACCTCGTTTAGTGCTGTTGTTTTGTTTGGGGTTGGTGCCTCACCACCATTTCCACGCTGCATAATGAAAAAGTTGAGCTCAGGTACACCTGCAGGTATTTCCAGGTGCTTTTCAGAACCCCTGGCCAGCCCCAAGGCTCCACTGCAGCGCTCCTTCTAAAGACCACGTTCTAGTCAAGCCACAAAGCCATTTGTCCTTAACCGCGAGCAGCGTCTTGAAACCATTGTTGTGGGCGTTGGGGTTGGTTGGGGGGGGCTGCCTGTGTACGTGTATAGACAAAAACCGCTCGCTTAAATTCCTTATTCAAATGTGAGGGCAAAGTGTAATGCCGCTGGATTCATTCCAGGCCCGAGTTGGTCTTCTCTGACAGCGGGAGCTCTTGAACGTGTCACACCCAATTCAGTCCCGTTCCAGCAGTCCTCCTCCCTCTCTTTGTAGCGCTCTCCCGAGGTAGATTAAGGGCACACGCTCATTTGTGATGCTGTCTGAGATCGGAGGAATACCTTTCTTTTACTCCCACGTGTACCTGTATAGAAACTCGCTCTCCCTCTCCTCCCTCCCTCCCTCCCTCCCTCCCTCCTCTCTCTCTACTCTGAAGAGAAGGCTTGTGTCTTATGTTTCCTGTGTTTTTATGTTTCTCCGGTTTGAGGCCTAGGCCACTGTGTAGCCCTGCCTAAAGGAATAAGTGATTGATTGTGCCTCGTCAGTTTCCCCGCACGGTGGGTGGAGGTAATGAGTTGAAACCCAGAGTTGTCCTTGCCTTTAGTGAATCGCATCATCCTGTAAACGGCCCGTACTCAACACTGAGAAGAATCCTGTAAACAGCCTGTACTCAACACTGAGAACAGACATAATGGAACTGAACACCTTTCTGGGGGATGTGCGCTCCCGTGTTACGGGGGGCGTTAGACGATCCGGAAGCCCACTAAAGCGCTTTCTCTCTTTGTCTGTCTGTCCGTGTGTCTGTGTGTCTGTCTGTCTGCCTGCCTGCATGTGTCTGTCTGTCTGTCTCTGTGTGCGTGTGTCTGTGTGTGTGTCTGTGTGTGTCTGTGTGTGTGTGTGTGTGTGTGTGTGTGTGTCTGTCTGTCTGTCTGCCTGTGTGTGTCTTGTCTGTCTCTGTCTGTCTGTCTGTCTGCCTCCTGCTTTGTGTGTGTCTCTGTCTGCCTGTGCCTGTGCCTGTGCCTGTGTCTGCCTGTCTGTGTCTGTGTCTGTGTCTGTGTCTGTGTCTGTGTCTGTGCGTGCGGGAGGGTTAAACGTTATGATTGATCCCGTCTCTTCCCGGTGTTTGTCTCTTTCCCGATTTCATTTCCTGCTTTTATTCCCTCATTCACAAAAATAATAACTCTGTTAAATAAACGTCCGCGCAAACCTCCTCATCGGCGCTCGTGTGTCGGTTTGGGACGAGGTCATTTCCCCTCCATTTTCCTAACGACACATTTATAACCCCGCTCAAAACGGGGACGCGATCTCCCAATAATCGATATTTAATTTCTCCTGGACGGCGAGTCATCGGACGTGGGGGAAAGGTAAATAACGTGCGGGTCCGGGGCTCCTGTCAAGCGCAGCCTCTCGATTAGTGACGCGCCGCGAGGGCCACGCGGGGGGTGAGAGGGCCTGGCTGCAGACAGACCGCTACCTCAGCAGCTCCGGGGACGGCCGAAAGCACTGTTGTGTTAGTCATTACTCCCTCACGCCGCCCGGAGACTCCATGTGGCTTTCACACACACGCCTTTTTGTGACGGCAGATTGGCGATAACGTGCCGGGCGACAATATTCCCTTCGCCGGGGAGTGATTCTCTCTGACAGCGTGGGACTTAATCACGTCGAGAAGTTGACAAGAAAGAGCGTCGCGATTTTCTGCTCCGCGTCTCCGCTGGCGTGAAAAGAGCGTGTTTGTCTGCGAGGCCCGTCAACCCGCTAACCTCCACTGTTTGGCTGCTGTTATCCTGCTGTTCACGGTTGTTGGGAAGGGGGGGGGTGTATATTTAGAAATGGATGCTGTAAATATGAGCTGTTTTGTTTTGTTTTGTTTGCGTAGGTACAAGCATTTCTTACGGGACCTGGTGGAGAACACGAGCCCGGAGCACCATGAGTTTCAGCAGCTCTCAAGTAAGAGCGCCCCCTACTGGCCCCTCCATCGCCATCACACTGATCACTCACGTGGGTCATTCTGCTGATGACATGCCATGTTTACATCACATAGAAACGTGTGTGTGTATGTCTGTGTGTGTGTGTGTGTGTGTGTGTGTGTGTGTGTGTGTGTCTTAGATTAAAGAGCATCTCTATTTACAAAGATGAGACAAATTTACAAACATGAGCCTTTCTCTCATCTCAGTTGGATTAGTGCAATGTCCCTCTGTCTTAGCCTGACTGTCTTTGAGTCCGTCTCATGAATCTGCCAGGAAGAGGAAGTGATGTCACGACATCAGTCTTTTATTTAAACATCAACAAGTCCAAGAGGCTTTGTGCAGCGTTTTAGGACTGCGGGGTGCGTGCGATTTACACTTTGAGAAATGCGCGGGGAGGGAGGGGAGGAGGGAAGGGAGGGGAGGGAAGGCTGGGCTGTAAAACAGCACAAAGAAAGTCAATCGTTGGCGAAAGAGAGGCCCGTCTCACCCGTGTTCGGGTCATAAAGAGCGCTGTTCCTCTCCTCTGCTCTTTTATCACGGGCTGTTATTATCGCCGAGCCTTACGCGGCTCGAGGAGGGGGGAGCTGAACGCGAGCCCATGTTTTCTATCTGGATTTTAAAATCGTTAATTGGGACCTGACCAGGAGACGCGAAGCGTGAGATATATTAATAAATAATATTTCAAAATCAACAGAAGCCTGATAATAACTAATTTCCAGTCCCAATGTCAAATAAACAGCCGATCATACTTAAGCATAAATTTACACACAGAATTATTTATGCGTTTTAATTAAAATCTGGTTGTGCAGCTGTGTGCTGCTTTTTTGCTTACAAATTAAAACGGCCGTGATATTTCATTCTCTAAGATGAAGGAGCATTCTATTAGCCCTTCCTGTTTTCACTTGATGGATTTCATTTTTCTCGCTACTTTTTCGTGCTGTGTCTCATTAGGAAATTATTGCTTTTTAAAAAGTAACCCCAGCAAATGACATTGTATTTTATCCAAGCGCACAATTA
The DNA here is from genome assembly GCA_029706075.1 of Aldrovandia affinis. Taxonomy (NCBI): domain Eukaryota; kingdom Metazoa; phylum Chordata; class Actinopteri; order Notacanthiformes; family Halosauridae; genus Aldrovandia; species Aldrovandia affinis. The sequence continues at coordinate 236,488 of JAINUG010000468.1, forward strand.
AGTCAAAATCATAGAAGTGCCCTTTCCCCTCAGGTTTTGACAGGGTTAGATTGAGTGAGAATCTTGCTGAATGCATTATGTTGAGTATTTTAATAATTGAATATGTGTTAATACGACTTCACAAGTCGTATTAACACATTTTCTATGATTATATTACTTATGAATTTATATATATATGTGTGTGTGTGTGTGTGTGTGTGTGTATTTATTTATTTATTTATTTATATTTTATAATGTTCTAATCCAGGGAAAGTCATTTCTAAAAGATTGATTTGATGATCAGTCTGGCAGTGTAGTGTAATGGTTAGGGAGCTGGGTTTGTAACTCAGAGGTTACAGGTTCAATTCCCAGGTGGGTTTACCACTTGTTGAACGTACAACTTCAATAAACAACATTTTATATCATGCAAAAAAAAAAGATTATTCAGCAATTCCACGTAGGCCTACCGCCACACACAGATGCACTATTTTAATGTGTGCGCGGTTATGTGTGTGTTGTATAACTATATGTTGCAGGGCTGTAGCAGCATTGCTCTGGTCGCTGTAGAGAGAGTTTGGTAATGTTACTAATATAAAATAATGTTACATGACCAAGAGTACTATGTTACTGTGCATGGTAATAGCTGTAATGACATTGTCATTTCTGGCGACGGAACCCTTGCTGTAAGAGGGGTTTGCTGTAAGAGGGAGTTCTCGCTTGTAATAACGACCTGCCTAATTCAGGCGCTGTAATACTTGCATAGAGGGAGTTCCTCTGTAATGACCCTTGCTGTAAGAGGGTTTGCTGCAGAGGGAGTTCTCTGTAATGTCGTGGCGTGGTAATGGAGCGCGCACGCTGTAATGACCTGTAAGAGGGTTTGCTGTAGAAGAGGGGTTTGCTGTAGAGGGAGTCCTCTGTAATGTCGTGGCGTGGTAATGGAGCGCGCACGCTGTAATGACCCTTGCTGTAAGAGGGGTTTGCTGTAGAGGGAGTTCTCTGTAATGTCGTGGCGTGGTAATGGAGCGCGCATGCTGTAATGACCCTTGCTGTAAGAGGGGTTTGCTGTAGAGGGAGTTCTCTGTAACGCTGTAATGACACGCTGTAATGACCCTTGCTGTAAGAGGGGGTTTGCTGTAGAGGAGTTCTCTGTAATGTGTCGTGGTAATGGAGCGCGCACGCTGACCCTTGCTGTAGAGGGTTTGCTGTGGGAGTTCTCTGTAATGTCGTGGCGTGGTAATGGGTCTTGCTGTAAGAGGGTTTTGCTGTAGAGGGAGTTCTCTGTAATGTCTCGCGCTGCCCTGTGATGGGACCTAATGGGTCTCGCGTCTAAGGGGCGATTCGGCTCGGGCTGTGTGTGTGTGTGTGTGTGTGTGTGTGTGTGTGTGTGTGTGTGTGTGTGTGTGTGTGTGTGTGTGCTGGGCCTTAGCAGAGGCTGACAACAGCTTGCCCTCGGACTCAGACGGAGGGGCAGGAGCAGCGGTGCCATGACGAAGCCGCTACGCTTTCTGGCCCCTTCTCGCCACAAATACGCAAATACGGACGGCCTGTGACCATCCTCGTGGGGTGTTAAATTCGTGCGGTTAGTTCGAGCAGATTTATTCAAGAGAAGAAGAAGAAGAAGAAGAGAAAAAAATGCGATAAACAGGAGCATCCGTCGAGGAATGAGCCCTTGTGTGAGGAGACTCCTGCCTGGTGGGGGGGCGGGGTGAGGGAAAGTGCTCGTACACACGAGTCACTTTGGAGGCCCTAATAAGATGAAGGCGCACCGTCTCTTCGCTGGGACGTTTAATGGGGTACAGAGCGCCCGGTGCGGCAGAGAGCTCTACCCGCGCCCGTCCGCAGAGCGCGCCCTCCTCCCCCTCCTCCTCCTCCTCCTCCTCCTCCCTCCTGCGCTCGTCCCCCTCCTCTCCCCCTCTCCTCCTCCTCCTCCTCCTCCTCCTCCTCCTCCTCCTCCTCCTCCTCCCCCGGCTCCACAGCCAGCACCAGCACCGGCCCGGTTTGATATTTTAATTTCCCCCCAGCCAGGGTCACCCCCCGCCCCTCTGGGAACCGGTGACGAGATCAAACAGGGAGCCCCGCCTCCACCACACCGGGGGGCGGGGTAAGAGCGCAAAACAAACGGAGGGTTACCATGTTTGCACCAAGACACTGGTGTGCTTTTCCTGCGGCACTCACAATACTACTGTTTGCTCATGTAAAAACTTGGCTGTTTTCTAGTGTGTGTCTCTCTGTCTGTGTCTGTCTGTCTGTCTGTCTGTCTGTCTGTCTGTCTGTCTGTCTGTCTGTCTGTCTGTGTGTGTGTGTGTGTGTGTCTGTGTGTGTGTAAACACATGTACACTGATACACTGAGCATCAAAATAAATCCCTAACTATGAATGTATGTTGTTTTGTGAAATATACAGATTTTGGATATACATTTTCTTTGTGTCCCTTTTGAATAACTGATTAACTGCCCTGATGTGCTTGAGTAACTCTGACCGTGGCACGAGCACCACATTGACCTGTTTGAACCTGTTTGAACCTGTTTGAACCTGTTTGAACCCGTTTGAACCCGTTTGAACCCGTTTGAACCCGTTTGAACCCGTTTGAACCTGTTTGAACCTGTTGAGCGTGAGCCTGGTGAGATTGAGTGCTCTTTACTCTCAACCTGATGCACGTATTCAGAGGTGTTTGCTTATCCCACACACCTCCTATTTCCAGCCTATCATTAGAGAAATAAATATACACTTTAACCACTTGTTCAATGGTTAGATTATGTTTATATATATATGCCTGTTTATTGCATAACTAGATAGAAACAACGCCCTTTACAGATCATTACTGTGTGTGCAGATGTGCCATTCTGAATGGCGGCACCACCCATTTGAAACAAAACTTGACCCCCACCCCTCTCACACACACACACACACACACACACAAATAAATAATGTGCCCATAATGCACCCAACCAGACACACACAACTGTTTTCATCTCAAAAGGGCTTGTTAAATGCTTTCAGATCCAAACGAATCTGTGCTAATTGGCTAGCTCCAGAGTTAGCGCTCCGCGCGTTAATGCATCCGCGTGGAGTAACGCTTTGACTGTGCGCATGCCAGGGGCGGTGAAGGCGGTCTCGGGGTGTCTCACCGTATCCAGGACAACGCCCGCAGCCACGAGAACCACCTGCAGATCCAGAGGGTTCAGAAACTGCTGAAAGGACGAAAGACCAAGGTGCTGGCTCCAGGTTAGTTCCTGTGATCATCTATTCCTTTCATCTCTTCCAGGAGACCACCCCTTTTCGGCTGTCTTTGGGGAGATTCAAAGATTTATTAACGCCACCAAAGTAAGATTATAAAGGGGTGCTAATTATTCATTAAAAAACATTTTTTTTAAAGGGGGAGAAAAAAAACTATCAAACTAAGTGGGGAAAATTAAGATCAAATGCAAGGCGGTAATTGGTTGTTCTTGGGGAGGGGAGGTGGGCAGGGAGGGAGGGAGGGAGGGAAGGGGAGGGTGTTGAAAAAGGTGCCTTCTTTCCTCCCTCATCTTCTCCCCATTTCTTCTTTCTTGACTTGTGGAGTTTGTGGCCCCTTTCTTCCTGCCTCAATGCCTTTGTGTCTCCCAGGAGAGATGCCCACGTGCACAACACACAGAAACCTGCCAATCTCCCCCAGGACCAATTAACGCCGCTGCACATCTTGTGGGCAGGCAGATAAAAAGGAAGCAGAGAGAGAGTGTGTGTGTGTGTGTGTGTGTGTGTGTGTGTGTGTGTGTGTGTGTGTGTGTGTGATGGGGAGGTGGTGGATTGTGATGAATACACAACAAGCAGAGGGTGGATATTGAGAGTTTATACTCTTTCTCATCCAAACTCTGGGGCCCTGTGTATTCGTCCACTGAGAGAGAGAGAGAGAGAGCGCTCTCATCCAATAACACCAGGATCCCCCCCCCTTCACACCGCCGTTTCCCATCCCCACGACTCCCTGCTTAATGTGGGTAAAGGAAAGCGACGTTTTACAAATAAGTCACCTTAAAGCCCTTGAAAGGAATTAAGCAGCGCAGCAGGAAGTGCTGAGCTGGGGGCCTCGGACTGAAGCCGGGGATCGATGGCATATCGATACGCGCGCACGCTGACCTGCCTGCCTGTCTGTCTGTCTGCGTCTGTCTCTCTCTGTCTGTCTGTCTGTGTGTGTGTCTGTCTGTCCGTCCGGCCAGCCAGAGCGCGTCCCAGCAACACACCGTCACCAGGCAGCGGTGCCCTGTGCCTCCACAGCGCCAGTGTGCTACAGGGGCTCAGAGAGGAGCTAATGAGGAATCGATCAAACGTCCCTCTGCCCTGGGAATACGACATCGTGTCGAGCCCCACCTGGTTACCATGACCCGCTCGCTTGTTGTTCCTGTTATTGTCATTATGAAACACTAAACTTCAGATTTTTTGGGGGGGGGGGTTTAAATCATTAAATTGTATATTTATGAGACACTAATGAAAGTGGTTTATTCCCTGGAATAATCCGTGTGGAATCAGAGCCAACATCTATAATTGTGTAAGAATGTTATTAACTGCGAATGATTTCCTTGTATGGGCAGCCAACTATCAAAACATCTCGCCTTTTAAGTCTTCCTAAACCTCTGCGGGGAAAAAAATCATTTGTTTATTTCATTATTTGTGGACACATGCGGACGGGCCGGAGGCGTTTGTTGTGTGACCTTTAGTGCTGACCTGCACCCCTGCGAGGTCACAGCCCTTTGAACAGCAGCAAGAGGGTGCTTTTGAAATGGGGAGTTGAAAGAGCGCGACGTAGAAACTGGACCTTGAAAGTCCCGCTCTTTGAACCTGGCAGAGGGGAACAGGCAGGACCCACAATGGACCCCCCCGCACACCAGGGCAAGGAAGATCTCAGACAGAGAGAAACAGGGCTGAGAGAGAGTGTTGGAGTGGATTGTAATTACTGAACAACCACACAACATTTACATTTACATTTTAGGCATTTAGCAGATGCTCTTATCCAGAGCTACTTTCACAGTTTTTACATTTCTTTACATACAATCCATTTATACAGCTGGATATTTTACTGAAGCAGTTCAGGTTAAGTACCTTGCTCAAGGGTACAACGGCAGTGTCCCCACCTGGGAATCGAACCTGCAACCTCTGAGTTACAAGCCCAGCTCCCTAACCATTACACTACACTGCCAGCCTTTATTTTGATTATATATGAGAGATGGCCCAGATGGACTCTTCCTCTGCTGAGATTGTTGTTCGTATGAATATGCAGATGAATATACTCACTCTCATCAGTGTTGTAAACGTATGTGTCGGTCCCTGTTGGCGCTTCATAATCTTGTACAGTACTGTGGGGGAAACGAGCGCAATGGGGTTATTATTTGGTATATATAAGTAGCATGCGTGTTACTGACTGGGTTTTTTTAGATGATTGATTGCACTACACTGACTAAATAAAATACCTTACAGGATTATAAATAAACAATTTCAGTAATATACGCTAAAAGCAGTAATATACAGTAGCAAGTTATTTGACACAGACCGAGAATCCATCCATTAAGTTAGAGCATCTGAAGTCTAGACTTTCCAAAGTTTTTCAAAATGCTCCGAGCAATCTTCTCCAGTCACTCTGATGACCGATTCGTTAATTAATCCAACGAGCGGTCAACGTGCGCACACAAAAATACGTGCACGCTCAAAACGGCTGGAAAAATTTAATTTTCTCTAATTTTTTGTGACCTGAGTTGCCAGCCACGACGAGCCCTGACACTGGGGAATAAAGCCCCAAACCCCTCATCAGTGTTTATAACCCAGATATTAAATGTTTATTACACTTCTGAGGGCAGAAGTCAGTGTTTATACCTGGGATATTAAACGTTTATTAAACTCCTGTGGGCAGAATTGTTCGTAACCAGGTTATTACGTTTATTAAACTCCTGAGATCATAGGAGAGCTGCGGAAATGTTTTCGTACCAGAGGAGCGCCTGAAATGTGCAGTCAAGCCTCTCGGCCACTGGGAACCCGATTGGCCCAGAGCCTGCGGCCCCGGCCAATGAGCAGAGAGCACGGGGCACTGAGCCAGTGGATCCCAAATTAATTTAAATCCTGTGGCCTCATCCAGGCCCCCCCCCCCACCACCCTTCCACTGAAGAATCGACAGAAGGACTCAATGAACTACTAATTATGCTGCGCACACGCACACTCATGCTGATGTCATTTTAAGAACAAAGATGTTTGATGATGAGAACAGGCCCGTTTGGCTGGTCACTTTGTCCACACAGCATCCAGCACGGTACTGGGTCAAACATGGTCTTTAACAGCCCTAGTGTCCCTGTCTCTACTATGAGTCCTGCTTCACTGCTCCATGCACTGTTAACTTACTAGTGTCAGTGTGAAAAGATCTTCGGTGATTCACTTTAATAATCCCTTGTAACTTTTTCAAAGTCTTTCTTTGTAACTTTAAGTTTGATACCTGGAGTCTCGTTGCCCTTCTTCATCCAGATAGTTTTGGGTTGGTCAAATATTGATTTGTAAATATGTTGTAATTTATTGCCCAAAAATGTATCTTAAATCCACATATCAATTTACTCATGGGCGTATAAGTTCTTGAACTTTGAACAAGGTTTTATTTTTGTTATTTACTAGACTATGACAAAGTAGCTATTCTTACCTGGCCCTTCTTGGCCAGGCCATGAGAAGTCTAAATTGCCCTGTAGGTGTGAGTGTGTGAGTGAATGGTCTTGACCCAGGCCGCCATTGTAAATAAGAACTTGTTCTTAATGGCTTGCCTGGTTAAATAAAGGTTAAATATAAATAAATAAAAGGTGATATGATGATGATTAGAGATTAAAGAATGAATGGATTGATTTAATTTCCCCAGTTAGCCAGGGCTGTTGATTCTTTGGGTCTAATTAGTGTACCTTTTTTTATTATTATTATTATTATTTTTTAAACAATCCACAAAGGAGGATCAACCGTCCCTTCCTTAATATGCTGTGGATCTGTCCAGGGAGACCGCAGTACACACGCAGGACAGTGAAGTGGCTTTCTTTCTGTAGTCCTCATCTTCACAACCCTGAATAACCCTGTGATTGGGGTGAAGCACCAGCTGTAGGGGCCACACCAGGGAAGGCAAGGTTGTGACGGAGGTCTTTTATGACTCAGTTGTGCTGTGATGTTAATTGTGTGACTGAGCGTGTGCATGTGTTGGTATCTGTAGAGACCCACATAGCAAGCGCAGCGCCCCTCAGAATGTTCTGTTCTGTCCGGTTTGCAGTGTGCGCCGGTCTCCGGTATCCCATCTTTATCATTCCCGTCTCCAGGCATTTACATTACATTACATTTTAGGCATTTAGCAGACGTTAATCCTAAAAGGGATTAACAAAGTAAAATACCAAAGATTTTTTAAGATAAGTGGGGTCAGCAGAACAAGAGGCCACAGGTGGAAATTAGTTAAAGGCAAATTCACAGATATTAGGAAGTTTTTCTTTACACAGTTGTTGCCTGGAACAGCTTGCCAGGTCAGGTAGTAGAGGCATTTTCAAGGCCAGGCTAGATGTTTAGATGTTCTTTAGATTAGGACATGATGAGCCAAGATGGGCCGAACGGCCCGTTCTCATCATTATGTATTCTTATGTTCTTATGTTCTTATGTTCTTATCCAGATCGACTTACACAGTTTACATTTCTTTACATAATCAATTTATACAGCTTTTTTTATTTTACTGAAGCAATTCAGGTCAAGTACCTTTAGCTCAAGGGTACAACGGCAGTGCCCCACCTGGGGATTGAACCAGCAACCTCTGAGTCACAAGCCCAGCTCCCTAACCAGGCCTGCGGATCTTCACAGGAGGAGTGGATTCTCTCCCATGACCCTCTCCGTCTGTCCCCTCCCAGGTCGCTGGTACGTGCGTGAGGGCTGGCTGAAGGTGGTGCCGGCCAAGGGGACCGAGGCCAAGCCCAAAATGTTCTTCCTGTTCTCCGACATCCTGCTGCTGACCAGGCCCTGCAGCTCGATGCACCCCACCAACGCAGACAAGTTCGCCTGCCAGCACGTGTACCCGCTGCAGGACAGCTCCGTGGACAAGGTGTTCGGCCACACCCAGAGCCAGGGCGGCCTCATCAGCGTGAGTCACCTGCAGTGGGGGTTTTTGGGGGGGACAACAAAATGTACATACACGCATTTGGCCCCCAGTGCCATCTGGCCAAACTTTCTGCAGTCTGGCAAATAGTTTTGTTACTGAAAGATAATAACTATTCAAAAGTAATTCTCGATTAACTTGTGTGCTGCATACTCACGATGGTAAACGCAACAGAAGAGAGTAGATATTTGTTATCTGGGATGAGTTTACATATGGGGGGGAGACGTGGTACATTTATTGTGCTGGTAATGTTTTATCACTAAGTCACTAATTTATTTATTTATTCACTCACTCATTCACTCATCCATTCATTTTATTCACTCATTCACAGTCTCACTCATTAGTTTATTCACTCACTCACTCACACACTCAGTCACTTCCACTCTCTCACCCACCAACCCATCCACTCACTCATTCACTCATTAACTCATTTCTTCACTGACTCACTCATTATGGTATGGGCATCTCGTTGGAGTCACTGGGTCCGATTATTACTCTGCATGGTAGAATTACACCCAGGGAATACGAAGCCATTTTAGGTGACTAGGTGCACTTCAAGATGTTCCCATTGTCCCATGACAATTACACCTCCTTAAACACTGCTAAATGGATTCTAGAGTGGTTTTATGAACACCAGGATGAAGTCAAGCACCTTAATAATAATAATAATAATAATAATAATATATGCCATTTAGCAGATGCTTCTATCCAAAGTGACTTACAGTAGTGAATGCATACATTTTTCAGTATATGTGACCCCATTGGGGATTGAACCCACAACCTAAGTGTTGCCAACGCTGTGCTCTACCTACTGAGCCACACAGAACCACATGGCCTCTCCAATCACCAGATCTAAACATCGTTGAACCTTTATGGGAAGTTCTGGTATGTAGAGTATGGGGAGATTTCCACCATCGTCATCTCTCAAAGAACTGGAGGCTTTCCTTCTTGAGGAATGGTCCAATATTGCACTAGAAACAGTTCAAAACTTGTATAGCAGCATTTGAAGAAGGATTGAAGCTGTTCTCAAGGCAGAGGGTGGCCCCAACCCTTATCAGGATTAAATATACATGTATTGTTTGGTGTTTCCAATATTTTGTCTAACCCCTACATTTGCGTGTACTTACTCTGCATATACGTACTCTTTTCTTTAAAATGTGTCGGCCCTGCGTGTGTCAGTTTATACATTTTAATTTGTCACCGTATTTGCATTAGTTTGCACGCAACCTATTAAAATTACACTAAGAAACATATTCTACATTTTGCAAATATAGTGGCTTATATGAAAGCAATAACCATCGTAATGTTCGCTGTGGGTTATGAATATGGCCATAACCCATTAGCCTCTGTAATGCTGGGCGAGGGTTTATACTGCTAATACCCTCAGTATTAAGCTGAAATACCGCAGCATAATTACGGTAATGACCACGACTGTAATATCCAAACATGGCTATTATGGCTATGCGGTATAATTTTGTGTTTATTTTTCCCAGTAAGTGGTAGGGCACGGTGGTGATGGTTTTGTGCCAGATCACACTGATTTGTAGTGCACATGAACACAGATTGTACACAGCTCCGCTGCCTAACTGCTACAGCTGGGTGTTTCTTTAAACTGACTGTGTAATGGCCTGTTTGGCTACTCTTATTACTGTGAACTGGTCGTTAACTTCATTATTTGCAAAATATATTATTTTTGTTTGGCCATTTGGCCCCCAGTGCCGTCTGGCCAAGCTTTCTGCAGTCTGGCAAATAGTTTTGTTACTGAAAGATAATAACTATTCAAAAGTATTCTCGATTAACTTGTGTGCTGCATACTCACGATGGTAAACGCAACAGAAGAGAGTAGATATTTGTTATCTGGGATGAGTTTACATATGGGGGGGAGACGTGGTACATTTATTGTGCTGGTAATGTTTTATCACTAAGTCACTAATTTATTTATTTATTCACTCACTCATTCACTCATCCATTCATTTTATTCACTCATTCACAGTCTCACTCATTAGTTTATTTCACTCACTCACACACTCAGTCACTTCCACTCTCTCACCCACCAACCCATCCACTCACTCATTCACTCATTAACTCATTTCTTCACTGACTCACTCATTATGGTATGGGCATCTCGTTGGAGTCACTGGGTCCCATTATTACTCTGCATGGTAGAATTACACCCAGGGAATACGAAGCCATTTTAGGTGACTAGGTGCACTTCAAGATGTTCCCATTGTCCCATGACAATTACACCTCCTTAAACACTGCTAAATGGATTCTAGAGTGGTTTTATGAACACCAGGATGAAGTCAAGCACCTTATAATAATAATAATAATAATAATAATAATATATGCCATTTAGCAGATGCTTCTATCCAAAGCGACTTACAGTAGTGAATGCATACATTTTTCAGTATATGTGACCCCATTGGGGATTGAACCCACAACCTAAGTGTTGCCAACGCTGTGCTCTACCTACTGAGCCACACAGAACCACATGGCCTCTCCAATCACCAGATCTAAACATCGTTGAACCTTTATGGGAAGTTCTGGTATGTAGAGTATGGGGGAGATTTCCACCATCGTCATCTCTCAAAGAACTGGAGGCTTTCCTTCTTGAGGAATGGTCCAATATTGCACTAGAAACAGTTCAAAACTTGTATAGCAGCATTTGAAGAAGGATTGAAGCTGTTCTCAAGGCAGAGGGTGGCCCCAACCCTTATCAGGATTAAATATACATGTATTGTTTGGTGTTTCCAATATTTTGTCTAACCCCCTACATTTGCGTGTACTTACTCTGCATATACGTACTCTTTTCTTTAAAATGTGTCAGCACTGCGTGTGTCAGTTTATACATTTTAATTTGTCACTGTATTTGCATTAGTTTGCACGCAACCTATTAAAATTACACTAAGAAACATATTCTACATTTTGCAAATATAGTGGCTTATATGAAAGCAATAACCATCGTGTAATGTTCGCTGTGGGTTATGAATATGGCCATAACCCATTAGCCTCTGTAATGCTGGGCCGAGGGTTTATACTGCTAATACCCTCAGTATTAAGCTGAAATACCGCAGCATAATTACGGTAATGACCACGACTGTAATATCCAAACATTATGGCTATGCGGTATAATTTTGTGTTTATTTTTCCCAGTAAGTGGTAGGGCACGGTGGTGATGGTTTTGTGCCAGATCACACTGATTTGTAGTGCACATGAACACAGATTGTACACAGCTCCGCTGCCTAACTGCTACAGCTGGGTGTTTCTTTAAACTGACTGTGTAATGGCCTGTTTGGCTACTCTTATTACTGTGAACTGGTCGTTAACTTCATTATTTGCAAAATATATTATTTTTTGTTTGGCCATTTGGCGCCCAGTGCCGTCTGGCCAAGCTTTCTGCAGGCTGGCAAATAGTTTTGTTACTGAAAGATAATAACTATTCAAAAGTAATACTTATCTTGTGAAAATAAAATAAAACACACATTGTTGAATTGTTGCGCGTGCGCACACACACAGACACACACGCACACACGCACGCACGCACAAACTGTCATGTGTTCACACAGAGACGCATGTGCGTGAACACACACACACACACACACACACACACACACAGACAGACAGACACACACACACACTCCCTGTCATTTGCTCGCTTGCACACACACACACACACACGCATGCACGTACGCACACACACAAACTGTCGTGAACTACAGTAAATACACGTCTTATTTATGCTCGTGTGTGTCAGGGATCTCTCGTACTCTGTGTCTGGTTCCCTGGGCAGTGAGGCACACCATGCTCTTTACAGGAGAGATTTCTACACCCAGCAAGCTCCCGCACAAAGCTTCGGCTCAATCTGATTGGCCGAATCAGGATCTAGATGACTCGTGTGCCCCTGTTTGTTTTGGTGGTTTGCGTTTGATGTCAGGTGTAATATTAATTTTGTCCACTGCTGCATTGGACTGCTGAGGCCTGAGAAGAAGATAGCGCCATTTCTTCACTCCTGGCATGTTTTTATTCATTTATTTTTTACTCGATTTTGGACTGCCGAGGCCTTTTTGCTGTAGTCATGTCTCTTTCTGTGCTTAGAGATCGAAGCCAAGGAAGGTATGTCCGAAGGACCGTTTTAAACAGGGATGCAAGAGTAGTATATGGTTAACTTATTTACCCGTAACTTATAGTGACTCAGTTGCGTATGTCTTTGTTATGTACTGCAGCCAGATGAAACTGTAACTCGAATGAAAACTCTGCGAGCTCCGCCGTTAGTGTTCCTGTATTCCTAGAGCCGGCGTCATGATGCTTTTTGTTTATTTGTTTATTTGTTTTTCTGCGGGAGGACTGTCATTTCAGTTTGACGCTAGGGCTGCAGAAAGCAGAATCAGAACTTCCGATAACTTGTGCTTGTTGTTCTGCCGCATGAGATCTCTTTGCTCTCTCTCTGTCACACTCTCCCTCTCCCTCTCCCTCTCTCTCTCTGTCACACACACACACACACACACACACACACTCTCTCTCTCTCCTTCTCTCTCTCTCTCTCTGTCACACACACACACACACACACACACACACTCACACTCTCTCCTCTCTCTCTCTCTCTCTCCTGGGTTAATGTGATCGGCTCCGTTCTGACAGTTACCTCTTGTTTTGAGAGTGCCGTCAGGCAGAACGGCAGGGGGACACCTCTCTCCAAATCCCCCAGGCCTCGCGTGACACGGGCTGGATCCGCCATTGCCTCGTAGAAGGAGTCCGCCCTCGTTTCCCCCTCCCTCTGAGGTTGACAAAGTGGATGGCTCCCCTGGCATGCCACATCAGGGTGAGCTGTGGCTGTGGAGGGTCTGGGGTGTGGCATGCTGTGGGGCTATGGAAAGGGGGTGAGGGTCTGGCTGTGAGGTGTGGAGTGTGCACAGACTGTGGATGCTGGTGTGAGGGTCTGGCTGTGAGGGTGAGGGTGTGGCTGTGGGGCTATGGCTGTGTGAGGGTCTGGCTGTGAGGGTGTGGCTGTGGATGTGTGAGTGTGAGTGCAGTACAGGCGTGGTGTGGCTCTTGTCTCCACGGTGCAGTACAGATCAGGCTCTGCTCAGATCTGAACCACTGTGGCGGTGCGCAGACACGCCAGTGTGCACAGACTCAGGGGTCGAACAGAGCCACAGCTGCGTCGTGTGCAGTACATCGTGTGCAGTATAGATCAGCTGTGTCGTGTGCAGTACAGATCAGCTGTGTCGTGTGCAGTACAGATCAGCTGTGTCGTGTGCAGTACAGATCAGCTGTGTCGTGTGCAGTACAGATCAGCTGTTCAGCAGAAGCTTTATCCTTCCTGGTTTTGTGCTCCTTTATTGGCAGTGTTGGGGGTACTGTCCAGAGGGTCGCGGGTTCAAATCCCTAACGGGGTATTGCTGTTGTTCACCTGAGCGGCATAGCTCACCTCCGTAGTAAAACTCCAGGCAGGCTACAGAATGCGTAAGATGTACATTTATTATTAAGAACGGTGAGTTGGCCCAGTTACCGCTGCATGCTGGCATTAACAAGACGTCGGGGTGTTAGACCCGCAGCCAGAGGGCTTTGAGTTCAGCGTACCTCTCTTAACAAGGTTACCTGACCTCCGATGGATGAATGACCTCCACTCTGCTGCGTAAACAAGCTCTGGAATCTGTCTGCCTCTGCTCAGGAGATTAATAATGCCATTATATATGGTGTTTTGCTTCATGAAGATGTACAAAATATTGAGTTAATGACGGTCTGTCTCCCCTACTTAAGCAGCGGTGCACAAGGCCCTGCAAACTTTCAAATGTAAAACAAACAGTCTTTAGGATGAAGGCATGTTTTTAGGGTCGGCCATTTGTAAAACTCCTTTTGTAAAACCCTCTGCTTTTTGTTCTCTCTCTCCCACCTGTACCTGTATAAAAACTCTCTCCCTCTCTCTCTCTCCCTCCCACCTGTACCTGTATAAAAACTCTCTCCCTCTCACTCTCCCACCTGTACCTGTATAAAAACTCTCTCTCCCTCTCTCCTCTCTCTCTCACTCTCCCACCTGTACCTGTATAAAAACTCTCCCTCTCTCTCTCTCCCTCTCTCCTCTCCCACCTGTACCTGTATAAAACCTCTCTCCCTCTCTCTCTCTCCTCTCTCTCTCTCCCACCTACCTCCTCTCTCTCTCTCCCTCTCTCTCTCTCTCCTCTCTCTCTCTCTCTCTCCCACTTGTACCTGTATAAAAACTCCCCCTCTCTCTCTCTCCCCCCAAGCACCTCTCATATGTTGACTAAATATACCGGGCGCACATTAGTAAAAGTGCACTGTTTACAGTGTGTGTGGGAAGCAGACGTCTCCAGTCCCCAGAGACAGGGGAATGTAATGTCAGGACTGCCGGTGATGATCCAGCCAAACACTGATGTCTGACAAGGCACAAACATTTGCATCCGTATAAATCATTCAAAACCCAATCTCAGAACGTGCACACACACAAAAAAGAAAACGGAGCACAGGGTTATGAAAACAAACAGAGATGCTGGGGTATAAGTCGTGATTAGGGGTGTTTCTGGGGTGGCCTGCGTGCCATGGGTACGCTTATAGACCTGGGAACCATTTGCCTTTTGGGGGCAGTGGAAAAACAGTCCCAAATATCTTCAGCGTGTGGGGCAGAGGACAGCCTTGCTTGTCCTGCAAGGTCAGGATTAGGCGTGCACTGACACAACTTCTAGGCCGATTTCAGTGTCTGATATTTTCTCGTCGGTATCTGCCTGTTCTGAGAGCGATATTTAAAGGGGGTTGTGTCTAACGCAAACTGCAGTCTATCACACAGGTAGGCCTGCATGCCATTTCTTATACCTGGTCAACTACAAACGAATGATCAAATCTGCTTCTATAGAGGATCAGCTGTGTGGTCAAGTTATCTGTAACATAGGTGTGATGGCAAGTCAAATCTGCTTCTATAGAGGATTAGCTGTGTGGTCAAGTTATCTGTAACATAGGTGTGATGGCAAGTATGCCAGCACAGATTCAGTATGTTGTTGGTTTTAAACTTTGGCCTGTCCGCTCTTTGCCAAAAGTAAACCTGACCCCAGCGATGGCGGCTCGTCAGCTTTTAGTTTGCAAAACCTGATTTACTCTTTGCTATTGGCCAGAGGGTTTAGTCAGTCAGAGGTCCCTAAAGACCTCTACATGCTTCTGCGTAACTTGTGCAACATCTTCACGGTTCGCGCAATGCAACAATGTCACAAGCACTCTGCAATTTGTACCTCTGCGCAACCTATGCAACATGGTGTCCTTAGTACACTAGTAGGCGTAAATGTATTGAACGAGGTCGGTAAAGTTTTCATGAAAGCAGGGAAACTCCTGTACCTTCAAACTTCTTCAGCCAATCTTTCCTGAAGCTGGTTCATTTTATACCGCGTCGAACAAATGATGCTAGCTATCTATATCATTAGCTACTAGCGTGATGAACTATGACTATGACAGCTCCGCCTCCATTCGCTAACCAACCAATCAATGATGCGCAACATCTACGTGAACGGTTGCGCTGCAGACACCCTCTGAAACTCCGTAGGTCGCAAAGGTTGCGTTGATGTTGCAGAGCCCTGGTTGTGTTGCTGTCGCGTTGTTGTCATTTGAGCATGTAGACCCTTTAGTCCAGGGGTTCTCAAACTGTGGGTTGTGGGAGGGTTTGTAGTAGAGGTGGGTCGCTAGACACAAATTTACAGCCTTCCATTAACATGCAGAGCGCTCATATGAAACACGGCATGCGCCGTGTGCACTGTGCTGCCCCAGTGGCAGTGTGCATGCAGTCGTGTCGGCGTAGCTGAATTCCATCGCTGGGATTTGACGTTTGTTAAAAATTTTTTTTGTTTAAAAAAAATTTTTAAAAATGCATCCTTCGGGGCTGAGCAAAGAAGGATCTTGCTTGAGTGATTTTATTGATTGTGTCAGGCCTTCCATATGTTAGGCTACCTTTCGATTAGGGGGTGGGTCACACAAAACGTATCCGCTCATCAAGTGGGTTGTCGTGGGCTCAAAGTTTGGGAACCCCTAGGGGCGGCGGATAGCGTAGCGGTCTAACGCACCACACTTTGGCTGGTCCGGTGTGGTGTGCGCTGCCTGTCAGGGACGCGGTTCGAAACCCGCATCTCTACCAGACCGGCCCTGGTCATCAGCCCCGATCGGAAGCGGCGTTTGGCTGTCCGCCTCCGGGGGAGGAGAGCCGGCACAATTCCGTCTCGGAAGAGGCAGATCTATCGGCCCGGAAAGAGTGTCTCGACCCGGAGGACGGCAACCAAATTGGGAGAAAAAATTAAAATTAAAATGTTTCAAAAAAGTTTGGGAGCCCCTAGTTTGACTGATAACATCAGCAGTCGCCATTTCCCCTGCCCTATCACCATCGACCGGCCCCCACAGCGTAACCGTACACATCTGGGACTTTGTTTATTATTTCCACAGTGGCCCGTTCTGTCGGAGAGGAGCGTTCTCAAGATTAGGCTGCAGATCCGTTCCTTCCTCCCTTCCTTCCTCCCCAGTAAATACATCTTCCTCAAGCCTGCCACCGCCTTTCATTTAAGCACTTAGCATTATCTCACAGAAGAAATGGCATTTCATTACCTTGTTATCCCATAAAGCCAAAATGCATACTCGATAACATTAAGGGTAATTTCTCATAAAGACACATTATCGATCCGGGCCCTACCTGTAAGAAGGGAAAATTGCTATCAGCACTCCCCGGCCTTTGCATCACGGCCTGAAGAATTACACAAAAATTAAATTTGACAGCAGTAAGTGTGCGCCCCGCAATCCAGACCGCCAATTTATATGCAAAACGAAAAGGGCTTTATGAAAATTTCCTCCCATTTTCTCACGCATATTTGGAAGAGAAAGCCTTTTTTTTTTCTCTCTCTCTCTCTTCCCTGTTTTTTTCTCTTTTTCTCTCTCATTCTGTACCCCCCCGTCCTCCATCCCTCCCTCCCTCCCTCCATCTCTCTCTCTTTTTCTGTCTTCCTTTTTCCTTTCTGTATGCCTTTTCTCCCTAATATCCCTACTACTTAAATATTACACTGCATCCACAGCGCACTCCTTTGATGTATAAATAATCAAGCTAAATTATGTGCAGTGTGGAGGCCTGGGTTCTGCCATTCCTATTTTACAAAGTAATTTCTACCCTAGAGGGTCAAATTTCCTGACAAATTCTTAATTACCGCGCTGCAACAGAAGTGGAATCTATTTGTGCATAAATCACCATCATTCCCAAGTGGCAAGTAACTAATATTATCAGCCATTTCGCTTGGCCCACTCAGTGAACTCTGTAATTAGATAATACTTTTGTTGATGGTACATTTGAAATCTTAATCCATTTAATATTTTATGAGGTCCCCCCCCCATCCCAACCCCTTTATTTTAATAGGGCTATGTTAGTGACCGTTGCCTATTTAACCACCATTAAAATTCTGTCCACAACCGTAATAAAGATTAAAGATTACTAATATGCCATTCATAACCTCGTCCGTTTTCCATATAACGGGCTCCAGGTAAATGCGAAAAAGGTCATTTAATATGTGGGCCGCTAATTATAATCCCCTCGAATAGGTTTCTGTTGTAATTATGGCAGTATTTAAACTTAAAAAATTTTATTTTAAACCATTGTTTGGGGCTGGGGCTGCTGTGTTGTTTTTGGGTTTGTTGTGCAGTAATGTTGGTACACAGGTTCCTGAGATGTGGAAGTGTGATTCCCGTAATCTCACGAGATGAGCCAGGCCTTTCAGCCTGCAGTCTGGGGTCTGTTTTACCGGACAAAAAAAGAACCCTCTCAAAAAACATTTTAAAAAATACAAAGATTAAAAAAACATCCCTGAACTCAGCAGAAGAATACACTCATCCAAACCTCCTAATTAAGTGCAGAAGCAGATTTTGTATTAATATATGAATAATAGTGTGCGTGCACTTCTTTAAGCAGTGGCCTTGGCCAGCATTAGCATACAGTAGTCAAATATGGGAGAGGCGCTGTTGTCTGACACAGATTTGCCTGAAGGAGCCGAAAAAACCAAACGCTGCCTGAATATTAACAACGCTCTTGTGATGTGTGTAAGCACAGCGTTGTTCAGGGGGAACTTTGCGTTCAGTGTGCATGACACACGTTTCCGTTCTCCCACAAATTTCGAACCCACACCCTCTTGACTAGAATTGTACTTATACATTAATTCATAATTGTATATACATATTTGGTCACAAGGCTGAGCGTGATCAACTTGATGAGAAGGATGAGTGGTATCCCAGAATGCACTGGGGTCAGTAAGGCGTGATGCGCTCTCTGCTCTCGTTGGCGCGAGAGGGAGGAGTCTTCCACTGACACCATTTGCATGGGGCTGGAAACGGAAGAGAAGGGTAAATGAAATGTAAAAGAGCGCTGACATTTAGAGCCACGGCCAACAGGGC
>JAINUG010000468.1:260000-287880 GCA_029706075.1 Aldrovandia affinis
TCGAGGTTCAGTTTGGGGTAAAGTGTACACGCTGGCGTTACTGTTTCCCGTGTTTGTGGGGAAATGCAACCCTCTCCTTCTCTTCCCTCGCTGTGCACCGGCTGGTCTGAATGTCATAGACTATCGATCGTCTGCACCGGGGAAAGCACTCCATACCTCTCCTGGTGTCTGAGTGCTCTGCCAAACTTTAAATCACAGAACGGGTTTTTGGGAGAGGTGGGAGTTTGCATAGCCTTGCTGAAAGACACACACACGCACACGCACACGCACACACACACACACACACACACACACACACACACACACACACAGGGAGAGGCAGTTTTGAGCCAGAGCAGTCGATTAGACTTTTATTGAATCGATGTGCTCAGCGACAGTTGTCCCGCAAGGTTAATAGCGACAGTCTCCCAGCCCCCGGCCCCCGCCCCCGACATGGCGCATTCTGCTTGAGTGTAAAGGCTCTTAGAGGAAATCGGGTCGTCCCACTGAGGACGGGTGGGCGGGGTCCGATAAAGAGGCTCCTGGAAGTCCCAGCCGCTGATGTTATTCACTGCCGCAGAAATGTCTTCTGGGAAATGAGTGAAGCGAATGGCAAGGTGGGGTAATTTGATGATTTCACACTATAGATTTTGTAATGTTTAGTTGTTCCTAGTGGGTAGAGTCCTTTTGTGTTGCTCCTGTACCTCTACAACCACATTGTAGTTTTGGAAATAAAGCTCAAGTGACTGAATTTCAAATTAAAAGTAAGATTAAAAACCAATTCAATTGACAAGATTTGATTTCTTGTTGTTTTGCAGCTAAAACATTATTATTTTTTTTTGATCCCATTTTTTTTTTATTTTCTCACAAAAAGTAACATGAATCCAAAAGCGACCTAATATAATAATATATGCCATTTAGCAGACGCTTTTATCCAAAGGGACTTACAGTAGTGAATGTATACATTTTTCAGTATATGTGGCCCCAGTGGGGATTGAACCCACAACCTAAGCGTTACTAACTCTAGGCTCATGCTCTACATACTGAGCCACAGAGAACCACACCCCAGACCTCAGACCTCAGATCCTGTTGCTTACCACTTATTAATATGAATATTCACTGATGATACAATGCCATTATGCATCGTGATGGAAGGGTGAGGCTTCATGAACACAAAAATGGGTGAAGCCATCTTGACCCATTTGAACCAATCGTAGCGTTTCTCTGTGGATAGAAATCTTTTAATTGGTTGAAAAGCATCACAGTAGCTCCTCCCACAGCGGGGGCTCACGAAGCTTCACTCTGCCAGGGACAAAGACCTCACAATGAGATGAATAGGAAGTGTTTGTGATGTCACATCCTGTCCCCGCGTGAGCAGGCAGCTGAGGTCTCGCAACACGGCGGTGCACAGGAGAGACGATCTGTGTCGCCGGCCGCTGAGATCCCCCGAGGACCTGAGTGAGAACCACAGCCCCGCCTCCCCGCCACACACCAGGAAGAGAGGCATGGTGAGTGAGCATCCTTCCTGTTACACACAAATCTGAGCCCCAAGTGCTCTCTCAGCCCTGTACTGCGCGCGCTCCAACTGCTCTTCTGCCCTGTACTGAGCGCGCTCCAACTGCTCTCTCTGCCCTGTACTGAGCGCGCTCCAACTGCTCTCTCTGCCCTGTACTGAGCGCGCTCCAACTGCTCTCTCTGCCCTGTACTGAGCGCGCTCCAACTGCTCTCTCTGCCCTGTACTGAGCGCGCTCCAACGCTCCAACTGCTCTCTCAGCCCTGTACTGAGCGCGCTCCAACTGCTCTCTCAGCCCTGTACTGAGCACGCTCCAACTGCTCTCTCAGCCCTGTACTGAGCGCGCTCCAACTGCTCTCTCAGCCCTGTACTGAGCGCGCTCCAACTGCTCTCTCAGCCCTGTACTGAGCGCGCTCCAACTGCTCTCTCTGCCCTGTACTGAGCGCGCTCCAACTGCTCTCTCTGCCCTGTACTGAGCGCGCTCCAACTGCTCTCTCTGCCCTGTACTGAGCGCGCTCCAACTGAGCCCTGTACTGAGCGCGCTCCAACTGCTCTCTCTGCCCTGTACTGAGCGCGCTCCAACTGCTCTCTCTGCCCTGTACTGAGCACGCTCCAACTGCTCTCTCTGCCCTGTACTGAGCGAGCTCCAACTGCTCTCTCAGCCCTGTACTGAGCGTGCTCCAACTGCTCTCTCTGCCCTGTACTGAGCGCGCTCCAACTGCTCTCTCTGCCCTGTACTGAGCGTGCTCCAACTGCTCTCTCTGCCCTGTACTGAGCGCGCTCCAACTGAGCCCTGTACTGAGCGCGCTCCACTAAATGCTTAAAATGTTGTACTAGCGTGATTGACTATGACAGCTCCGCCTCCATTCGCAAACCAACCAATCAATGATGCGCAACACCTATGAACTGTTTCGCGAGTTTGATTTGTGTGCTAGGTGCGCGACACCCTCTGAAACCCCCTCTGCGTAGGTCTCAAAGGTTGCGTTGATGTTGCAGAGCCCTGGTTGTGTTGCTGTCCTGCTGTCGTTGGAGCATGCACAGGCCTTTAAGATCAGGGTTCTTCAACAACTTCCTCCTGGGGGCCAGACTCTCTTCATAAGGGGTGGTGCACACGGGCGATGGTGCAACATTCTCCACGCACTGCTTCCAGAACAGCGTACGAATAAAGCGCTTTGTACACGCGTGTAAACAAAGCGGATGCCCTGTGAATGCGCGCGCGGTGTCACAGGGACAGCAGCGGGAGAGAGAGAGAGAGAGAGACGAGTGCAGCGATGGGGAACTCTCTCAGCTCTGTTTTAACTGTGATGGTGTGTCGCAGGCGTGCCTCTGTCACCGCGCGGCTCTGCTCGTAATTGGAGCGTTTGTGGCAGCGCTCAGACGCGGGGCGGGTGGCGCGACAGTGTGTCGGGGAGAACGCCAGCGCGCTGTCAGATAACACTTTTTGATCCGCTCGGAGGAGGTTGGGGGCGCCATTAGCGCTAAACAAACTCGCCGCTGTCGAGCGTTTGTGCGCGCGCACTCCCAGCGTGCGCTAAACTGGCCCTCGCGCGCTTGTTGTGGCTTGTGTGTTCCCGTGCCTTGGGCTGTTTAACTGGAGCCGGGCCGGCGGATTCAACTGAATGCGGTAGGAAAAAAAAAAGGACTCCCTGCGTGTTTCGGGGGGAACCAACATTACAGGAACGCTGCCCCCCCCTCTCCCTCCGCCCCAGGGGGTTGGGCTGGTTTGGTTTACACACTTCCTGCTCTGAGAGCAACATCTCTGTCTGATCAGCCCCTCTTTCTGTTCCAAGCCATGGGGCCACACAAAGAGCGCTCCCCTAATTTAATCTCTGTGTGTGTGGAAACCGCTCAGTAACCCTTTGAGTTTAACTGCCACACTCTGATGTTTATTCTAGAGCACGCCGTAACATTCTAGTTGATTGTAATTGATGACATCACAAAGATCTGCTAATGGAGTCCTCAAACTGTGAAATTCCAAAATGGAACACTGAATTAGAAGCAGAACTCCGAAAAGAAAACCCTCAAACCTCACTCATCGAAGGGATCGGACTTGACCCCGGCCCTGGTGGGGATGTACAGTTACCGAGGGCAACACCACCTGTGATCACGCCCTCCTCGTTACGATTATTATTGACAATTTTGTCCTCACAACGACACACACACACTCTCTGATTCCTGGGAGCTGATGGCACAAGAGATATCCCTTAGACTAAATTAGTGTCCCACCCAGGAGCCCATCCCTCTCTCTCTTACCCGTCAACTCTCGCTCTCACACACACTCTCCCTCTCTCTCTCGCACACTATCCCTGTCTCTCCCACTCTCACAGTCCCTCTCTCTCTCTCCCTGTCTCTCCACACTCCTCACAGTCCACTATCCCTGTCTCTCCCACTCTCACAGTCCCTCTCTCTCTCTCTCTCTCTCGTTCAAAGCGTGGGAGGACCTGAGGTTTGTTTGTGCCCCCCCCCCTCACAGGTCACGGCCGAGCCCAAGGACCCGTCCGGCGCCCCCCCTCCGGGAGCAGCCCAGGCCATCACTTCAAAGAGGAGGCGGCTGGCAGAGGCTCCTGTGGAAAGGTACCGTCTCCTGCTCCTGGGTCAGAGTCGAGACACACCAGGGCCTTGGCCGGGGGAAGGAATTAAACATTTATCAAGCCCTTTAATTAGCCGGCCAGTTTGTCAAACTTTCAGGGACCCCCTCTCCCCCCACGTCCTACGTCCCAACCATTGTTTATTTATTTACCGCCTCCAATCTGACAGCCAATTACAGCGGCACAAGAACAAAAGAGCCGACCAAAAAAGGCTGAAAATGTGAATAATTTAAGCTGTGGTGGTGTTGGGAGACAGTGGCGCACTGGTGTTGTGATCTGTTTGGGAGGTATCAGCCCCCCCCCTCGGTCAGACTTTGCAGTCGTCTTAATCGAATTCTCGACCACGCTGTTTGTTTTCGCACGCTGTGTGAACAGGCGCACGCCGCCCTAATCTCTCTGCTCTAATTAAATTAAGAGGTGGACAGACAGGTAGACGCTGTGGAGGAGTTGTAGGTGTTGGGTCATTTAGTGTATCAAAGGGAGGAGCGGCCCAAAGAAACTAAAAGCACAGGAGTCTGGGAAATGTAGTTCCAGGTGAGTGGATTCCACCAGCGGTGGCTGAGTAAGAGGCCATGGGCGTTAAGAGGCTTTGGAAGGACCTTCCCCCGATTGTACGGGAAGCAGAAACCATTTTGGTGTTTAAATCAAGACTTAAAAGTTTCCTTTTTAGCCTCCTGTCCCCTATAACCCAAGTCTGTGCCTTGACTCGTGTTGTTTCTTATACTAGGGCCTGAAAATCACTGCATCACCAGGCTAACCATGAAGCACTGCGGAGAACTCTGTTTGTAAATGGCGCTATACAAAACAAGGATTGATTGATTGATTGATCAATGTGTCCTATCCCAGGTTAAAAATGCACAGGGCACAATGATTTACAAAACCAGAGTAGATTGAAGAAAATAAAGCACAATGTTCAAAAAATAAATTAAAATAAAATATTTATTGACATGGTTGTACATAAAGGTTTGATCCTCCTTATCTACTGGGTGTGCAGGCTTTTGTTCCAGCCCAGCACTAACACGCCTGATTCAAATATTCACTGTCTTAATGAGCAGTTGGTTATCAAGGCGTGCTTGTGAAGGGATTAATGGATTCAGGTGTGTTAGTGCTGGGCACCCCTGTTGCACATTATGTGTAGAATACCTCCAAAAACATTGTACAGATGATGAGGTCACTCAGAAGTCTTGTGGAAGACCCCATTGTTAAAAACATATTGGACCCATAGAAGGCACCTAAGGCTTAACCCTGGCCCCGTTTTCTTCTCCTGACCCAGTTCTCAGGAGCCAGGCGGGTCCAGCTGTGTGATCCTGTAACCGGGGTGTCCAGAGATGCAGGGCCCGGCAACCGCATCGTCGCCATGGAGCCGAGGGATGGATGTCTGGCATGGGACCAGGAGACAGGGAGATGGAGAGAGGAGTGTTAGGGATGTCGCCTCTCACTGCATTTCACATACAGGGCAAAACCGGAATAGCTGGTGCCTTTCACAATGCTTCCTTTATTGTATTTGTACTATTATTAATGTTTTAAAGATTATTATTCACCTGCTTCAGTGGCCTGATAATGTGAACTAATCATGATCACTTTGACCAAAGAACATCGCGCTGAATATTTCAATGGTTTGGGGGTTGTTCTTGTTTTTTTTTTTTTTTATATTTTATTGTTAATATTTTTCTGTACTTGATCAATGCAGAGAATGCTCGCAGTCATATATCGATGTATCCTTCATGGTGGATTTATACCAAATTGGGGGGGTTGTTTGTTTTTAAACATACTACTTGGATATCATTCCTTGCCAGACACAATTTTACTAAATGTGTGCATGATGATATACAGTGTGATATATTACAGGGTGCCAGTTATGGGGCTGTGTGAATAACCAGTGCAATAATGCGATGGGTGCAGATGAGCCAGTGGCACCGACTACTGAGATACTTCATTTAGCTACTGACTGTTGTTCCTTTAATCATGCGATTGACACATCAGAGTTATATTTATATTTATATTGGTCAATGAAACTGATTGTCTTTTATCTGACACAAAGCCATCTAGCCATTTAATTGATTATTATGTTACAGTCAGTTCTTCCTCTGAAATTTAAGCACCTTCTACTTCAAATAGTCTATTTATTTACTGGCCTGCCCTGTATTGCATTTTGATGTAGGGTTTTTTTATACCGTCTCTCTCTTCTTCCTGTTAGTCCAGAGAGGATGCGTTACTTTGACAGCTGTTACTCCTGATGAAAATTAAAATCGATTTCAACAAAATGGTGAGTCAGTGGCCACTTGTGATTTTTGTTTTTCTTTCTCATTTTATCCCATTGTCTCCCAATTTAGTAGCCAATTACACCCGCTATTTTCAAGTCAATCCCCCCCCTCGTATAGTGAGTTCGCTGCCGTAGCCCTGTGACCGGCAGTGACAAAGGCGAAGTATCGTCTCCTCTGAGGCCGTCGGCTGTAACTCCGGCACCCCAGAGCCACTCCTGTGCGCAGCGAACATCCTGTCGGCTTCCTTCCCCCCTTCCCCCTCCCTGGGGCGGACAGCCAATCACCGCCCCCTCTGGCGCGGCCGGTGGGATCAAACCCTGGTTGCCGTGGCCAATCGGCCACTTGTGATTTTAATCTCTGTATAACGTGGAAATACTTGTTCCACAAGCTAAGGAAATGTGGGTGCCATTTTACGTTAAGTGGCCTTAATACTTGTGTAAGTACACTCAGTACAGAAGTAGTTACAGCCCAGCTACTGTGTATGAATGTAATCATTGTTACACTTTACTTAGATTTGTAAAAACTATTTCAGTGTTTGAAGTCCATACCTTGATTATGGATGAAAAGGAGAATGAATTCGCTAGCTAGCACTTATGATTGAGCCTGTGGGGACCTTGTTTTGACTGCAGTAATAAGCAACACTTCAAATACATCCACAAACAGGTTTTTATAGCTGTAAGTACAATGTAGCAATGTGAAGTAGAGTCCACACCCCGTCTCAAAAATGTCACCTTTTGTTGCCTTTTATGAGTAGTGGCTTCCTTCTTGCCACCCTACCATACAAGCCAGAATTGTTGAGCGCTTTCTGTATTGTTGACACATTGACCACTCTTTGCCATAATGTCCTGTAGCTCCTTCATAGTTGCCATTGGTCTCTTGGTTACATTACAGGCATTTAGCAGACGCTCTTATCCAGAAGGACTTACAGTTTTACATTTCTTTACAATCCATTTATACAGCTGGATATTAACTGAAGCAATTCAGGTTAAGTACCTTCCCCAATGGTACAACGGCAGTGTCCCACCTGGGGATTGAACCTGCAACCTTAACGTTACAAGCCCAGTTCCCTAACATTATACCACACTGCCTGCCTTGGTGGCCTCTAATCAGTCTCCTTCATGTTTGGACGGACGGCCTGATCTAGGCATGGTCCTGGTGCTGCCATGCACCTTCCATTTCTTATCTATGGTCTTGACTGTGCTCCTAGGGATATTTAAGGCCTCTGAAATGTTTCTATACCCATTTCCTGATATGTGCCTTTCCACAACTTTATCCCAGAGTTCCTTTGAAAGCTCTTTGTGGCTCATGGTGGATTTTGTACTCTGAAATGCACTACGCAGCTTTGGGTCACTACAGTTGAGTGCAGGTGGAGGCCATTAGCTTGGTGTGTGGTTGGAAGGTGATTGGTTACCCCTGAGCTAGTTTACAATTGGTATAATAAGCGGGGTGTTGATTTATCAATCCAAGTTATTCTAGTTATTATTTTTTTATTAATGTTCAGAAATTGAGAAAAAAAAATTATGTGGAAAAAGTGATTTAATGTTTAATTTCAGGCTGTGAGGCAACAAAAGGTGACATTTTTGAGGTGGGGTGTAGACTAAAAGGGGTACTGTACATGCATACATAATAGTTAGTGTGCCTACTTTGTATTTACAGTGTGATTAAACGGGTATGTAGGGCCACTGCCTGTAAAGTGCACTGTGTTGCACTCTGTGGTTTGATTGCATTTCCCCTCGCAGGATAGAGCAGTGCATCCTGGGCATAGTCCTACGATGAGGCTATTTTTAGATGTTATTAAATACAAGAACGGCAAGAATGTTATCTCGTATGCATGCATAAGTAAAGCAGATACAGATTACCGGTAGTAGTTCATTATTAGCGAGAACAAACATTCCATACACAATTACACAGAACAGAATACAATCATTAAATAAAACATCTCAGCCTCTCTAGACAAATACTGTCGTAACCCCCTCCCACTCCCACCCTCCAATCAGAGGGCTCTGTTGGCCATTGTGAATGGGGTATGGGTGTTTATAACAAGTATCGACATATTTATTATAAATATATAACCCCTTTGGACTCGGCTAACTCCACTGCAGCCATTTAAGGCAGAATAATGAGAATGAATAATTCACGAAAGCTGGAGCTGGTAAAAATCTGATACTGGTGCAAGGGCTTGCCCAGCAGCCGAGCGCTTTGTGTACTTGTTTGTTTATGATATTGTTGTGGTTGGCGGGTGCCTCTGAGCAGAGGGGCTCTGGTGAGGGTCATAGGTGTCCCACGCACTACAGCTGACCTCTGGGCTGCTCTACTGCCGCAGGCTGTCCTAACCATGTGGCCTTGGGCACTGAACTCTACCCCCACACACACACACACACACACACACACACACACAGTATCTGTCCATGCATTACTACCTTTCTTCAGTCTGGATAACTTCTAAACTAATCTCCTTCAACACCACTATTTTTAAATATGTAATTTAAACAAAGCAGGGAAATGTCTTAATGAAAATGCTCTCACTCACTCTTACACACACACACACATTCTCCCTCTCTCGTATTTAAAAGAAGATCGATTGCAAGGCCATGGACGTCCACCCCCCACCTCAGCGCTTCGCCCCTGAGCGAGTCTCCCTCTCCTCACCTGCATCGCTCCAATTAAAACCCGGCCGTCTAATTGGGCTCCTGAACGTCTGAGAGGAGCGGGCGGTCAGAGACCCGGGCCGCTGAGCGTAGCCGTTAGCCGCGCGCGAGCGGAGGTGTGCGCCTGGCCGGGGGGGGCCGCTGCGCCCAGAACAAAGAGGGGGTGCCCCCTGTGAGAGCGCCGCGCCGCGCTGCTGGCCACCAGCCCCCTCCCTCTCTCCCTGCCTCTCCCCCTCGCTCCCTGCCTCTCCTGCCCTGCAGCGCACCCTCCAGGCCACTCGTTTAACAGAGGCCGCTGCTCCGACCCGCAGCCACACACATAAATAAATATGTGCATGAAAGGAGGAGAGATGCTCTGCTTCCCTCCACACATCTCGCCCGCCTCATTAGACTGAGGGTCACACACGGCAGGTCAATGTTCGGCGCGGAAAGGGCCAGGCTACAGTATTCTACAGGGGCTCTGTGTGGGCTGTGTGTGTGTGTGTGTGTATAAATATATATTTATCTAATGGACAAAGATATACAGGGATGCATCTTTAAGCTTCGTACTTGGATAAAGCGGTTTTAGGAAAGGTTGGAGCCTTCTGTTTGAGCGGTGAGTGGTGATAGTTTAACAGAGATTTTGATTTGTCTTCGTTATTATTTATGCCATGTTTTTTTTTTCTTTTTTTTCAGATTTTATCAAATTTTCTCCCAATTTAGTAGCCAATTAGACCCGCTATTTTATGTCAATCCCCCCTAGTAATGTGAGTTTGCTGCCGTAGCCCTGCGACCGGTAGTGACGAAGGCGAAGTAACGTCTCCTCCGAGACAGCACTCACCAGGCCATCGACCGTAACCCGGTACTACAGGGCCACTCTTATGCGCAGCGAACGTCATGTCAGCTTCCCTCCCCCTCCCTGGGGCGGACAGCCAATCGCCGCCCCCTGGTGGCACTCCCGGCCAGAGCGGACTCTGGCGGGACAGGGAATCGAACCCTGTGGCCAGTGTCGAACGTTGTAACCACTGGACCACGCGGGAGGCCTAATTACGGCATGTTTAATGTGCAAGGGTTCCAACAGGAAGTGGCTAAATGTTTTCTCTTTTTTTTTTTTTTTTTTGGGCCGAAGTGAGAGAGGTGACGAATTACGGCTAATTTGAGAATCCTCGCTGTAAAGGATTTCTTCAGTGTGCAATGAATGTTTTTTGAAGTGGAGTTTTGAGTCTGGCTAGATTACTCACCGTATTAATGTGCTGGGGGTCCAGTTCAGTCTGCAGTCCTTGGTCTCCCTTTCATTTTATTTTCAGTGGCTACAAAAACTTTGAAACAAACTGCACCAAGCGACTGCAGAGATAGTGGGTCTCTCCCTTTTCTGAGTCACTGAATTGAAAGATCTTTACACAGTCTGACCCCTGCAGGACGAAATGAGAAATGCAGGGGGAGATTCCTAGTTGCTGGTAATACACACAAAGCTGAAGATCCAGCACAGGAGCCTTAAGCATGCAATGGGGACTGTTAGTACAGCAACAATACACAACGCACCGTTTCCTATTCTAAATTGCCTCTGTTCTTGTACTCAATGCTCTGAGATAATGCCCTAGACAAGTGTGTCAACCAAATACTTCATGTCTCAAATAAAAACAAAATCTTTTTAGAACAGGATAAATAGATACAGGAAACTGCCAAAATAAAGGAAACACCAACATAGTGGATGGGATCACATACAAAAATCACATCTGTGACCGCCCATTTTTCACCACGGAAAGCGAAGAATCTTCGCCTGGCTAATGCTGGCGTGACCACCGCATAAAGGGTTGAGTGGACCTAAACTGTGGCAGGAAAATTCAGCCCACACCATAACAGAGCCACCAGAACCCTTCATTTACTCAACTGTTTCCTTTACTTTGGCAGTCGCCTGTAGATGGATTACCACTGAAGAAGCTGGTCACCAGTAGAAAGTTGTGGTGTGGCCAGACTCCTCGTTTGACCCTGGCCAGACTGCGTGCTCGGGGTCGTGATTAGCCGGGCTCTCTGGCTCGCTCTGCCCGAGTCCAGACAGGCCTTTAATCTTGGGGAGGTGGCGTGGAGGCCGAAGCGTGTCGAGAATACCAGCCGTCTTCGCGCTCTCGCCTCGGAGGACACCGCCTTAATGCGTGTTTCACACGGGGCTTTTAATTAAGACGTTTTAAATATTCAGCGGGCCCTAAATTAGGAAAGTTTTTAAGAAATAATTGAATTCAATTCTATTTTTAAGAAGCGGGGCGTTAACAGATGAAGGGGCCACTCAGGAGGGGGATTAATGTCCTGACGCGCGGTGAGGGGGCGGGGGCGGTGCCCGGCCCAAAGGCCAATTCAGGATCATTTTTACTCCGCTCTGACCTGGAGTCTCGCATCGCCTCTGAGTGCGGTCTTACGTAACGGCGTACCTTCTGTCCACGCGCGGCTGGGTTCATTCTGCATACGCTGTAAACTGCATCGAGTGAAACAGCATGACACAAAGGATTCCACTATATTTGTAGATTTGCTTTTTGTAGATTCAAATAAGTCTACAAAAAGCAAATCGGTTAGATGCCCCCTCCATGTGTAAATAAAGCAACACGCTGAACGTTTGAAGTTTTGACCCCGTTTCTTATCTTTTTTTGTTCCTTTCATCCACGGACGTGAAGTATTTTTCTTTCATTCCTTTAGGCAATAAGCCATGGCCACTGTGGCCGTCAAATGCTGGTTTGCCACATTCATCCATCTTGACTGCAACCGATGCATTCATGAGCAAACTGCCCTAAACACGATTGTTGTTTAAATATTAACAGCATGAATTCGTTCAACTAATATTTTCTCAAAAATGGTCTATAGATCTGCTCCTGACCAAAGATCAATCCGCTTTGATGCCTTTTTATATCTTTTTTTCCACTTTTATCCCTCAATTCATTAACTTAACATGTAGGTCATAGTGGACTTTGAACACAACACTATTAAGACATTTTTTTTAAATAAAATAAAACTGGCACTTATTGTTAATTTCCTTGTAATTAGCACCTGTTGTTTATGCTGCTTACTTGAGGGAATGATGTGCTTGGACATTGTATCATTAAGTCATCTACTCGAGCTGAATGCACTTTCTGTAAGTCGTTTTGGATAAGAACCATCTACTAAATTATTATTGTATTGTATATGGTTGGGACAATTTACTAGTATGCCTTCATTTATTTGTCAGCATATCAAATTGTGGAACATTTTTAATAACTAAAATATATGTTCTTGGGTGTCCAGTTCCTCCCCTGTAGACTGAGAATATTTAATGCATAGCACATCTCTAAATAGATGGGACCTTAATACCTCCTATACAGAAACCATGGTATCTTGAAAGAACCCATTATTGAAAGTTGAAATAACCCCCTCTACTTAATAAAATATCCAACTTACAATTTAGAGGTAGGTGTGGAATTATATTTTAAATCCACACCAAACATTTTTAGTAATGATTACGTTCTAATAAACATTTTCCCTCTCGAATTGATCGGGAACCTTTGCTTTACTGCCCTCTTGTGGTAACATGAGGAGAATGCCTGAGAGAAGCAATATCAGTATTTGATATTAGGTTATATGAACACTAGAGGGCGCCAAATTGTTCCTTCAGTATATTCTGTATATTTTCGCAATCCCTCTCACCATTGTGCCTTGTCACAAAACGTAGCTGTAATGTTGCGGTTTCACAGGTTTATGAACATAAGAACATAAGAATACATAATGATGAGAACGGGCCGTTCGGCCCATCTAGGCTCATCATGTCCTAATCTAAAGAACATCTAGTACTACATCTAGCCTGGACTTGAATAGCCCAAGCGTTTCTGCCTCTACTACCCGACCTGGCAAGCTGTTCCAGGCATTGACGACAACGTCATTGATGGCATTAAAGAAAAACTTCCTAATATCTGTGCGGAATTTGCCTTTAACTAATTTCAACCTGTGGCCTCTTGTTCTGCTGACCCCACTTATCTTAAAAAATCTTTGGTATTTTACTTTGTTAATCCCTTTTAGGAATTTTAAAACCTCAATCAAATCCCCCCTAAGTCTCCGTTTGCTAAGTTTAAATAGATTGAGTGCCTTAAGTCTATCATCATAACTTTTACCTTTCATACCAGGTATCAGTTTAGTTTAGTTTCTTTGGACTTTTTCAAGAGCTTCTATATCTTTCTTTTAGTGCGGTGCCCAGAACTGCACACAGTATTCTAAGTGAGGTCTGACAAAGGCATTATATAACATTAATATAACCTCCTTTGATTTATACTCAATACTTTTTGCTATGTATCCCAGCATCCAGTTGGCTTTTTTCACTGCTGTAGCGCACTGCTTTGATGCAGATAGGCTTTGATCAACTACAATTCCTAAGTCCTTTTCAAATTGAACACCTACTAACTTTTCTCCTCCCATAAAATACTAAAGTTTTTATTTCCCACATGCATAACTTTACATTTAGCAATATTGAATGTCATCTGCCCATTTTTGGATTTTGTTTAAATCATCTTGGATTACTTTAGTCGATTCTAAACTGTTTGTCAAACCCCCAAGTTTAGTATCATCTGCAAATGTAACTATTTTGCTACTAACGTCCATATCAAGATCATTTATGTAAATAAGGAAGAGCAGAGGTCCCAGCACCGATCCCTGCGGGACACCACTGCCCACAGCACCGAGGTCAGATATGGCCCCCCTACTGTTACTCTTTGTATTCGCCCTTGCAGCCAATTATGAACCCACTCTTAAACTACTCCTGCAATTCCTACTGAATTCATTTTAGCAATGAGCCTCATGTGGTACCTTGTCAAATGCTTTCTGAAAGTCCAAATATATAATATCATAAGCCTGGTTCAGGTCAACACACTTTGTAGCCTCTTCAAAAAAGTCCAGGAGGTTTGTTAGGCATGACCTCCCTTTGAGAAATCCATGTTGGCTCTCCCTTAAAATACTATTATTTTTCAAGAATGATTTCAACTTATCCCTAATAATACATTCCAGTATTTTACATGCGATGCAAGTTAAACTGACAGGCCTATAGTTCCCTGGGTCAGTACGGTCCCCCTTCTTATATATTGGAATTATACTACCCTGCTTCCAGTCATCTGGTATTTCTCCAGTGATTATGGATTGAATGAAAATATCTCTCAATGGTTTATATATAATTTCCCCAAGTACTTTGAGTACTCTGGGATATATGCCATCCGGGCCTGCTGCCTTATTTGTCTTTAAGTTTTTGTAGTTTTTGTAGTACTTCTACATCCCTCATCTCAAAGTCCTCCAAAACATTCTGTACCTTGTCTATACATTTAGGCATATTTATAACCTCTTCTCTAGTAAAGCTCTCAACAAAGTAACTGTTTAGTGTGTCAGCAATATCCTTGTTATTATAAACCAAAGTTCCTTCCTTATTCTTAATGCACTTAACCTCATACTTAACTTTCCTTTTTCTACTACAATATTGAAAAAACATCTTCGGATTACTTTTTGCATCTTGGGAAATTTTAATTTCAAACCGCCTTTTAGCTGATCTTATTTCCTTTTTAGCCTTAGCCCGCATATTACAATAATCTAACTTGTTTCTCTCCGAGTTATCCTTTTTATATACTCTGTACAGTAGTTTCTTTTGCCTCAAAATCTCCCATAAAGATTTAGTCATCCACTGCGGAGACTGTTTTTCATCCTATTTTTCCTTACTTTGGGGATGAATTTACACTGTACATCTACAATAACCCTTTTAAATATAGTCCATTTTTCATTCACAGTTCTGCAATCTAGACGTTTTACCCAATCTATGTTACTTAAATTCTCTCATTTTATTGAAGTCAGCTCGTCTAAAATAAAAAATTCGAGATTTAGAGGAGGCTGTCTTAACTTGCCAAAAAAATATAAAAAATAACTGCACTGTGGTCACTTGCCCCTATTGGTTCTCCTACCTCTGTGCTGCAAATTCTATCAGGATTGTTACACAAAACCAGATCCAGTATTGATCTCCCTCTCGTAGGCTGAGTAACAGACTGTACCAAAAAGCAGTCATTGACCATATCTAAAAACTCCTCTTCACATTTGCCCTGACCTGTCCCTATCTCCCAATTAATAGAGGGGTAATTGAAGTCGCCCATTATTATCGTCTCTCCTTCAGCACAGATTTGTTTTATGTTACCAAAGAGCTTACTATTTATGTTACGGTCTGAAGCTAGAGGTCTATAGCATACTCCAAAATGAAGACCCTTCTCATGATCTCCCAGTAATCTAATCCAGATGGCCTCACAAGAAACGAATAAGTTTATACCTGGAATTTCCTGCACCTTAAGATCGTCTTTCAATCAAGATTATGGTTCAATCCTCATCAGCACAACCGTGCGTTCTCTTTTTGTTAATGGAAGCAGGTGTTAATTCTCAATTTGTAGAGATCGGGGGCAGTTGAGAATGAAAGAGGAAGTAGAAGGTGAGTATAGTGGGAGAGAGAATGCTATGTTAAAAAAAAAAAATAATAAAAACAGCCATGGTGAGGTGGTACAGTAAATTTGCTGCCTCAAATTCAGCTAATTCTGTGTTCAATCCCCAGATTAGACCCACAAAATGTCTGCTTCATTGTGATACATTGGTCTTTGTAATCAGCGTTGTGTTGTGGCGCTCATATTAAGAGCCGGTTTTGTATGCAGGCAGCAAGAGCCTGCTTAGATTGGATTTTTTTTTCAACTTTACATTGTTTTCAAATGAAGATCTAAAATGAATATGTAGGTAAATTTACTAGAGAAACATCTCTGTACCTAAAGCCAAATTAACTAAAGAAAAAAGTGTTGATCAATACAATGACAAATATCAATAAGTTTTTGAACTTATTTTTAACCTTTTTGCTATTCATACTAATATAATCTGAAGTACTATCATTGTTAAATGTTTACCATGTTTTGCAAAGCTATTGAACCCTTACTACCATTTTAAACGCATAATGCTGTTGTATGTGACTTAAAAAAACTTGAATGAAAACATCCATACACAAATAATTTTTAGAGTTGGACAGTACACTGTCAGCAGTACAGGTTTGCAGAATCACTGAGCGGCGTTGTATGCCAAGCATTTGGCTCCCCCTGCTGGACACAAAGCGCCTCTACAGCGAAGAAGCCTGTTACCACACAGCACATCAAGAAGGCCAGCACCACTCTCACGACGCAAAGTAAACAATGTAAAGAAATGCGAAAAAGCACTGAGTTTTTGCGCTATCGACCCTTGTCTGTGCGAAAGCCAGGTTTGTATATGAGTGAAAGACTGATTTACGAAGTTCACTTTCTACGGATTGCAGAGGTTTGCACCGATCTTTAAGGCACGTTTTTTACCATTTAGCGGGAATGCCTGGGTGACGCATTTAAGAACCGGCGTCACACATACACTTGTCCTGTCAGTAGCCATAGTAAAACGGCACCGCTTCACTTTATAAAACCGATTGTAGAATTTTTCTAGCCCTGACGTCCACTATAGGCCTGACTGAGTAAGCATTCTCCTTGTCTGTTCTGCCCCAGTATGCTGCATAGCAGTGCTGGTTACAGAGACGGTAACTAGGCTATCTACTGAGCTCAGACCTAAAAAAAAACTGCAATAAAAAACAGTTTTTTTTCTTGTACTAATATTAATAATACACATGACGTCCCTACAATGACCTGCCTGTACATGGGGGTGTGCTTAAGTGGTGATTAAGAATTAAAAATACGTCCTGTTACGATAATCAACTTTAAGAATAATACGTCCTCAGCTAAGATGCTCAACTTCCACAAAAATACGTCCTAAGCTACGATAATCAACTTTCACAGATATACGTCCTCAGGTAGGAGAAGATGGAAGCTGCCATCTCATTGCCAGTTGATCAGTCATTCTCTTCATTTTGCACTAATGGTTTCGTTTCAGTGACCAGGTGTCCACACTTTCAACAGTTAGCCCCCCACTGGTTTCACCTGCCAGTCTACAATAATCAATAAAAAAATGTAGCCATTTTCTAAAGGCATCATGTGTCATATAGCACATTACAGAAAATGAGAGCATTCAGGATACAGGTGTCTCAAGATGGCTGCCACACTTTTCACCGTCTCAGGCCCACTCTACAATCTTCAAAAATCCTTGTTTCCAAGTAGACATACAGGACTATTTAGCAAAAATATCCAAAATCAAGATAAGTAAAGACATTTAATTAAGATATTTCTCAGGGGTGTCATTAAACATCACGATTACAGCATGATGAGTGTGTGACCAAACAAACAATCAGGTCACAGAAATGACCAGACAACCTTGCTTCAAAACAGGCTGTGGATGGATGGATGTTTTTATTGCATTTTCTACTCCTCTGCTGCAACACTGAACAAGCATCATGGTGATACAACCATCCCACCCAAGAATCCTACTGTACATCTTCTAAAATGGGAACAGCAATCTGCTTTTAATCCAAGCCAGATAACCTGCATGAGCCCACATCTCCTTTTTGCATATCTGTGGAGCAGAATCCTGGCCCTAAACAACAGGGTTTCTCTAACTGGAGAAAAGGCCTGGTGAGCGCAGTTTACAATGCAGTCTCCCTATATCTACCTCTGGAGCACATTCAACAACTCCTTCTAAATGGGCCTAAAATACGTGTTCTTGGATTATGTGAAACACGCCTATCAGCCCTAGCTCTGTTGTTGATACACATGGATATACATTTTACAGGAGAGACAGAAACAGGCAGGGTGGAGGTGTTGGGGTATACATACAGCAGTCTATCCGATCACACAGGAGAGCTGAGCTGGAGGGGGAAGGCGTAGAGGTTTGCTGTGTAGAGATTAGGCCCTTCTTAACACAAAAATCAATATTGGCATGCATATACTGCCCGCCCGCCTGAGGCTCAGGGTCAGAGTGGGGACTGCAGGCGGAAGACTTACCGCCAACACTGGACATAACGGCTAAGAGGGAAACGGCAGAACTGGTCACCATGGGGGATTTAAATTCAGACTTGCAGAAAACAAACGAAAGGGAATCGCAAATTGAGCATTTAATGGGGTCATATTAACCTTACCCTGTCATAAAATAACCAACACGAATTAATGAGACCTCTGCAACACGTATTGAGAACTTCTTTGTGCCTAACATAGCGAGGTATGCACCATGGAAATCTGTGGCATGGGGATCGTCAGACCACAACATCATCATGATATGCAACAGAGACACAGTGGGGAAAGAAAAACAACCACTTATTCTGATATACAGATTCTATAAAGAGTATAGTCAACAACGGTTTATTGATTCTCTCAAAACAGCCCATTGGAGGACTGTTCTGAATTGCAATGCTGTAAATACAGCATGAAAATATTTCTAAAATATTTTTTATGGATTGCTAATGACCATGTACCCTTCAGGCAGAAAAAAAAAAAAGCAAAGGTGAGAAGAACACCATCTCCTTGGATGACAAAGCATTAGGGCTATCATGGAGCAACGAGATACAGCAAGAAGAATTGGTATAAAACCAAATAATGCAAATAAGTGGGAGGAATTTAAATTACTATGAAACAAAGTCACAGCACAAATAAGAAAGGAGAAGAAAAACTACATATCTACTACCTTGGAAGAAGCAAACGGTAGCAAAAGCTCTAAGTGGAGAGTTATAAACGGCTTCCCAGGAAAGGCCAGAGCCACGCAGGTAACCTCAAGTATCCAAAATAACAATGGTCTAAAGACCAGTAAGCCTGATGAGATAGCAGCTGAATTCAACAACTACTTTTCCACCTGCACTGCCAAACTTGCTGACCGAATATCTGCTCCCCCTATAGACCCACTGCAATATATGCCAATAGGTCATGGCACTTTTAGTTTGCAACCAGTTATGGAAATAACAGTGTTAAATGAACTGATTAAAATAAAAGCCAACAAGGCTACTGGTCCTGACGAAATCCCACCCAAGTTGCTGAGAGATGCTGCTCCTGTTATAGTGAAACCTTTATCAATTTATCAATCACCACTGGGGAGGTACCTGAAGAGTGGAAAATTGCAGAGGTAACACCAATACATAAAGCAGGTGCCCAGACTGAGGTGGGAAATGATCGGCCTGTCTCCATCCTCTGTGTGGCATCCAAAGTCCTGGAAAAACTGGTTCATAAGCAGATCTTTGATTACCTCAATGAGAACATCCTCACTGACAGTCAAAGAAGATGAAGGAAAATGCATAGCACAGCTTCTGCAGTGCAAAAAGTGGTTAAAGACATTAAATTGGCCTCAAACAGACAGGAAGTCACTGCTGCATTTAAGGTGGGCCCCACCACCTGCCCTTAACGGTTGCACAAGGTCAGCAACTAAGGCTCATGAGAAGTGGGATCAACATCTCCTGAAAGTCCCTATGGCCAGAATTGCTGCATTTAAAGGCAGCCTGCAGCACTATGGAGCCACTATGTGGAATCAGCTAGACATGTCTACCAGGGAGCAAACAAATCTGCAGGCTTTCAAATATAAACTCAAAGCTGGACTTTTAGCACACAGGATTGGATGCATAGAATGTCATGCTATTGATATGCATTTCATTGTTTTTCTTTTTGTCTCGTGTCGTCTTAGTGAATGTACCCAGGACTCCCTGGAAAACAGGAGTATTACTGAGTGGACTATCCTGGTGAAATACAGTTGAACTGAACTGATTAAAAGTGGATGTGGATGTGAATACATGACATTTATTGCTCCATTGATTGCCATTTCTGACATAAGATGTCTAATCAAGAACACTTAACAGGTATTCATGTTTAAATGAATAGCCCAATTCAGAGGTTGCAATCATGGTTGCAACAAAAGCCAACACACACAGTGGATCCACAGGGTTGAGCTGCCGTCCCAGCTCTGAGAAGAGTCGCGGTGGTTCCTTCTTAGAGCTGGCCGTCTACTGCGTCAACCTCGGCTGTCAATAAGAAGCCTGGAATTGATTGGTAGTTATTACTGAATAGTGGCTCCATAGTACTGTCAGTCAGAACTCCACCACTTCTGTTGAGCTTCTCCTTGACAGTGAAATAACATTTGGAAAGGACTGCAAAAAACTTCTTCCATTTCACAATGATGGAGCCCACTGTGCTCCTGGAGTCTTTCAATGCTTGAGCAATGTTTTCATACCCATCCCCAGATCTATGCCTCGACATAATTCTATCTCGGAGGTCTATGGAGAGTTCCTAGGACTTCATGGCTTGGTTTTTACTCTGACATGCAATGTGAACTGTGGGACCTTATATAGACAGGTGTGTGCCTTTCTAAAGCATGTACAATCAATTGAATTTGCCACAGGTGTACTACAATAAAGTTATAAAGGGAATAATAAAGGGAACAGGATGCATCTGAGCTCAATTTTTAGTGTCTTAGCAAAGGGTCTGAATACTTATGTAAATGTGATATTTCAGTTTTTTATTTTTAATACATTTGCAGACTTTTCTAAAAAACAGTGTTTGCTTTGTCATTATGGGGTATTGTGCGTAGATTGATGAGGAAAAAATGAATGTAATCTATTTTAGAATAAGGTTGTAACATAACAAAATGTGGAAAAAGTGAAGGGGTCTGAATACTTTCCGAATGCACTGTATATACTACTGACGTCTTGTCGATCCATTGACATGGCACCGTTGATACTTTTGCATTTATGGGTCATATGGAATACAATTATAATAAATTAGTTAATCTTGGCATGAACATCAATTACCTTTTAGGCTATATTGCTTCACATATTGCTAGTCATACTAATTGTACTTCAGATTCCATCATTGCTAAATGTAAATCTTTGGATGGTTTTCCATGTTTTATAAAGCTATTGAACCCTCTAATACTCCCACTTTAAAAGCATAATGCTGCTTTATGGGACTTGATCAAAAACAACATTTATACAAAAATAATTTATAGAGTTGGACAGTACATAGACTCAGGTGTGCAGAATCATTGAGTGGCGTTGTATGCCAGGGATCTGGCTCCCTCTGCTGGACAGAAAGTGCCTCTACAGCAAAGTAGTCTTTCTGCCAGACAGCACAGCACACCTGCTATCAATCTGGTCATTGGAGTAAAGACCAGCACCCTTACCTCACCTGGCACAAAGGACACGCTGCAAACTATTTAATGCGAAGAAATGCGAAGTAGTGTTGATTTTTTGCAATTGATCTTTGTGCATCAACCCGTGTCTCTGTCTGACCCTGTTATATCTGAAAGCCAGGTTTGTGTATGACCATGTTCTGAGTGAAAGACGCAAACCGTTTTGCTACATTCACTGTAAATGAGTTGCAAATTTCGGAACCGATCTTTGAGACGTCTTCTCTCGTTTGGTGGGCATGCTGGGGCAGAAACAACGAGTGACGTATTGAAGAATCGGCGTCACGCAGACACAATTGCTTTGCCAGTAGCCATAGTAATAGCGCCGACAACCGGACATTCAACACTGCAAACTGTTTTATAAAGTGAAATGAGTTTTTCTCATCTCAGCCCTGATTAGGGTCGCCAACTTTCTATCATACATCACCAAATACGGGACAGAAGGCAGGGCACATGGGGTGAAGTGTGTACGGACGTAAATCAACACATACTGTATACTGTAACGGCGACTGCTGAAGGAAGAATCAGGAAAGTTCGTTTTTCCATGATCGCGCTACCAGCTTTACTACAACAAAGCTTATAGACGCAGGGCACAACCAAGAACACGAGAAACTCACGGGGGTCACTTCTTACATGTACAAACACAGTCACGGTAACACCACTAATCCACTCAATGACACAAGGGGTGATGGGGAACTGGCACACAAGGAATCTTGGGAGACTGAACAAATAACAATGGCAGCCCCTAAGCTTACTTAGTATGTATACATCCATCCATCCATCCATCCATCCATCCATTATCTAAGCCGCTTATTCCTAGTCAGGGTCGCGGGGGGCTGGAGCCTATCCCAGCATGCGTTCCGGGCGAGAGGCAGGAATACACCCTGGACAGGTCGCCAATCCATCGCAGGGCACACACCATTCACTCACACACTCATACCTACGGGCAATTTAGACTCTCCAATTAGCCTAACGTGCATGTCTTTGGACTGTGGGAGGAAACCGGAGTACCCGGAGGAAACCCACGTGGACACGGGGAGAACATGCAAACTCCGCACAGAAAGGCCCCCGGCCTGGATTCGAACCCGAGACCTTCTTGCTGTGAGGCGACAGCGCTATCCACTGCACCACCGTGCCGCCACTTAGCATACAATGTAACGTATTTACACCGTTACAATATGATGGGATTCTATTTTGATGTCTGACTGGTGTTTTGTTATACGAGACAAGGAATGTCACGTACGGGACGAGCCAAATTTGGCACAAAAACGGGACGTCCCGGCTAATACAGGGCAGTTGACAACCCTAGCCCAGATGCCCACTACAGGCCTGACTAAGTGAGTAAGCGTTCTCCTCGTCTGTTTCGCCCCAGTAAGCTGCACAGCAGCCCAGGCTACAGAAAGAGACTGTTGCAACCTCTGAGCTCAGGCTCCAAAACAGAGGTTTTTAAACTGCATCTCCATCTGTATTTCTCAATAAAGCAGCAGGAGATGTGTAGGATAGTTTGAACTTGTACTATGACACGCATGTCCTGTACCTACAATGATCTGCTGAAGCGGTACTGTACATGAGGGATGTGAGGAGAGCATACTGCAGCCAAGTTGCCATGGTAATCTGCAGTACCAGTTGGCGATGATAAGAAACTAGAGAATACTTTGAGATTGCAGGAGTTG
The DNA here is from genome assembly GCA_029706075.1 of Aldrovandia affinis. Classification (NCBI taxonomy): domain Eukaryota; kingdom Metazoa; phylum Chordata; class Actinopteri; order Notacanthiformes; family Halosauridae; genus Aldrovandia; species Aldrovandia affinis. Next base: position 282,726 of record JAINUG010000468.1, read on the forward strand.
ACTGTGATGGACGAGGCGTTGCACCTTTATCTTTCGTGTGGACCAAAGGGTGGATCACTGCGGCCACCCATTCAGCAAAGAACTGTTAATAATCTTCCAGTCATCCATGTGTTAAGTGTTTTTCCGCCCAATTGTTTTTTGGAAGATAAGATTCATCTATGAGGGATGAACAGAGCTTGACACAGGAGAAATAGCTCACGGAGCTGAAACGCTTCTCAACAGAGAGACCGGAGTTCAAGCCCCTGCTTTGCGGAAACTTGTTCTGAATTATTTTCTCCTTTGACTTTCCAGATTGCAGGGTTAACTATGATGGACGAGCGGTTGAATCTACAGCCCTGGTGGGGCTCAAGGGGTAAAGGCGCTGGGGTCACCCGCCCAGCAACTGGGGGTTCAATCATCACTCCAATGGTTTCTGTAAGCCATGTTAAGGTTTTTTCCCCAGTTGGTGTTAGTAAGAGGAGGTTCATCAATATTGGATGAGCAGGTTTTCTCACTGGAGACAAAGCTCACACAACTGAGGTGCCTGAGAAACAGAGATTGCTCACACTCCCTGAGTGGGGATTGAACCCCCGGTTGCTGGGTGGGTGACCCCAGCGCCTTTAGCCCTTGAGCCCCACCAGGGCTGTAGATTCAACCGCTCGTCCATCATAGTTAACCCTGCAATCTGGAAAGTCAAAGGAGAAAATAATTCACTGCAAGAATCAGCAACGTGGGGGCTTGAACCCAGGTCCCTCTGTTACGAAAGAGGCACCGTAGCGGTGTGAGCTTCGTCTACAGTGAGAAAACCTGCTCATCTAACAATGATGAACCTCCTCTTACTAACACCAACTGGAAAAAAACCTTAACACATCCATTACTGAAAGAGAGAACTTACAGACACCACTGGAGTGAGGATTGAACCCACAGTTGATTGGGTGGGTGACCCCAGTGCATTTACCCCTTGAAACACTCAGAGCTCTAGACTCAACAACTTGCCCATCACAGTTAACCTTGCAAGTTAAAGAAAGCAGGGTTCTCTTCAAGATGTTCCACTGCTCTGCGCCATTTCTCTAGTTCACTCGGTAGAGTACACACCTCAATCCCACTAATAGTTTGTTTTACTGTTTGCTCATTTTAGTGAACTACACATCTCATCTTACACAACTACTATGACCATGTTGTTAGGAGGCCTGTGTAAATATTGACGTTAAAGATGCCAATTGGTGGCAAAATACACACATTTAGTGTCTGGGAGGATTGAATTTGGCAATGTGCTGTGAGAACATCATATGCCTTCTCCTTCCCTGTCTAAGGGCACCTGCACTGCAAGTAAATAGTGCAGATTACAATGAATGTGTTGAACTGGTACTGAACACAAACTCTGCTGCCCCCTGGTGTTCCACAATTGGAACTGTTATTTTAAATCAGTGGCGTCCCACTCTTGAGAGTTTAATTGCTGCCTTTCAAACCTTCAAATGTGACCAATTTAGACCCAAGAAAGCAGGTGAGGGGAGTTAAGTGTGTAATCAGTGACTTTAACTGATCAATTACGCACTGAGTAAAATCATGGATACTGTGGATGAAAGCAGGAAAACTGTGACAGGTACGATCCCCAGGTGTTCAAACGCCATATATTCCACACTGAGGTCATTACAGGGGAAAGAGGAGAGGTGTGTATTGTCCTGTGAGTAGTGGGAGGGAAGATGTCCTTTTATCTGCAGGGTAAAAAAAAGTAACACTGACATCATAACTTTTAAGTCTTTAAGGAACAAGGTTGCCAAATAATTACGCGCTGCAAATGCACAGCACTTTATCAGGCTGATTGAAAACAACAAGGGGAACGGTTCTAGTGATTGGAAACAAATATACAGTTTAGTAAACCCTAAACCTCAGAAGCAGAGCTCTGTTAAGGAGCTTAAGACTGAGAATACCGTTTTTAACGATTTCTTTATTGACTCTGTTGATGAACTTGCCAGAAACTTTCATCCAGTTAAAACAGAGAATGATACTACAACAGACAGCTCTTTCTATATTAAAATGACCAATCAGGATACGGTACATAAAATCATTACCAAACGGTCTAATTCATATGCTAAAGATGTCTTTAATATAGACACAACATTCTTGAAGAGACACTCATCCATTATTGCAAAACGTTTAACCAAACTGTGTCCATAACCACAGAAAGGCTTGATCACCCCCATTTTCAAGTCAGGTGCAGCTAACTTGGCCTCAAATTATAGGCCAATTTCCACACTAATGTAGTTGGTGCAGTCTTTTTAGATCTCAAGAAAGCATTTGATGCTGTCAATCATAAAATGTTATTGTCCAAATTAACTCAATTTAATTTCTGTTCTCAGGCAAAGACATGGGCTGTGTTCGAAACCGTTCCCTATTCCCTAAATAGTGCACTATATAGTGTGTTCACCAATTTGTTCAACACACTATATAGTGCACTATTTAGGAATAGGGAACGGTTTCAACACAGCCATAGTTTAATTAATATTTACGAAACAGGAGTCAACAGGTCACCACTGGTCATTGTAAATCTGAATGCTGTGAAAGTAAGATGGGTATTGCACAAGGATCAGCGCTCGGACCCCTGGAGTAGGGTTACAAATGTATGCTGATGACACAGTTTTGTTTGTGGTGCCAATAAAACCCACTATTGCTGCAACTAAACTAATCCAAGATTTTAAAATGTTTTCCAGAGCAATCAAGTCCTGGCTAAAATGGCCAAAATTGTAATCATGGCACCAACTAACCATTACTGTATTTGAGCGCATGTTCTTTTTGTTATTGTTGTTTTGTTTGTTTTTGTTGTGTTGGTGTTTGTGTTTGATTGATTTTAAACTGATTGATTTTAAACTGTAACAATGTCATTTTATTATTTTATTGATTGACTGAACTATCAATGCTCATCAAGGGACTGGTGTTGGAAATTAGCTTCGGCTACATACACACGTACAGTGCATCGGGCACTGCTTCTGCGGCTGTCAATGTTCTCTGTGCTTGTCCCTGACAAATAAATGAATAAATGAATAAATAAGACCAGGGGGACCCCTGAGAAACTGGAAACGCTGGACTGCCAACTGGACCCGTTCCTCCTGAGCCCGGAGTGCCTGCAATCAGCCTGGGTCTTCATTAAGTCAGTATACTGGATGTGGCCTTTACCGTTTGTGTACATATATATGCCATTTAGCAGACGCTTTTATCCAAAGCGACTTACAGTAGGAAGGCGGCACGGTGGTGCAGTGGATAGCGCTGTCGCCTCACAGCAAGAAGGTATCGGGTTCAAATCCAGGCCGGGGGGCCTTTCTGTGCGGAGTTTGCATGTTCTCCCCGTGTCCGCGTGGGTTTCCTCCGGGTACTCCGGTTTCCTCCCACAGTCCAAAGACATGCACGTTAGGCTCATTGGAGAGTCTAAATTGCCCGTAGGTATGAGCGCGAACCTGACCAGGAATAAGCGGCTTAGATAATGGATGGACTTACAGTAGTGAATGTATACATTTTCAGTATATGTGGCCCCAATGGGGATTGAACCCACAACCTAAGCATTGCCAACGCTGTGCTCTACCAACTAAGCCACAGAGAACCACATGTGAAGAGTGCCATATCAGTCATCATCATCATCACCTTTCATTTCAACCGATTCTGTCTTCAACATTTTCATTCATGCCAAATATTGTCACCTTCTTAAAATAATGGCCTATGTCATATTTTCAAGTTTTTCAAAAAACAGAATAAACTGAACCAAATATAGAATATATGATATTTATTAATCATTTCACACAGAAAGGTCATGACAATATATGACTATTGACATACAAATAATGGTCTGTCAATTGTGTAACATAAGAGGATTTTTCAATTTACGAACATGCCGTTGTGACTTAGGCCATTATTTTAAGAAGGTGACGATATGTATGGTAAATCTACCATTTTCAAGTCACTTTTGATGAATACTTTTCATATTATCAAAAATGCTAAATCTTACAATAATACAAAAACATATCATTGAAATTGTAAAAAGTTTGAATAAGTTCTTTAACATCACCGTGCTGAACACACGTCTGGTTGTAAATGTCAGCACTGTGGCTAAAGCAACACCTGATTAGGGCCAATGCTCCGGGAAAAAGCACCTCTCCAGCTCCCTAGCATTATTCAGTTCATTACAACAAACCAGTTCACAATTAAATACACAACAAACAGTTATAATGCCATTTTCTTAACCTTTACTAAGGGGCTGGAAACCAGGGTTATAAAAGCAGTAGATAAGTCCTTATGTCCAGAGCTTTACGCATGGAGCTTTCTGTGAAATGATGACATCACATCCTGCTGCAGCTTTCTCACCACAGCCCTCCCTGTCGCTGGCTGCTCTGCACAACAAGAGACACGATTGGCCTGCTGAGCCAAAGGCCAAGCTCCAAGGCATCAGGTGTGATGTCACAACGTGTGGTGGACGCTCACGTGCACACTCACATCTGGAACTCTGCTACGCACACGGCTTCCATGCTATGATGTCACAGTGGTCAGGACTCCTGGCCATTCTGTATATTCACTGCTCCTCTAGGTATTGGTTAGATCGTGTTTAACTTCGAAGAGTTATTACTGATATTACAACCCAGTCGATTTGCTAGCAATCGTTTAGCTCATTTGTCATTATAACTGAGTTACAGCTCACTCTGCCGACCACAATGGCAGCAGTTTGGCGTTGGCTTCTGTTCATTTGCTGGCTAATTAACCAGGAGTATTCTGCACAGATGTTGATTTTTCCTAAAACTTGATGTTTAGCATTTTCGTAAAACACTACGGAGTAACTTAAGAACAGTTAGCTAGCCAATTAGCCACTTAAGATGCAGCACTGACCATTTGGCATCGCTCTGTCCAGCTTCTCATTCAGCTGCCTGGTCATTGTGCGACAGCTCCCAATCCGTTTGTTTGTTTTTCACAGACACTTAAACCCTCTATTTGTTTAAATTCCCCACCCTCACGAGTCCATCGCCCATCCTCCGGGATCGAGACACACACTCCTGGTTGAGTGTTCCCGCCTCTTTCGAGACGGGAAATCTTCCACGGACTCCTTAACCTTCTCCTCGACGGACTCGTGCCGGCTCTCCCTCCCCCTCCCCCGGAGGCGGACAGCCAAATGCCGCCTCCGATCGGGCTGACGACC
>JAINUG010000469.1:0-65000 GCA_029706075.1 Aldrovandia affinis
ACACCTTCATCCCAGGTACTGTACCTGTTACACACTAACACCTTCATCCCAGGTACTGTACCTGTTACACACTAACACCTTCATCCCAGGTACTGTACCTGTTACACACTAACACCTTCATCCCAGGTACTGTACTGTTACACACTAACACCTTCATCCCAGGTACTGTACCTGTTACACACTAACACTTAACACCTTCATCCCATCCCACTGCAGCTGTTACACACTAACACCTTCATCCCAGGTACTATACCTGTTACACACTAACACCTTCATCCCAGGTACTGTACCTGTTACACACTAACACCTTCATCCCAGGTACTGTACCTGTTCACACACTAACACCTTCATCCCAGGTACTGTACCTGTTACACACTAACACCTTCATCCCAGGTACTGTACCTGTTACACACTAACACCTTCATCCCAGGTACTGTACCTGTTACACACTAACACCTTCATCCCAGGTACTGTAGCTGTTACACACTAACACCTTCATCCCAGGTACTGTAGCTGTTACACACTAACACCTTCATCCCAGGTACTGTAGCTGTTACACACTAACACCTTCATCCCAGGTACTGTACCTGTTACACACTAACACCTTCATCCCAGGTACTGTACCTGTTACACACTAACACCTTCATCCCAGGTACTGTACCTGTTACACACTAACACCTTCATCCCAGGTACTGTACCTGTTACACACTAACACCTTCATCCCAGGTACTGTACCTGTTACACACTAACACTTTCATCCCAGGTACTGTAGCTGTTACACACTAACACCTTCATCCCAGGTACTGTACCTGTTACACACACCTTACTCTTTTTGCTAATTTGTTCTAAAATGTGTGTAGCTGTATTCCATCTGACATAACAGTTATTTTAGCAGTTATTATTTCTCTCAAGTGCTTGATTTCCTATCTATGAATGATGATGATAAATGAAATAAATTAAATTCTCTCTGTTAGGAGTCTCCCTTTGGGATGAAGCTGCCATAGAAAAAGATTTGAGTGTGAAACCACAGCCCCGCACCAGCTTTCATTTCACTGCGTCCGACTCCTTCAGTGAGAAGAGCAGCTTGCTGGACGTGAGCGCCTCCCTGAAGGCCAGCTTCCTGGGGGGGTTGGTGGAGGTGGGGGGGTCGGCCAGTTATCTGAAGGACAGAGCATCCTCCATGCTCCAATGCAGGGTAACGATGCAATACAAACAGACAACTCAGTTCAAACAGCTGACTATGACCCAACTGGGACATGTGACCTACCCTGAGGTGTTTGACCAGCAGACCGCCACCCACGTGGTCACAGCAGTATTGTACGGGGCCGAGGCCTTCATGGTCTTTGATCAGACAGCTTCTGTTGAAGAAGACAAGCAAGACATTCAGGGGAACCTGGACATTACGGTCAAGGCTATTCCTACTATTGAAATCAGTGGTTCAGGAAAAGTGGTCATGACAGATAAACAGAAGAGTAAGGTGGAGAAGTTCAGCTGCACATTCCACGGTGATTTCATACTGGAGCAGAACCCCTCTACTTATGAGGAAGCCGTGCTGGTGTACAAGGGTCTCCCAAAGCTGCTGGGGGAGAAGGGGGAGAATGTGGTGCCTGTAAGAGTGTGTCTGTATCCTCTGAAGAGCCTGGACCCCAGAGCGGCCCGGCTGGAGAGAGAGATCCGAGAGGAGCAGGTGTTGTGTGTGGAGGACGTGATGGAGCAGCTTCATGAGGCTGAGATGAGAGCCAACAGCTTGACCAACCAGTGTGAAGCCATCAAGGTCACTGATATAATAGACAAGATGACTAAGTTCCAGAGAAAACTCAGGGATTACACAGTCCCACTCCAGCAGAATCTGGGAAGGGTTCTGATAGCCATCCGGGCAGGTACTGAGGAGGAGCAGAAGCTGGCCGACATCCTGAAGTTCCATGAAGAGTCCTCCTTCACCCAGACAAAGATGAATAAATGGCTGGATGAAAAAGAGTCTGAGATAGGGGTGCCGAGAGCCTACATTGTTCTTCAGCAGAATGTCCCCATTGTGGAATTGTGTTTTTTCTTAACAGCTGCAGTTTGGTGAGTTATTTGTGGTGATTGCTGAACATGCCAAACTGTGCTTGTGAAGGAAAAAACAACACTTATATTTCATTCTCACGGGGACACGGGGACAAATGTTGATATTAGTCCAGGCCACAGATTTGTTTTGGGAGTAAGGGAGCCTATTGTACAAGAATGATTATTACCTCCTGTACTGTAATAACTACATGGCTGTCTGCTCACCATTGTTTTGTGATATTCTAGTATAATTTACTGTACATTATGTAGGCTTTGTACATTGTGCATTGTTACTGAAGACTGTGTGTATTATATATTGCATAGTGTTGGGTTTGTTATCATTGCCATATACCATGTGAATCTCACAACAGCAAACTTATTAAAATCATTATACAGTTGTCACGAGCAGCTTAGTATCGTAGTATTAAACTTGTGCTGTGTGTGGGCTTCATCAGGTTTGTTTTCTGAGCTGAATTACAATGATTGCTGAAGTAATTTAATTTTTAATTTAATTTAATTTAAAGTTAGTTTTAGGATGAAGCCTCTTTTTGCAATGCCTACCTGTTGGCAGGTCTGGGGAAATGTACCTAGTTTGGCACATCCGTGTTGACTGTATTTTCAGTGCTGATTTTCCTACTCGGTAGGGAGGAGGCGAGAGTGGTGGGGTTGGGCCCCAGTGCCAGGGTGGCCATGTCTCTGTACCGCAACGCCAACTACACAGACCCCTACTCCGCGGGCCCAGTCGTCCTGCCCCTGGGCTCTGCCCTGCACGTGGGCGTGTCTGTGGAGCAGGATGATCTGGACGGGTTTGCGGTCATTCTGGAAGAATGCTACGCCACGCCCTCTGCTGACCCGGAGGACTCTGTGCGCTTCACGCTGATTCAGAACAGGTCAGTACTCGGCCGGCCAGGTGGGCGTCATTAACAGCTGTCCAATGATGGAGAGTTTTTGGTCGGCATGGTTTTCACCACGCCTCACTGTGCAATAGTGGCTCTATCTGGTGTCTGCCGTCTGCCTGCGTCAGCTGCGCAGGATGTGCAGTCCTCTGGCGCATTGTCTACGCAGCTCAGCAGGTGGACTGCAGAGTGAAAAGTGGCGGATGGCTAAACAACACCTTTTTGGGGGATGTGTATGATGTTCTGCACCATCCAAAATTTGCAGAGGATGTTGCAGTGATGGGACAAGCTTACAGTTACGATTGGGCATTCCAAATTGGGCGAGAAAGGGTTTGAAGTATGTTTTTGTGTGAGCATGCATGTTGTAAAATGTGTCTTTTTGCTCTGTGCTCCTCCCCCAGGTGTCCAAGCAACCGTCGCCTGGTAAACGTTGAACCGAGCGGGCCTTCCCTCCCAGGCCGTTTCACCACCTTGCTGTCCTTATTCACGGGCGAATATGATGATGTCTTCCTGCACTGCAGTCTGAGCATGTGCGACCACAGGCAGGCCACTTGCTCCCAGGTGAGTTCTGTGTTCCTCCGTGAGGGGGGGGGGGGCCTTTCACCAAGAATACATGTGCAGTCTGCAGGTGTAGCTCAGGACTATGAGAAATGTCCGATCAAATGAAATGTTTGGGCTAATTCAATAGTTCAGAGCACAAGTTGGTATGAAATCCTGAAACACACCCAGGATGAGCAGCACAGTGGTAATACGAGGATTAGTTGAAGCAGCTTTACTCAATGAAAAGGGCACCAGACCCTAGACCTGAGAATTTAGTGTAAAAGTGTACATGTTTATTTTTCTGACAATAAAGTGAAATTAGGGCGGCACGGTAGTGCAGTGGATAGCACTGTCGCCTCACAGCAAGAAGGTCTCGGGTTCAAATCCAGGCCGGGGGCCTTTCTGTGCGGAGTTTGCATGTTCTCCGCGTGGGTTTCCTCCGGGTACTCCGGTTTCCTCCCACAGTCCAAAGACATGCACGTTAGGCTAATTGGAGAGTCTAAATTGCCCTGTAGGTATGAGTGTGTGAGTGAATGGTGTATGTGCCCTGCGATGGATTGGCGACCTGTCCAGGGTGTATTCCTGCCTCTCGCCCCAATGCATGCTGGGATAGGCTCCAGCCCCCCCGCGACCCTGACCAGGAATAAGCGGCTGAAGTTGAGATGAGATGAGATAAAGTGAAATTAATTGAATTGAGGAGTTGAGAGGTCTACTTTCTTATTTATTCAGCTACTTTCTCTCTACAGAGATGCCTGTCCAGGGTAGCCCGGTCTGTCACCGCCAGGAAGCTCCAGACCATCGGACCCATCACCTGTAAGCCTCGGCTCAGAGTTTCAGGTGTCATTTTACCTGGAGGCCAACCTGCAAATGGATCGATTTTATAGAGATGGCCACACTTAGCATTTTGCAGCACAACCCATTGTCTTGTGGGATGTGGAAGTGTGCAGTCAGTGTGAAATGGGAGTAGAATTATTCAGACCTGGGGACAAACTCTTTATGTGGGTAGAGTTACTGTAACATCGTATTTACTTAGGACTAGAGTTACTACATCCAGTACTTTTGGTTAGTTATTGTAGTATGTACTTGAGTTTACAGTAACTATAGTGCGTACTCAGGTTAGTGTTACTAGAGTATGTACTTGGGCTAGTGTTACTGGAGTATGTATATATTCAGGTTAGTGGTCCTGCAGTATGTATATATTAGTGGTCCTGCAGTATGTATATATTCAGGTTAGTGTTACTGGAGTATGTATATATTCAGGTTAGTGTTACTAGAGTATGTACTTGGGCTAGTGTTACTGGAGTATGTATATATTCAGGTTAGTGGTCCTGCAGTATGTATATATTCAGGTTAGTGGTCCTGGAGTATGTATATATTCAGGTTAGTGGTCCTGCAGTATGTATATATTCAGGTTAGTGGTCCTGGAGTATGTATATATTCAGGTTAGTGGTCCTGCAGTATGTATATATTCAGGTTAGTGGTCCTGGAGTATGTATATATTCAGGTTAGTGTTACTGGAGTATCTATTATTTTCCTGAAATGTCTCTTGACTGACCTTTCCTGCCTTCAAGGAATAATTCCCCTTTTGGCTGTGGCTTGAAGGTTTTATGGAATTTCTGTTAGCTCTGGAAACATGGAAACAGGAATGTTTGATTGATTGGTTGACTTACTGATGGAGTGATTTACTTGGGGCCAAGAGTCAGTCTGACTGGAGAGTGGCTCCTGCTTGGGAATCTGCACTCTTTGGGCTTTTTACTAAATGAATCATGAAATGGCTGTAGATCACACACATTGAGACAGCTCAACCACACTGCACTGTAAGGAGCTTTCGCACTGGAACACTCAGGTAATAATCAATCTTTACCTTTCAGGGGAGAAGGTGGCCAAATAGGTCTCCTCAGCATCCGCAGGTAAGCACAAACACTCTCTCACACACACTTTCTTTTCACCAAGAATACATGTGCAGTCTGCAGCTGTACCTCATGACTTTATAAAAAACGTCAGAGCAAATAAATGATTTGGCTAATGAAATAATTAAGAGCAGAAGTTTGTTCGAAACAGATTGGCCCTCATTGTGCGCTCCTGACGAGCAGCAATCATAGTGGTAATATGAAGGTTTGTTGCAGCAGCTGTACTCTATGAAAAGGGCACTTGGCTCTAGACTGGAAAATCACAGTTTACAGTCCAAGGCAAGATGCTGCTCTTTTGCCATTGTAGCTCTTTTTGCCACAGTGTTTTACTTGCTCTATCACTGACAATATCCTGTCCTGAAAATGTACAAGTGCACTACAATTGGCCCTGGACAATAAGGAAATTTGTTAGGTAAATAAGTGTTGTACCCATATATTATTTGTAATGTAATTTGTGGTGGGTATGGCTTTACTAAATTGCAGGATTATTTTTGAGTTCATATGGAAATCATAGCAAATTTCTCAAATTATTATTCTTTCTCTCTTTTCAGGAATATTAAAGCCATAGGCCCCCACCTGCATCTTGGCCCTGGGTTTTCTTGGTCTCTATCCACTTTGATTAGTCACTTGGGTTCCTGTCATCAATCTGCCTCAATTGTTCCTGCCCTTTTACTTTACTTGTTCTGATTGGTCTCATGACTGTCACTCTCTAGCTTTTGCCAGGTCCTATTGGTCACAGCAGACTCTCAGGGCGGCGTTGACCCTTAACATCCACAGACCGCACAAACACAGCATCTGACTCATTGTCCTGTACCATTTTAGAAACTTCACAAAGCTGTTCAAACAAAGCATCTTTTTTGAACAACAATCCCTCACTAGTTCATGAGAAAACAAACTTCATTACCTGTAGTTTATTATCATGGTTCTAGTCAAGATGCCATAGTTGTAATGAAAGGTCAAGCATTCAGGGACCCAAATGAAGGAAGGAACCAGAAATGCTTTATTCTCTATGAAGCACCAAGAGTAGTTTAAGCAGCAGTTTCCATTTTACATTTTAGGCATTTATCCAGAGTGACTTGATAAATGACAATTACTGCATCAAATAATTCCTCTCTGTAAAGATCACTGGTATGCTTCTAATACCAACTGGTAAATGTGTCAAATACATCAATTGTCTCAAGGCAAACAAGCCTATTAGGTTTTCTCAAACTGAATATGATCTATGCTGGTTGGTCTCAATATCCAACAAGAAAGTCACCTCCTTTAGTGGTCAGACTGAACAACACTGGCCTTTCCTGGAGAAACCATTGGGCAATACCACTCACCCTCATTGGTTGATTGTGGCTCTGTCTTTTGTTTTATTACAGATTTGTTTTTAAAGACAAATCTAAAATATCTGATAAATCACTGTTTCGTCATGTTTACTTGAATGTTTTCTAGTTGCTGTGATGATTGCACAATGATAGTCCTGCAACAGTGGGAGTCCCACTACAAGTCCCTAATGGGTGTTTATGGACTTTCCCACACATTGATTGGTATTGCTTGTGTCTTCTTTATAACCTGCTTTTTGTGCAAATCAAAATGAATAAAAAAATATAACAACATATAAATGACTGGGTATTGACTTGTGTCGTGTGAACATCATGCCAAGGCCAATGACTATAAAGGAAAGAGGTGACGGTGTGAAAATGATGCTGCAACAACGATACTTAAGTGGAACAGAATATATTGCGTTCCCTACACTTAAGTGGTTTTTCTTCTCTGACAGGCTGGTCTGTAACTTGGTCCTGTTTGTGCACAAATGTTTGGAAGCATATCTGCCTGGTTAACTGATGGAGTTAAGCGTTCTAACCAGGTTATCAACAATAAGTCTAATGTACAATATGTTCCAACTTCACAAACTGAACCCTTAATCATTTAGATACACAAGCTGTGCAACTCATCAAAACTTGATGACTGAGTCTGCCACATCTGTGTACCTTCAAAAGCAGGTACCTAAGCAAATGTACTTCTAATAGATTCACATATTAACTTTGTAAATAAGATTACTGATGAAACTGTGCTTATTGATGAAGTCCATGATTTAGTTCCCTGTGGCTGTGTGTTTAACACTCATATTGTTTTCCAGAGGGAGCTCAGCAACTGTCAAATTGGCACACTAGCTAAACATGTTTAAACTTAAAACTTAATTGACCATATATCACTGAGACTCAACAGGCCAAATATACTAAAATCGCTGTTTATTAACTAATCACTAACTTTGGGTTTAATCCTGGGTTTCTCACGACTGTGGCTCACTTTGAACCAGGTTGCATCGCCATGGTAACTTGCCGCGCGAACCTAACCTGCTCCGACTAGGTTAAGTTCAGGGTAACGGATCCAATCCTATAAAAGGCCGCCCCCACTGTGCAGCAAACTGTATATATTGCGTTATGTTTTCTACCCACTGGCACATATACGTATTCCGTTGGTTATGTCTAACATAGACATTATAAAGTTATATATATAGTTATCAATAATTAATCAAATGTACTGTTGCATTTTAAGGCGGTGTAATTTTCTGATAGGATTCCCAAGAGTAATCGATGCAATAGATTGCACTCACATTCCCATCACCGCAGCCCTGGGTGAGCCACAGTCCTGAGACCGAAAACCAGGAGCGTAGCACACAATTCTGGGCCCTATACATATGCAGTCTTGTGGGCCCCCTTCCCCTCTTGATCCATGACTCTCACGCATCTTTAGAATTTTTAAAAATTGAATCAACAACTATACACATGAATCTGTAGTGGTTATTAGGGTAATCGCTAATGAACTGCTTATACCACATTTAAACAAATAATAATAAAAAAATATCTGTGATATGTGCTTTTTTGAAATCTCATAATTTTAAATCTCACAATTCAGCCCTCCTTTCTCAAGGGCTCCGCCTAGTGGCCACCTGTTAACTACACAGAGAGGAATGTGGCACGCACAGACAAAACACTCCATTTAAATTGTGCTGTTATGTCTGAGTCAACACACTGTACAATTACTGTGATACTTTTACGGTGGTTAAATTAGGTTTGCTAGGAGTATCAAGCTTCAGCGAACATTATTTGCTTCATGTTTATTTTGGTACTTATCATTCGCAAGACATAAGACAAAGCTAAAAAATGACATCTTAGTTTTAAGGCTTACTGTATTGCATAATAAAAGACAATTGAACAAGACATCACTAGTCATGTTTTATTTGCAGAACCAAGAAAAATCTGCTTTCCTATACCATTTCAGTCCTTTTAATCTGTCTTAGGATCCAAAACCACAGTGTAGTGGTTCAAAAGCATGTAGGCCTAAAAGCAAAATAATTACAACTTTATAAAGCTGAAAAGCTGACATGATGTTTGAGTTTATTCCAATGCCCATTGACGGATCTTCTTGTTGGCAAAGTCATTGATGAGATCTTTAAAGTCCAATTCCTTTGCTAATTGGCTTTCAATGGAGAGAAGTACACGGCTGTTCAGTCTATGCTGGGACATTGTTGATCTCAAGTAGTTTTTCACCAGTTTCAACTTGCTGAAAGCCCGTTCACCCCCAGCAACAGGCACAGGCAGTGTGCAGAAAATCCTCAATACGATACAAATTTCTCCAAAAATGCTCTGTAGCTGCATCTTATAGATGGCATTAAGAAGCTGAAGAGGGGACAGAGTATGTGGAAATGTGGCACTATATATAAGCATGAAGCATACAGGGTTGATATTAGCCTCTTAACCTGCTTATAATATACAATGAAACAGGCTAGATTCTGCTTAATTTACCAGCTAGCTAGCTAACTATCATAATGTAGCTAGCTACGTTAGCTTGTCTTGTTATAGAACTGGATCAAATGAGTCTTCAAAAACAAAGTTTCAATGCATTTCACCATCACCAGTAGTATGTTTGCCCGCATTTGCGATTGCTTTCAGCCAGTAGCGAGTGAAACTGAAATTAGATTAATCGCGATTTTAAAAAATGAACGCGTTATCCATTTGAAATTAATCGCATGCGTTAACGTGTTAACGTTGACAGCCCTAGTTCAATCAAAACAACGTACCGATATTAGTTTAAACCACTCTTAAACAGTGTTAGCAAGTTGTTTACCTTTCCAGGCTTTTCAAGGGCCCTCCCCCACTTGGGGCCCTAGGTAGTCAGTTCCCCTTTAGCCCCCGCTACGACGCCCCTGTAAGGAATATTAAATATCTTCTATGAATATCCGTTTCTGACATAACGTGGCATTAGGAGGGTATATCACCCCTCCTTGTGGCGGTCGGCTTGTAGGCCATCACAAAGTATGGGAAACGACACGTTAAAAATAAAGTAACAAGAAATGTATTGATCATAAAGAAGATACTTACAAAAATGTGGGGTTGCCGCGTGCGCAAAAACACATTAACAAACAAAACACGGGTAGAGAGGCACCACAACTGCTAACCAAACGCCAAGAGAAAATATAATTTCAGTAATGAGGGAGAAGCAGGGCGGCCCAGGTGCACCCCCAGAGCGCTAACGACCCCCACAGCCCCACCCCCTCCGCAAAGAGGAAACACACAAAGAAGAACCGGGCGGACAGACCTGTCATCGTCACATTAAAGCGACTAATTGAGAACAACTAATATCTGGTTATACTTTAGGAATTGCATATGTCGTTGGAAACTAAAACCAGATTACCCCAGGACCGAGTTCGGAAACCTCTGCTCCAAAGGTCTATGAAATGGGGAGCAATCGGTGTTGCTAGACCGGGGAATGTATCCCCAAATGTAGGCGATTTAAAATGTCACCCGGTGCCGCCTCAAATTCAACTACAGATTGGGACTGTATTGGGACTGCAGCGCAAACAGGATGGTAAAAAAAAAAAAATTAAATAACACTAAATTGACAAAATAACAAAGTGATATCGTGTAAACCAGGGGTGCCCAAGTTCGGTCCTGGAGATCTACTGGGTGTGCTGGTGTAACATTGCTGTTTTAAGTTGTTATAATTACACAAAATCTATATTCTTTTATTTATTCTTTTCTTATTTACATGCGTTTTATTAATTTATTTTATATGTAGCCTACTGTATATTCATCGGGAAACTCGTAGCCCCTCCTTTTGTGACCCCATTTCCTGTCATGTTGCCCCTTAAAACTTAGGGTCCTATGTTCCCCAGCTCTATATATCACATTCCCAGGGTCCTATATTCCCCAGCTCTATATATCACATTCCCAGGGTCCCATGTTCCCCAGCTCTATATATCACATTCCCAGGGTCCTATATTCCCCAGCTCTATATATCACATTCCCAGGGTCCTATATTCCCCAGCTCTATATATCACATTCCCAGGGTCCTATGTTCCCAGGGTCCTATATTCCCACGGTCAACAGGGTTGGGCTTATTTTGATCACAAGACTCTAAGGAATCAATTAGCATTTTCATGTCAAAGTAAACTTTATGTACAAAATATGAAACAATCATTCATACGTTTATGATTTTGATTGTAAACTGTGGGAAGTTGTACAGTAACATTTTGCGAGCGTGGCCAGGCTGTTTGTGTCATAGAAACAAATGGCGCTGTGTAATCCCTGGAGTCTGCCGTTTCCAGCGATACCAGCCTAATTTTTCTATGACAAGCAGAATGGCCACAAGTGAGTAGAAATGTATGTTTATAACCCTGCGAAAATAAGTTTATGCTTTTTGTCAAACCTTGATATTTGCTTACAGCCGGGATTTAAGTCAACATAATCTCTAAAACTGTCACATCTTCATCAGCATTGAGGGATAGACTGTAGTCTAGCCAGGCGCAATGAGACGACGGCTGACAAGACGATTTCTTCGGAATCACTGCACCTATTGATGTGTGTTAACAGAATATTGAACTGGGGAACATAGGACCCTGGGAACAGGACCTTGGATAGGACTTTGGGAACATAGGACCCTGGGAACATAGATATGGTCCCGCACAGACTGCATGCGAGTGACTGTGCCGCTTTTCCCATTTGGAACTTCGGAAATATTTTTAAATATATTTTACATTTTTAGTCGATAGGACGACTGCGAATCTGGGCCCCTGATCATGGGACAGCACAGGGAGAGGAGGGAAGGTCCATCTGGGTCAGGTGTGCCACATGTCTGCATAAGAGCTGGGACAAAGACGAGGTGAGCTGGGATTTGTGATTCATTTATATTTTCGGTCAATGATGGCAGGAAGTGCCCATCCCTGCCTCAAAGCGAACAGCAGTGTTTTCAAACCAGATGCATCAGTAGGCTACATTAGTTTCCAGTTTTTGGTAACCTAACTTTTTTTTTTTAACCTATGGCAGTTTACCACTTACCTTTGTACTATTTCAGGTTATTCACTGGACTTGAACTGCTTAAATTTCAGTAAAAAATGGAAAATGGGGGTGTTCTAAAACTTTTGACCGGTAGTGTATATTTTATCTTCATAAGCTTACCAATGCCTCATAGACATAATATGAGACAGATGCAGATCTGTTGCTGTCTGAGAGGGGCAACATTGATATAGAAATGTTGGTCCCACTCATCATTTACTCACTCAATCACTCACTAAAAACATATTGTCAGTTTAAGAGGAACATGAGCAGATAATTTAAAATAATTACTTACAGGAGGTTA
Organism: Aldrovandia affinis; assembly: GCA_029706075.1. Taxonomy (NCBI): domain Eukaryota; kingdom Metazoa; phylum Chordata; class Actinopteri; order Notacanthiformes; family Halosauridae; genus Aldrovandia; species Aldrovandia affinis. The sequence goes on from JAINUG010000469.1 coordinate 12,023, forward strand.
AATATGTATATCTCACAATTTTGAGGTGACTTGATAGCATGGCCATTTCTGGTGAAACACTATTCATTGGTTAAACATTGAAACATAATACAAGGGTTAAGGGAACCGTCAAGAGCCAAATGATCCGTGTCCGTTGAGGAACCGTAACGCCCACCACTAACGCAGTTACTGTGAGAAGGCAATAACGGTTTGTTGAATTATGCATAATTCTTTCTGTGCCTAATCGCCACACGTTCATATTCATAATTATATATAAGAAATCCTCGCACGCATGATAGCCTACTCTGTGTGCGTTAAATAACTTGAGCCGCTCAGCTCTGCTCACCGAAAGAACGCTCACTTGATTTGAATCACGTAACGTTCTGCTTTATGTGGGCGCTGAATAACTCATAAAAATGGCAACAGCATTGACCGCATTTTTAAATATACTGGGTGAAGAGGCAGTCCACGTCTCCAAGACGATGGTTCAACTGCTGCACAGTAAATCGATGAATTGTAGGATGATGAACACGATCTCCTGCTTCTCTCTGCTATTTTGAATGAAAATGGAGCAACGTGCAAGACAGAGAAAGAAAGACAAATCAATTAGCAGTTAACAAACTACAATGTAACGTTAGCGCGAAGTCATTATCCCTTTCCCTGAAATTGTTTCATCCCTGCATCGGACCACTGCTGTCGAACTATCCGCACCTTGGAAATGCAGTCAAACTATCCGCATGTAAAATGTAGGCTAAGTACCGTCGATTACGGTAGCACGTTGAGAACCGTGAAGTTACCCGGCTGGAGGAAGATGTTTGCATTTGTGCAAACCTCCCTGTTTACTCAAAGTTAACTGAAAGTACTCAATATTATCCAATACAGTTTAAACTACCTCTAAATACACAGCATATATGTATATGTATATATTTCATATATGTATGAGTATGTCATGTGTGTCTGTGAGCATTTTGTGTGCGAGTTCTGAATGATGTATACATTTCATAGTTGTTTGTGTGTGTGTGCGCGTGTGTGTACGTGTGTGTGCGCATCTCATAGTTGAATGGGGTAAAGTCCCTAATGGTGCCTCATACAGTTAGGTCAGCAAAGATTTCGACAACTTGTATCAGTTGACAATTCGTTTGATACTGTGGTATAAAAAATCCATGTGTATTTAATACTTTATATAACATTTTTTTAAATCCTCTGTGAACGTTATTTTCACCATTCATTCATCATGAAAGATGCATATCTTACCAGTTGTGAAATAGCAAGAGGTTAAATGATCGGTCTCCTCGTGGCGAGAAGACACCGTACATACCTATAATATTGCCAGCATGTCTCACTCATGGAGACTGAGCGGGTCGGATATACTCTCAACGGAGAAATGTCTTTATGATGGGCTTATCAGTGCTCTGGGGATATAGTCTTTCAAATCTGTTTCTCCTGATTGGCGCTTTTGAAAATTATTTTCTTGGATTTGCTTTGAATGTTCTTTGGTCTTCATGATGAAGGTCTGGTGTGGAAATGCACGAGCCAACTGTGGGACCTATTATAGACAGGTGTATTTAATTAGAAATAATTTGAAGCACCTTCATTGTACACATGTGGACTCAAATAATTATGTGACCTCTGAAGACAATTGATTACACCTTAGTTTATTTAGTTATGTCTTAGAATATTGTCTTTTTTTTATTTGTAATTAAGAAAAAGCTTCAGAGTTGTTTTTTTATTTGACATTATACAGTACTTTGTGTTGATCAGTGGCAAGAAATCCCAATTAAATACAATCATAATCAAAACTGTTTAAATACTTTGCATATAACAATAAGTCATTACACATGAAAAGTGCAAAATAATACTATGTTCATTGCCATTTTAAAAAATTTTTCTACTTGCTACCCAGCAACACTAAAGACAAAACGGCGCAAGTTAGCATGTTAGCGGCGCTGATAGTCAGAGCAGGGGAAATAAAGTAATTTTCCATGGATGAAAAGCGTTGTCTTGTTGAATCTTACGGCTACTATAAAAATAACAATAAATCAGATGCTGCAGAGAAATGAAACATTCCACAGTCAACACAGATTTGGAAAAACTTCAGGGAAACATTTACAAACAACAGAGTTTAAAGAGAAATTATTTAAACGAAGACATTCTCATCCCTGTTTTGAAAGACACAGTTGGCACCCTATCAAAAGCATTAACTTGTCTCTATTTTTGCATTTTGTTGCTTTTCCTTCCCAGTGTTACAGGTATGGTTCTGCAGCTGCCTGCAATGATGTCTATCGCTGTATTACTGCACTGATCTCTTGCGCGTACTATGATTGTTCCTACCATGTATTAATGCACATCTTGTAAGTCGCTCTGGATAAGAGCGTCTGCTAAATGCTTCAAATGTAAATGTAACTCTCCGTAAACTTCTCAAAGAGAGGAACGCTGGCGGTAGAAAATGAAGGTTGAAAAATGAAAGCATGACGGTAGGAGATGCAAGGTGCTCGAGACAGGTTTTTGTGTTTCTTTCTTTTCCAAGAGAAAATGCGCCACAGTATTGTGAGTGCTCTACATTTAACTTGCTCTCAAACTGCGTAGCCTTCTGCTACAATTTTGATGAGACTTATTTTAGAGTACAGTATGACTGTAGTTTTGTATTTCATAATAGTAGGCTACTGTACATGGTCTACTGTTACGCATTTATGCCATTTCCATTGATCTTTTAGTTTTTGTCATTTTGTAATTCCCTCTGGACGAATTTCGTCCTGGACAACTGTATGATACATATTTTCAAGTTTGAGAGATCAAACAGTAATCCCACACTTTCCATTAAGATTTAATTCTCTAAATATCCCAGGAAGATATTGTTTTCCTAAGTATGCATATGGGCATACTGTGCTATTAACAGTTCGGGTAATTGATATGTAGCAGCCCGTTAAAACCTGAAAAATGCAGATTTTTGTATACATGCCCAATCTTTTATTTCATTTACGAAAATAATAAAACACGACTGTGGCGTGCAATACCATGTTTCAGCCACTAGTTGCGTGTACACATGGTCTGAAGTTTGTGTAGAGGTTCACTTTTCCACATGAAAATGGGATAAATTACAGCGTTAGAGTGGAGCTGAGCGTATGCAGTTTTGATTTGAGGTACGGTTGATAAATGAGCTCCCAGGATCTGACACTTGTAATAAAGGTTTATTTAAAACTTTCATCAATAATGTCAACCAACATCCAAACGATTACATTACATGTCACCAGTAGACTAATAGTTCTCTATGATCATTGAAGAAGATACTTTAGAGGTGAACAGAAAAGGTACATAGGCAGGTGAAGACAAGGTGATTCCTCCAGTAATTAAAAGTCAAATTAAGTAAAAACAAAAAGGTTACAACGTGAAAAAAGGATAGACTTTTTAAATTATGATTTTTAATCTAGTACAAAAAGTCTTACAAAAATCAAAGTCCAAGCAGTAATGCATCTTCTATGTGTCCTCTTCTACATATAACCCAGCTCTGACTGAAGCACTGGAGCTGTAAGCCTGCTTATATACAGTTCATCTCTGAGAGAGGCCATCTTGCAAGTTACAAGCAACTACATTACTAAAAAAAACATCTAAACTACATGGCTTTCTAAGGAAATCAATCTTAAAAAAAAAAAAAGTACAAAAATAATTAAAAAAATAAAGACAGAAAAAGACCTGTTTGTGGTCACACTTTATGTTCATGAACAGAAAGACCTGTTTGTGGTCAGTGTCACTCTTCCTCTCCTGTGTGTGTGTGTGTGTGTGTGTGCATCGTTTGTGAGTGAGTATGAGTGTGTGTTCTATGTAGTCATTCTCTGGATGATCAGCAGGTGGCGCTCCTCTCTCCTGTGTGAAGCCTTTCTGCTCTCCTCAGACAGCCTGGGGAGCCATCAGTGATCTGCAGGAAAAGAGACAACAGAGAAATGAATAGACCTGCAGGATTCACAATCAACCCCAGAGCTGCAGGATCAGAATACAATCGCTGGAACAGCAGGAATAATAATCAATCAGTGCCCTTGCCAAACAGTACACTTTCTGTGCAGTGACCATGAAACTTTTTATTTTTATTTTTTTTAAAGATTTTGTTTATGATTTTTTTCCTATTGTCATTTCCAATGACAAAGGCAATGTACCGCCTCCCATATCGAGCCCATATCGGCTTCCCTCCCCACTCCCTGGGGTGGACAGCCAGTTGCTGCCCCCTAGTGGCACTCCCGGCCAACTAGCGACTCACTAGTCTACGGACATAGCAACATTAGCTAGTGACTCACTAGTCTGGCCACTGAGCAGCACTGAAGCTAAAAGGGCACCTCATGCCTAGACTCCAGCAGTGAACACAACACCTTCAGTAGCTGAGGCTGGTATGGTTATACAGTACAGGTACACAGGTAAGCTGAGTATGGGAGAGGAGACAGTGCAGGCAGACAGGTAGGATGAGGCCAGTATGGGTTACACAGTGCAGGTAATGGGAGGAGAGCGTGAAAGAGACCGTGGCAGACCAGATTTATTAGCATCTGGGTAGAGAGAGATGGATTAGCATCTGGGTATAGCCACACAAAACGCACACAGATGTGTAGATTTAAATCAGTGTCAGAGGTCAATGCATCTGAATATTCTCTTTCACTGCCTTCGGAAGGATGAAAACTGACAGTGGAAGTGAAAACAATACTAAATTTAAACTCCCTCATTTAAATTCTCTAACATGAAGAAAAAAATGCTGTCATGTGAGAGGCAGTTAAACGACATGGAGTTGCTTGTCACTGGGCAGATTATGCAGTTAGTTAAATCTGCATGCTTGTCACTGGGCAGATTATGCAGTTAGTTAAATCTGCATGCTTGTCACTGGGCAGATTATGCAGTTAGTTAAATCTACATGCTTGTCAATCAAAATAAGAAAACAAGTCAAATAAAATATATATATATAACAAGTTGAGAACAATTATTGGTAACATTGAAGTAAGATTTCAAGTTGCTACGGATACAAACCATGCTATAACTCTAATGCACGTGAGAACTACTGCAAACAATTGTCCATGGTATACAAAGAATAAGTATTGCTATGGTAAAATAATAGTAGCATACCTTTATAGTAATACTATGGTATATTTTCTTAAATCTTGATTAATCGTTTCTAAAAAAAACTAATCATAACTATAGTAAAACGATGGTTAGGTTTTATAAGGCTGAAATTTGCTGGATTCATAACCAATTGGTGCAATTTCAGGATTGACCAATCTTCAGGATAACCTACACCTGAGGCCATTATACACTATCATTTAAATGTTTTTGGATCTGCCTTTTGATAACCTAGCGTCAGCAAAAGGCACATTCCCACCCCACATAACTCTTCACGCTATCACCAAACTGAATACAATACAATTGGCAAATGCAGTATACGTAATCTCAAAATGTTCTCTTCATTGTTTTTCACACATTTTCTACTCCGTTTAGATAATCTAGCTAGCTAAAAGACAAAACAGTTAAATTCAGTAAAATTAATAAATGACAGGCTACACTTTTAGCCCTCACTTTACCCTATGTTATTTGTATGTTGCGTGGGGCTCGAAAGCTAGCAAACAATCTTTAGTGCTTCCGTGCACAGAACAGATGAATGGATCTCTACCTCGTCAATAGCCTATACCTTGAATTCCGGCATGGACAACGGATCTTACATTTATCCATACGTTCAAATACATCTCTAGATAAAAGAAAATGCTGTACAAGTTTGTGATTTAAAAAAAAATACTGTCACAAACAAACAAATCACCAATGAATTACTATTCCAGATGTCAATCAAAGGCATGACAGTTGTCAGACCTGACAAGTTACTGACGTAGTTAATTATCACGTGACCAGACAAGATGTGACGAGATATGTTTCTTTTAGGCTATAATATATCTCAACCAAACCTTACACCGATATATTGCACAGAAACTAAACACACACTAATATAATAATATAATATAATATATGCCATTTAGCAGACGCTTTTATCCAAAGCGACTTACAGTAGTGAATGCATACATTTTGCTGTTACAAAGCAATACTACATTTGTTCAAGTAACCTAGCCTACTATATCATTTTTGGCAAACATCATCTGTGTTCAATGTATTGTTTCTGGTAACGTTACAGAAGGTAGCCTAATGTCTTTACTTACAGACAATGTAGCTGGCAATTCTATCCACTGTATGTGTTGTATTTGTATTCTGTATTCTTGTATGCTGTAAAATAATAGAAATGCTTTAAATGCTACATGTGATGTATACTAGGATGTGATTTTACTTATCATATGTATTAAAATGTAGAGGGAAATTCATTGTACTCTACCCAGCAGGTATATTTTTTTAAAGCATTGCAGATCCAGATTTCAATCTTGTCTTGAAAAACCAGAGGAAAATGATCCCGATTTAAACAATCCTGCATTGAAAAATGGTTTACAGAATCTGGATCATTTTGATCCAGATTAATTTAGAAACACCGGGCCCAGGAGAGCCTACCAATGAAAAGCTGTGCAGTACCTTTGTCTTTGGTGTGGATCTGAATGACGCTGCCTGGTTGGCTGGTTCCCTCAGCAGTGACCAAGCTCAGCCTGACCTGGTACTGAGTGTTTGGCCGCAGTCCTGAGACGGTCAGCTCTGTCTGATTGCCAGGTGTGTCTGTGATGGTCCACGCCGCCCCAATCTCTGCGTCTCCCTGAGCCCCGCCCTGGGCCACGCCCTGAGCCCCGCCCTGAGCCCCGCCCTGAGCCCCGCCCTGGGCCCCCTGAGCCCCGCCCTGTACGCCCTGGGCCCCGCCCTGTACCTCTCTGTGCTCCACTCTGTACTGCAGGACATTGGGGTTCAGTGTCAGTAACCTCAGTGTCACTGTGTCCACACCCTCACTGACCGCTTGGGATGAGGTGGGCCAATCCTGAGTTATTAGTTTTCCACGGAAATATGCATAAACAGAAACTCCAGGGTGAAGGTCATCTGACACGTAGCTGATGATTTTTTTTACGTAGTCATGTGGGATTTCATGAAAAATCTTTGATTTATTTCTCATTCTCTCAGAGATCTCAGGATCGCTGTACCATGGCAGGGCCTCCTCTTTGAAGCTGTGTCGATGAGCTACAGAGATGTCCTCCATTCTTCTGAACTCTGCCAATGCCAGGCACTCAGAGAGGTTTGAGAGGTAAGGCTCCTCATACTTCAGAGATGTGAAGGTGAGCATAAGGACAGTGTTATTCTGGGGATCAAAGATGACTGTGTTCAGCTCAGGGCCTGGAGGCACAATGGGGACATTCTGCAGAAGATCAATGTAGGCTCTCAGCACCCCTATCTCAGACTCTTTTTCATCCAGCCATTTATTCATCTTTGTCTGGGTGAAGGAGGACTCTTCATGGAACTTCAGGATGTCGGCCAGCTTCTGCTCCTCCTCAGTACCTGCCCGGATGGCTATCAGAACCCTTCCCAGATTCTGCTGGAGTGGGACTGTGTAATCCCTGAGTTTTCTCTGGAACTTAGTCATCTTGTCTATTATATCAGTGACCTTGATGGCTTCACACTGGTTGGTCAAGCTGTTGGCTCTCATCTCAGCCTCATGAAGCTGCTCCATCATGTCCTCCACACACGACACCAGCTCCTCTCGGATCTCTCTCTCCAGCCGGGCCGCTTTGGAGTCCAGGCTCTTCAGAGGATACAGCCACACTCTTACAGGCACCACATTCTCCCCCTTCTCCCCCAGCAGCTTTGGGAGACCTTTGTACACCAGCACAGCTTCCTCGTAAGTAGAGGGGTTTTGCTCCAGTATGAAATCACCGTGGAATGTGCAGCTGAACTTCTCCACCTTCCTCTTCTCCTCATCTGTCATGACCACTTTTCCTGAACCACTGATTTCAATAGTAGGAATAGCCTTGACCGTAATGTCCAGGTTCCCCTGAATGTCTTGCTTGTCTTCTTCAGCAGAAGCTGTCTGATCAAAGACCATGAAGGCCTCGGCCCCGTACAATACTGCTGTGACCACGTGGGTGGCGGTCTGCTGGTCAAACACTTCAGGGTAGGTCACATGTCCCAGTTGGGTCATAGTCAGCTGCTTGAACTGAGTTGTCTGTTTGTATTGCATCGTTACCCTGCATTGGAGCATGGAGGATTCTCTGTCCTTCAGATAACTGGCCGACCCCCCCACCTCCACCAGCCCCCCCAGGAAGCTGGCCTTCAGGGAGGCGCTCACGTCCAGCAAGCTGCTCTTCTCACTGAAGGAGTCGGACGCAGTGAAATTAAAGCTGGTGCGGGGCTGTGGTTTCACACTCAAATCTTTTTCTATGGCAGCTCCATCCCAAAGGGAGACTCCTAACAGAGAGAATTTAATTTATTTCATTTATCATCATCATTCATAGATAGGAAATCAAGCACTTGAGAGAAATAATAACTGCTAAAATAACTGTTATGTCAGATGGAATACAGCTACACACATTTTAGAACAAATTTGCAAAAAGAGTAAGGTGTGTGTAACAGGTACAGTACCTGGGATGAAGGTGTTAGTGTGTAACAGGTACAGTACCTGGGATGAAGGTGTTAGTGTGTAACAGGTACAGTACCTGGGATGAAGGTGTTAGTGTGTAACAGGTACAGTACCTGGGATGAAGGTGTTAGTGTGTAACAGCTACAGTACCTGGGATGAAGGTGTTAGTGTGTAACAGCTACAGTACCTGGGATGAAGGTGTTAGTGTGTAACAGGTACAGTACCTGAGATGAAGGTGTTAGTGTGTAACAGGTACAGTACCTGAGATGAAGGTGTTAGTGTGTAACAGGTACAGTACCTGGGATGAAGGTGTCACTGCGACGATCATACAGCATGCCAGGGTGCAGAGGTCGTCCGAGGGCTGCAATTTCAATGGTCTCAGAGTCCATGATTACAGAGCTGAAAAACACAAGTTTGGCTGAGTTACTGACACACTGACATTTAGTATTAGTTGTCTTGAAGACAGATGTGATGTTAGGTAACTGACGAGCCTAGGTGGGCCGAATGGCCTGTTCCCAACCTTATACAGGTAACTGCCAAAATAAAGGAAAGCCCAACATGAAGTGTCTCAATAAGGCGTTGGACCACCACGAGTCACCAGAACATCTTCAATGCACCTTGGTATAGATTCTACAAGTGTCTGAAAGTGTTGGAGTGATGCAACACTGTTCATCCACAAGAAATCCCATCATTTGGTGTTTTGTTGATGGTGGCTGTCGGAACAGTGAAGTTTAAATAAAAATGGTGTATGCCCTGAATCCAGTGGCCTTAATAGTCAAATGCCCTTGTTTAAAGTTCAGCACTCTGAATACTGAACACAAGTGGTATTACATGTTAAAACCCCTCACTTATCCTATATGTAAAATATATTTATTTGATATAATATCATAATTACTACGCAGGATATCAATTATCAATTAAATCACCAAATTTGTTGATAGGCAGAGCAATCTGGTGGATCAACCTTCATCAAACTATACAACTCACAATTCAATTAAAATTACAGCTGGTTTATTAAGTTACAACAGTTAGACAAGGACAAAATATTAAACAGCCCATCTACAGACGTGGGTTCAACTACCTTAACAAATATCAAATCCTAGACATAAAATTGACAAGTAACAATCGCAAAAGAAATGAAATGGAAGAAAAATATACCAAACCAAGTTTGTCTCTCTCCATATGCAAACACACGCAGCTGAGGTGTGAGCTGGAACCAGATCTCAGGAGAACAGGAAAGGAATGCTGTAGAACTCCACCAAACTCTGCCTTGCTGTAGAACTCCACCAAAAATGGGGATTGGCTCCCTCCCTCCTTAGCCCATGCATGAGTAATTTATGATTTGGGGGAAGGTTGTGTGCAAGCCAGGTTCAGACCCCCTTTTTATATTTTTGTTTTGGGTCACTTACTACCACAAGATATCTTTTCAAGCTCACCATTGATATGTTCCTCTTATGCTGAGAATTGTGGTGATATCAAACATCAATAGGGCCTGGGGAAGCCAGCTTCGTTTATACAGAGATGTTGATATTTGGGGAGGCATAATATGCTCAAGAACATTGCTACCAAGTGACGAGGCCAATCATACCATGTTGACCTCCACTTTAATCTGGCGGCCATAATTATCCATAAAAAATCCATAATTTCCAGCTCATAGGTAGAACTCTGAAATTGTGGTGTGTGGCATACACTTGTAAGTTTGGTGTGCTGATCTAACATGGACTGTGCTGGCTGCCAAAGCTACATACCTGGTTTCATTCACAGAGCAATAAACCCATCAATGATGGCCCCATTCCGTCTGCCTGCACAGGATGACCAGAATGCACCTCCCCAACATGGGAAAAGCGCTGTCTCAGATGCCTCTCCAGAATCTCCCATAAGTGGGTTGAGATTTGGTCACAAACACGGCGACCGCATATGGTTTACATTGCTTTCATGCTCATCAAATCATTCAGTGATCACGTGTCTTGATGATGGGGGCATTGCCATCCTAGAAGAGACAACTCCCATCAGTAGAGAAATGCTTCACCATAGGGAGAAGATGATCACTCAGAATAGCTTTGTATCTATTGGTGTTTACCTTGCCCTCTAATGGATTGAGCGGACCTAAAACATGCCACGAAAATGCACCCACCGTAACAGTATTTCTCATTTACTCGATTGTTTCCTTTATTTTGGCAGTTCCCTTTATATTCTTAGGTTCTTATGACATGCACAAAGCATAGTTTACTCTTTTTCAAGGAGCCAACAGCTATAGACATATTATACGGAACCTCTGGTGTTGACATTAAGCTCCTGCAGAAACTATTGCATTGTTCAGTTGTCTCAATCTGACAACAGTCATTATAGTACACATGAACCGCATTATAGTACACCTGAACTGCACTATAGTACACATGAACCGCATTATAGTACACCTGAACCGCATTATAGTACACCTGAACCGCATTATAGTACACATGAACCGCATTATAGTACACATGAACCGTAACCCTACCATAACCATACCCAATGCTTTGATCCAAGTACTTAAACCGCCAAACTCCTTCAAGAACATAGTAACCATGAATATATTTTTATAGAAATTAGTTATGTCTGCATATATATATATATAATATTCCATCCATCCATCCATCCATTATCTAAGCCGCTTATTCCTGGTCAGGGTCGCGGGGGGGGGCTGGAGCCTATCCCAGCATGCGTTCCGGGCGAGAGGCAGGAATACACCCTGGACAGGTCGCCAATCCATCGCAGGGCACACACACCATTCACTCACACACTCATACCTACGGGCAATTTAGACTCTCCAATTAGCCTAACGTGCATGTCTTTGGACTGTGGGAAGAAACCGGAGTACCCGGAGGAAACCCACGCGGACACGGGGAGAACATGCAAACTCCACACAGAAAGGCCCCCGGCCTGGATTCGAACCCGAGACCTTCTTGCTGTGAGGCGACAGTGCTATCCTCCTGGTAGAAGGACAAACATCTCTGCAGCACTCCCATCAATCAGACCTTTATGGTAGCACTTGGCATTCAGGCCAAAAATTTCAATTTGTGTCTCATCAGACCGGATAATCTTTTTCCTGATGCTCTTAGAGTCCTTTAAGTACCATTTGGCAAACTCCAGGTGGGCTGTCATATGCCTTTCACTCAGAAGTAGCTTCCGTCTAGCCACTACCATAAAGGTCTGATTGATGGGAGTGCTGCAGAGATGTTTGTCCTTCTACCAGGTTCTCCCATCGCTGCAGAGGAACTCTGAAGCTCTCTTAGAGTGGCCATTGGGTCCTTGGTCACCTCCTGACCATGTCCCTTCTTGCCCGGTTTCTTAGTTTGGCCAGACGGCCAGCTCTAAGAAGAGTTGTGGTGGTTTCAAACTTATTCCATTTCACAATGATGGAGCCCACTGTTCTCCTGGGTGCTTTCAATGCTTTAGCAATGTTTTTATACCCTTCCCCAGATCTATGCCTCAACACAATTCTATCTCGGAGGTCTATGGAGAGTTCCTAGGACTTCATGGCTTGGTTTTTACTCTGACATGCACTGTCAACTGTGGGACCTTACATAGACAGGTGTGTGCCTTTCCAAATCAAGTCCAATCAATATAATTAAGCACAGCTGGACTCCAATGAAGGTGTAGGCCCATCTCAAGGATGATCAGAAGAATTGGACAGCACCTGAGTTAAATATACAAGTGTCACAGCAAAGGGTCTGAATACTTATGGCCATGTGATATTTCAGTGTTTATTTTGTAATAAATCTGCAAAAATTTCTACAAGTCTGTGTTTTTCTGACAATATTGGGTGCTGTGTGTGCATGAACGAGGAAAAAAATGAAATTAATTGATTTTAGCAAATGGCTGCAATATGACAAAGAGTGAAAAATGTAAGGGGGTCTGAATACTTTCCGAACCCACTGTACATGATTACAATAATACAATATTACAGGTAGACTATGCTATGGATGTGGACTGTGCCCTGTGAGGTGGTGTGGAGTTCAGCAGTCTGACAGCTGAGGGGAAGAAGCTGTTCTTAGTCCTGTTGGTTCTGCCTGGGAGGCTGCGGTAACGTGCCCCAGAGCGAGTGCCATGTAGGGGGATGAACAGTCCATGGTTGGGGTGAGAAGCATCTCTGATGATGTTCCGTGCTCTTTAACGTTCCTTCTGAAGTCCACGATGGTCTCTTTGGTCTTCTTGGTGTTGAGCTCCAAGTTGTTCTCGGCGCACCACTCTACCAGATGCTCTACCTCTTCTCTGTATGCCGTCTCGTCGTTGTTACTGATGAGCCCGACCACGGTGGTGTCGTCTGCAAACTTGACGATGATGTTCGAGTCGTGCACAGGTTTGCAGTCGTGGGTGAAGAGGGAGTAGAGGAGGGGGCTCAGCACGCAGCCCTGCGGAAGGCCAGTGTTCAGGGTTAGTGATGGGGAGATGAGCCTGTCCAGTCTGACATGCTGGGGCCTGTTGGTTAAAAAGTCCAGTAACCAATTGCAGAGGGAGGGGTCAATGAGAAGGGCGTTGAGCTTGGTGATCAGTTTGGACGGGATGATGGTGTTAAATGCCGAGCTGAAGTCAATGAACAGGAGTCTGACGTAGCTGTTGCTGTTGCTCTGGTCCAGGTGGTAGAGCGCAGGCTGTAGCGCTGCAGAGATGGCGTCGTCCGTGCTCCTGTTCTGACGATAGGCAAACTGGTAGGGGTCGAGTGATGGTGGGATGCATGACTTGAGATGAGCCAGGACCAGCCTCTCGAAGCACTTCATGATGGTCGATGTTAGTGCCACGGGGCGGTAGTCATTAGGGCTCGTTGGGAAGGCGTGCTTAGGCACAGGCACAATGGAGGTGGATTTGAAGCACGTAGGGATCTTAGCTTGGGCCAGGGACAGGTTGAATATGTCTGTCAGGACCTCGGTCAGTTGCTCAGCACAGGCGCTGAGTACACGTTCAGGGATGCCGTCAGGGCCCGCGGCCTTATTATTATTATTCCTTCCATTGTGGCAAGTATCCTAGTCCCTGCTGAAGAGAAGCATCCCCATAGCATGATACTGCTACCACCATGCTTCACTGTAGGGATGGTGTTACGTGGGGAATAGGCAGTGTTCGGCTTGCGTCATACATAATCCTTCACATTTTGGCCAAAAAGCTTAATTTTATTTTAATCTGACCGTAAAACCTTTTCCCACGTTGTCCCCCGTAGCTGGATCTAGCAAACTCCAGGTGGGCTTTGTGATGTTTTGTTTTAAGTAATGGCTTTTTTTTTTTGCTACCCTGCCATACAGGCCAGTATTATGCAGTGCTCTTGATATTGTTGACTGATGCACTATTACTCCATTCTCAGCCACTGAACTCTGTAGCTCTTTTAGAGGACCAATGATCCTCACAAAGAGGTGTTTTTAATCCTGAAATCATGACAATCACTGTTATGGCACACAGACAGCGGCCAATAAACTCATTGTGTGTGTGTGATAAGATAATGTTTTGAACCTGCATGAACTTACAGCTGCCAGAGCAGAGGGTTGGAATAATTTTGCAATCAACATTTTCCTTTTTTTCATTTTAAGCATCTATGTACTTTTTTCTCTGGGTTTTATTATTTTTTACAAATGTGTGGAGTAGGTTGTATTTATAAAATATATTAGTTCTTAATTGAAAGTGCTATAAATGAAAGTTTGAAAGCAACAAAGTGTGAAAATTGTGCAAGGGTCTGAGTACGTTTGCAGGGCACTGTACATACTTATCTTTGTTGCCCATGGGCTAAAAGCACTGTCAGATGTGTGGACCCTCTCTTCACTAAGCCTAAAGAATTCCAGCTACTCTTGAAGTAGGATGGAATAACGTTTTCTAGTTCATTATTTAAAACCAATGTGATGGAGATTTTTATTTTTACTGTTCAATATATATTCTGAACACTGGCCCATATACGAATAAAGGCCACGTGAGGTAACATGCGCTTGTAAGCTCAGACAGTGGAAATTTCCACTGTCCTCTGCATGCCCTTGTGTGTGTGTGGGTAGATTAAGGAAGTGTGTAATAAGTCAAGGCCATAAAGGTTGCAACCTCTGCAGACTTGTGGTTCTGGAGAGAACACCTGTTCCCTGAAAATGGCCCCGCCTCAGGAGGCAGGGCGAAGGTGCACAAGACCTGATTGGGTGAAGACAGGAAAGGCTGCTGAACTTTCCCCAGCAACGAAGGCCATATAAATTGGGACAACTCCAGTGTGGAGTTGTTCTTTGCTTGTTTGCATTGAACCCTTTATGCATATCAAATAAAGAGACGTGAATCTGATAACTGTGTTCAGAGTATGTTTGTGTCGCAGTGAAATTATCCAACAAATGCCTTTTGGCTTATAGCACTGACGTTCTCTTCCAAATGACATTGTTTTCAATTTTAAACAATCTGACTTTACACTGAGGGCCAGATTTACTAAGATAGTGGCAGTGCAAAGACAGTCGCTAGACCGCTAATTTAGCAAGATTATCACACGCACGCACACACACATGTACTTATAAGGAGTTGTTTACATCAAATTATTTATTTAGCTGTCATGTGACTTGATGTTTATTTCTGGCGGTATAAAAGAAGGAGCGGACTTGCCCTTTCACTGCAGTAACCAAGTAACCAAGTAATCAAGCCCCGTGCTCTTTTCTCAGTCTCTAAATTATATTGTCAGCCTAAACGTAGATATCCTGCCTCATGTCCCGAAAAACTGTCAAATAATCCATGATTGGTCAAATAATGATCCATGATTGGTCAGATGCATTAATGATCCATGATTGGTCAGATGCATTAATGATCCATGATTGGTCAGATGCATTAATGTTGTTCAGTCAACTGGCAGCTTTGGCATTCCATTTATTGGTGCTGTGTACGCCAAACTCAGAGTGAATAAGTATGTTTTTCACCACAGTATTGCATTGCTAGTATGACTATATAATTACCTGTTTAAAACCTCACCTGTGTGAAACCACCTCCTCTCTGTTCGGACTCACCTGTGTGAAACCACCTCCACTCTGTTCGGACTCACCTGTGTGAAAACACGTATCTGTTAGGACTCACCTGTCAGTGTTGTTCAGCGAGTGCTGGTGTGTGGGTGTTTTCTATCTTCTCAGAGTAACACTTCTGACACTACAGTGGGTTTATATGCAGATATTGCACAGAACACGTGACGGAACAAACAGGGTGGGGAGTGTTACTCTGTAAATGTAGTTAGTGCCTGAATACTGATTACACGGCTCTGAAAGTAATCAGATACGAATACAGTTACATGTCTCAAAAAAGTAACGTATTCAAATTACTTTTAGAATACTTTTGGAATACTTACTTTTTCCATCACAGATGGGTATGTTTTGGGGTACAGGAGACATTTGGAAGCTGTTATATAGCCAAAGGTGGTGCTACTTAGTACTAAAAGGGTGCTCAAACTTTTGCACAGGCCATGTTCACTTTTTTTATTTGATCAGTAATACATTTAAATAGTTATTATGCATTACACTTTGAAAAAGGATGTCATGTTCAACTTTCCACTGTGTTGAGGTCAGGTCAGCTTCTGTTCATTTAATAATAAATACTAATAAATTTGAGATGTCAATTTAGCTAAATATATGCAACATTGTATCTGCATTTTTTGTTTTAGTCATCATCATTAACATGTTATGGAATTAGAATGGACAGATTAAAAATGAATCATAATATAAAGTAATGGGAAACTGAAAGGCAAGTTCTTTTACTGTTTTAATGGCTCATCATGAGCATAACTCAAACACAACATCTGAAACAATGTAATAACTTTTGAAACTTTTTTGGCACTGGAATAACAGCGATTTGTGAGGGATATGCCTTAGAAAAGTGCCAGTGTTGGCGGGCTGTGTAGCGGCGAATGCTCGGCGGTGCATAACGTAATTGACGTATAGTAGAGTACAATTGGCTACCAAATAGGGAGAAAACTGGGAAAAAGAAAAAGAATAAAAGAGAAAATAAAAGAAAAAGAAAATGTCATCGTTTCAACAATAAAGAAAGCAGTATAAAATTAGGAGAGCAGTTATTGCGATGCCTCAAACCGTAGGCTAAGGTCAGGTAACAGCAAATTACTGCAGAACTGTGCTCATTAAGCTGAAGGTTAGCTAACGTTGACTTACTCCAAGTGCTTTTTAAGATTCGAAGTCGAGTCATTTTATGCCGACAGCATCTTTATTCCTGGAAGACACAAGGTACACTGGACAGACAGATTTTCCCATGGTCTTCTTGGTCTTGTTTAAACTGTAAATGGTGTCGATAACGCCACGAACTGAAAGCTGACTTTTCTTGTCGCTGTCAATGTTTCTCTGAGTGTGGGGGCGCGCTTTTGTTTTAAGCGCATTTTTTTTAAAGCATTTTTTTTGGTTCTGTGCAGCGGCGGTAGTTTTCGTGAGCTGTATTCTGATTACGTAACGCCGTTACAGGTATTCCGTTACAACCCAACCCTGGGAACAAATATGTCACATTTCCAGTTTGTGGTCATGCGGAAAGCAGTACATAGAAAATGTTTCATGTTAACTTTGTGAATTACTTATGAGATTATAAACATGTGCAGATATTTGTTCACTGTGGAATAATGTTTATCATATATGCTGGCTGTGGATTTTCACATTTTTAGGCATTTAGCAGACACTCTGAGCCACATACACAGTTTACATTTCTTTACATACAATCCATTCATAAAGAAGAATATTTACGGAGGAAATTCTGATTAAATACACAATGACAATGTCCCATCTGGGAATAAAACCTGCAAACTCTAGCCAAACACGTTGCCACCACAATTTAAAAAAGGGGCAAATGAAAAGCATTTGACTAGGTTATGCATCTTTAAATTAAATGCATTTTTAATATCTTCCATTGATTGTTGGCCTATTCTAGAGCTTAATATATTCAAACTAAATTAAAATGTCTCCTATCTTTAATGTCCCATAATATATTCAAACTATATTCAATCGCCAATCACAGACCCCGAACTGAACTCCCGGCCAGAGCTGATGCCACCCGGACTTGAACCCAGGCTGCAGTGGGCAACCTGAATTTAGGACAAGTGATAATAATGATGATAATGACTTTATTTACGCTGCTTTATGTACATGGGGTGCAAAGTGTACTAGTTTATGTACTAGCGGTTTTGCGCTGTGTTTAGTTTGCAAGTGGCGTTGCATTTTACATGGCTTAAAGCTCTCGTTAGCTAGAACTTCCCCACACACGACACATTGTGGTCTTGGGTCCTCCTCCTCGTCTCCATGTAAAGCCATAGGTGAGGAATTTCAGGTCATAACTTATTTTATTCCTTTTTGTTTTATTTGTATTTTTGTAATTTTCCACTGGTCTTCCACTGGCTAGAATTTGACTCACCTCCAGCACCACTCCTGACCATAGGCGCCGATTTATGTTTCTGCCCGTGGGTGCTCAATACCCAGGAAATTTTGAGCGGCATTATACAAGTGCATAATGTCAAGTGCATAATTTTCCCCGTGGGTGCTCGGCCTTCTCCGTGGGTGCTCGGGCCCCGGAGCACCCACGGGATCGGCGCCTATGCTCCTGACAACAAACGTGTCAATTTTCGTGACTGCTGTATTGGCGCGCTACACATGCAATGGGACAGTAACGTTAAACGCATGCGTTGGATTAAATTCGTGCATGTTGGTACATTAAAAATAATCGGTCAGAAAAAACAGATTTTACGAAAAAACTGGGAATTTGTTTTTCATTTTTTTTAAATTAAATGCTTATGGGTAAAAACAAATTATTTTAATTGTAAAACAATTTGGCGACCCCACCATGACCCTTTGGCGATAGTTTGAGAACCCCTGGTCTAAAGCGAGATTGAGACTATTTGAATAGTTATCGTTCCGTGCATGACACAAAGCCCTTTTGACAACCTCTTTAGTGTGATCGCTGCATGAAAGGTTGTTGTTGTGTCAAAATGACAAAAGGCCCCGTTGTTTGTCGCCCGGAGGAATTGTCCGGCCGGTCTGTGTTCCGTAGAGCTGCTTTGCGATTATCGTGGCACGGTGTTGTCCGCCTCGTCCGCCGGGGCTGAATTAGGAGACGAGGCGTGAGCGTTGACCCTCGCATCTCGTGTGTTTGTTTTTGGTATGAATGATCCGCGCAATGTGTTGGAATTTCGTAGCAATGGATGTCATTTGGTTTGGGGGTGGGGGGAGAGAGGGGGCGGAGGGTGTTGCTGGTGACAGCACGGCTGTAAAATGCGAGTGGAGTTTACCAACTGACTGTAGCAACAATAATTTCGCTAAAATGTGTGCAAGCCCTCGACCCCTTTTCTAAAGTAGCTACCAACCAACTCACCGGCGTAATGCACACATTATGCCCTTATTTTAGTTCGCGTGAAAGGTGGTAAATAGTTCCTGTACACGAGAAGGTTCCCCCTAACCCCAGTCACATCGCAAACGCGACAACCCATCAGATACTGTCGACAAGATAATTTAATCCTCAGGAGGACATATTAGCTGTCCCCCACGGGACTCGATGGAAACCCGATCCGTCCAAAAGAAATTTGAGGACTGGTTTTTTAGTAGAAAAAGCGATGTATTATTCTGTATTAAAAGATTTCCTGGAAAATACATGTACAAGTTATTACTTTTCGGAGCGGAAAGATCTTAAGTTTTTCACCCGATGGTCCCACGAAATCGAGTTAGCCACCGGTCAGTGACCCACCTCAGATCCTCACCGTCTGTTAACAGCCCCCCATCTCGGGCGTTGCCCCTCCATCTCGGGCGTTGCCCCTCCATCTCGGGCGTTGCCCCCTTATCTCAGGCGTTGCCCCCCTCTTATACTCAGTTCCTCATTTCCTTGTTCATCTGACTCCTCCTTGCCTCTCAGCTGTTTGGCTGTACTTCTCCAATCTCCAGTAGCTCTTGGTGCCTTGTGCCTTCCCATCCCCCTTCTGCCTTTTGCACAGCCTTTGCTGTTACCTCCAACATTTAAACATTTCTATGCATTGTTAGATATTTTCAGTGCAACACAAACACACTCTATATACTGACATCAGACCATGTTTTTTCGTTCAATATGCAAAAGGGGTTTGATGCATACAAGCTAAGAACACTCCACTCTGGGGTCGCAGCCTCAGTTGCTGGGGAAGTCTCAGTTGCTGGGGAGATTCAGCCCTTACTAATCAGGGCTTGAGCCAGTTCGCCCGGTTTCCTGAGATAAGGTCAGACAGGGCGTCTTCTAAACTGCCAGTAAGATTGGGGCGTAGGTGTCAAAACCACTTCTCCATTCTGAACTTGCAGCACCCCAGACGTAACAAATTCCTAGAACTTCCTCATATACAGTCGTATGAAAAAGTTTAGGCACCCCTCTGAGGCTGCATAATAATGTACTCTGTCTTCACAGAAAATGATCACAGTGGCATGCCATTCATTTTCTAATAAAAGCTGAGTACTGGGGTGTTTTCCAGACACAGATTTTTAGTGTAGCAATATTAAGTTGTATGAAATTAAATCAAACGTGAAAAATAGGCTGTGCAAAAATTTGGGCAGCCTTGTCATTTTGTTGATTTGAATACCTGTAACTACTTAACACTGATTAATTGGAACACAAAATTGGTTTGATGAGCTCATTAAGCCTTGAACTTCATAGACAGGTGCATCCAATCATGAGAAAGGGTATTTAAGGTGGCCAATTGCAAGTTGTTCTTCTCTTTGACTCTCCTCTGAAGAGTGGCAACATGGGGGCCTCAAAACAACTCTCAAATGACCTGAAAACAAAGATTGTTCAGCATTATGGTTTAGGGGAAGGCTACAAAAAGCTATCTCAGAGATTTCAGCTGTCAGTTTCCACTGTGAGGAACATAGTGAGGAAATGGAAGGCCACAGGCACAGTTCTTGTTAAGGCCAGAAGTGGCAGGCCAAGAAGAATATCGGAGAGGCAAAGGCGAAGGGTGGTGAGAATGGTCAAATACAACCCACAGACCACCTCCAAAGACCTACAAGGTCATCTTACTGCAGATGGTGTCACTGTGCATCGTTCAACAATACAGCGCACTTTGCACAAGGAAAAGCTGTACGGGAGAGTGATGTGCAAGAAGCCTTTTCTGCGCACACGCCACAAACAGAGTCGCTTGAGGTATGCAAAAGCACATTTGGACAAGCCAGCTTCATTTTGGAATAAGGTGCTGTGGACTGATGAAACAAAGATTGAGTTATTTGGTCATAACAAGGGGCGTTATGCATGGCGGCGAAAGAACACAGCATTCCAAGAAAAACACTTGCTACCCACAGTAAAATTTGGTGGAGGTTCCATCATGCTGTGGGGCTGTGTGGCCAGTGCCGGTACTGGGAATCTTGTTCAAGTTGAGGGTCGCATGGATTCCACTCAATATCAGCGGATTCTTGAGAATAATATTCAAGAATCTGTCAAAGAGTTGAAGTTACGCCGGGGCTGGATATTTCAAGAAGACAACAACTCAAAACACTGCTCAAAATCTACTCAGGCATTCATGCAGAGGAACAGGTACAATGTTCTGGAATGGCCATCCCAGTCCCCAGACTTGAATATCATTGAAAATCTGTGGGATGATTTGAAGCGGGCTGTCCATGCTCGGCAACCATCAAACCTAACTGAACTGGAGATGTTTTGTAAGGAGGAATGGTCCAAAATACCTTCATCCAGGATCCAGACACTCATTAGAGGCTATAGGAAGCGTCTAGAGGCTGTTATTTTTGCAAAAGGAAATCACAATATTGATGTGATTTTTCTGTTGGGGTGCCCAAATTTATGCACCTGCTCCCGAGTAGAGCCGGACGGAATCGAGCCCCGGTTTACAGACAATGAAAGCATAACTGTTATGATTGATTAAACATCCTTAAATTAATAAGGAATATTAAATACCTTGTCAGTTTCTGACATAACGTGGCATTAGGAGGGTATATCACCCCTCACGGCCGGCTCGTAGGCCATCACAAAGTATGGGAAACGACACGTTAAAAATAAAGTAACAAGAAATGTATTGATCATAAAGGAGATACTTACAAAAATGTGGGGTTGCCGCGTGCGCAAAAACACATTAACAAACAAAACACGGGTAGAGAGGCACCACTACTGCTAACCAAACGCCAAGAGAAAATATAATTTCAGTAATGAGGGAGAAGCAGGGCGGCCCAGGTGCACCCCCAGAGCGCTAACGACCCCCACAGCCCCCTCTCCGCAAAGAGGAAACACACAAAGAAGAACCGGGCGGACAGACCTGTCATCGTCACATAAAAGCGACTAATTGAGAACAACTAATATCTGGTTATACTTTAGGAATTGCATATGCCGTTGGAAACTAAAACCAGATTACCCCAGGACCGAGTTCGGAAACCTCTGCTCCAAAGGTCTATGACATGGGGAGCAATCGGTGTTGCCAGACCGGGGAATTTATCCCCAAATGTAGGCAATTTAAAATGTCACCCGGTACCGCCTCAAATTCAACTACAGATTTGTATTGGGACTGCAGCGCAAACAGGAATCGTAAAAAAAAGTAAAATAACAGATACGGTCCCGCACAGACTGTGCCGCTTTTCCCATCTGGAACTTCGGAAATATTTTTAAATATCCATGCGTGACGTGCTTCAGTAACATATCCAGCTGTATAATTGGATGTGAAGAAATGTAAACTGTGTAAGTCGCTCTGGATAAGAGCGTCTGCTAAATGCCTAAAATGTAAATGAAGAATGTTAATGTAAGCTATATTAAATCTTTCATTAAAAAATGAAATCGGGCGCTGCAAGGCGAAGAAAGAGGAAACAAAATAACTTTCTTGCTACGGCTGCAACTTGTGTTCCTTAACATATTATTAAAATATTCTTTAATAAAACTCAGTAGGATAGGCCTACATGTTACCAGGACATTTTAAATGAACGTATTACTGAATCGCTGATGAATTCAAAGAAGCTGCTTTATTTTTAATATAGCCTAGTAAAAAACAAGAATTTTAATAACATTGAAATATAATATGGCTTGAATGCATGCTTACTATAACAATGACAACATCACAGTAACCTTTGAGTTCCACTGTGTGTGTGTGTGTGAGATGTGTGTGTGTGTGATGTGAGTGTGTGTGTGTGTGTGTGTGTGTGTGTGATGTGTGATGTTTGCATGCACATGTATTTGTGTTAGTTTCAACGCGCGCGTGTTCGCGTACATATTCACATTCCCCATTGTGCACACACTGTACATTGATTTTAGCATAACCGACTATTCTAGTCACAAGTCTGCTTCAAGTAAAGACTAATTTAATTTGTTTTATTCTTCTTTCTTTTGTTACTAAAGATAACTCAACACTTTCCCCTTGTTGAACACACACTGTACTTTGATTTCAATAAATGCTCTTTCTAACATGACGTGCTCTGCCGCCCTCTTGTGGATATGGGGATAAATGCATCTGATAAATGGGAGGACATCTGAACTGCTGCTGGAATTCCGCACCGCTCCCAGTACAGGTACTCCTCACTTAACGACCGAGTTCCGTTCCTACGATGAGGTCGTTAAGCGAATTGGTCGATAAGTGAGGAGCCGCCCCTTACCGATATTTCAAGCATACTGAACTGTTAGTGGGTTTGTGTCAACCGTCATTAGATATTGTTTTAATGTCACCTTTGCACCATTTATAACATTTTCAGTATATTTTTAAATGTTTATACAGTAGTGTACTGTATACTGTAATAAACAGAATAGAGGAAATCAGCTCTCATATACATTACTTAGGTTTGCATACTGTAAATACAGGTAAACGTTTTTATTTATTTTGAATAAAGAAAAGGCCTAAAGGAAACTCCAACTTGATAACTTTGTTTTAATTTGCATAACTCTTACATATTAGATTAGATTATATTCAAATGTATTGTCATTGTACAGTACAGGTACAGTACAGCGAAAATAAGTTTAGTATCTAACCAGAGTGCAAACATGACAGTAAGTGCTACAATACAGTACTATAAACAGTAGGTATAATGCTAACAGGCACAGTATTGAATTATTACTATAAATAAGGTAGTGAAAAAGTATACTTGCTATGATGTATATACAGGCTAGTGCAGTTATGTACAGGTAAGTATATGCAGGTATGTACATATGGCAATAAGGGTACCGGTGAGTATAAATATATGTATAGGTAAGTAGGTAAGTAACAGTGCTGGTGAATATAAGTATAATATACAGTATATTTTACAGGATATGAAGAGCAGGAGATAAATATAAGTATGGGATAATATAAGTAGGCTATAGGATGTGGACAGCAGTATTATACAGCAGTATAGTGCAGCAGTATTATACAGCAAAATTATACAAGGCTATATTACAGTATTGTACATGGATATGTGCAGAATGTAGGTATGACAGAGCTAGTGCGGGTAGTCAGGGGGGTATCCAGAGTCAGTGAACAGAGTTACTACATCTAGAGTAATCCATAGTAATCCAGAGTCAGAGTATCTGGAGTGATCCAGAGTCTAAGGTCAAGATACTACGGAGAGGTGGAGAGGGGCAGTCACTGGAGGGGGATGAGGAGGGGATGAGGAGTTCAGGGAGATGACAGCGGAGGGGAAGAAGCTGTTCCTGAGTCTGCTGGACTTGGAACGTGGATTCCTGTAGCGCCTCCCAGAGGGGAGGAGGGCAAACAGACCTTGGTTAGGGTGAGAGGAGTCTCTGATGATGCTGTGAGCCTTCCTCAGACACCGTCTGTCGTGGATGGACTTGATGGTACGGAGAGATGAGCCAGTGATGCGTTGGGCAGTTTTCACCACCCTCTGCAGTGTCTTCCGGTCAGAGGCAGTGCAGTTGCCATACCAGGCCATGATGGAGTTGGTGAGGATGCTCTCAATGGCACACCGGTAGAAGTTCACCAGGAACTGAGGAGATAGGTGGGCTTTCCTCAGTCTCCTCAGAAAGAAGAGACGCTGGTGAGCCTTCTTGACCAGTGATGAGGTGTTGAAGGTCCAGGAGAGGTCCTTGGAGATGTGGACACCCAGGAATTTGAAGCTGGAGACACGTTCGACCTCCGCCCCATTGATGTGGACGGGGGCGTGAGCGACAGCCCTAGTCTTCCTGAAGTCCACGATGAGCTCCTTAGTCTTCTTGGTGTTCAGTGCCAGGTTGTTGTCGGCGCACCACGCCGCCAGGTGCTGGATCTCCTCCCTGTAGGCCGTCTCATCGTTGTTTTTGATGAGGCCCACCACCCGTTGTGTCGTCTGCAAACTTGATGATGGTGTTGGTATCATGCATAGGAGTGCAGTCGTAGGTGAAAGAGGAGTAGAGGACGGGGCTCAGCACGCAGCCTTGTGGGACGCCGGTGTTCAGGGTTAGGTGGAGGAGGTGAGGTTGCCTATCCTAGCAGACTGGGGTCTGTTGGTCAGGAAGTCGAGGATCCAGTAGCAGACGGAGGAGATGATGTCCAGGTCCTTGGTTACCACAAGGTCACCAAGCTCGGAGATGAGTTTGGAGGGGATGATGGTGTTGAATGCTCAGCTGAAGTCGATGAACAGCATTCGCACGTGAGTGTTGCTCTCGTCCAGGTGGGTGAGGGCCGAGTGTAGCGCGGAGGAGATGGCGTCGTCCGTGCTCCTGTTCTCACGGTAGGCAAATTGATGTTTGTCAAGAGATGGTGAGAGGCCAGATTTGAGGTGAGCCAGGGCCAGCCTCTCAAAGCACTTCATGATGGTGGAGGTGAGTGCAACAGGGCGGAAGTCGTTGTGGCTCGTCGCAGAGGAGTGTTTCGGCACAGGCACGATGGAGGTGGTCTTGAAGCACGCTGGGACAGTTGCCAGGGCTAGAGACAGGTTGAAAATGTCGGTGAACACCTCCGTCAGCTGCTCAGCACAGTTCCTGAGCACCCGGCCGGTGATGCCATCAGGCCCAGCTGCCTTACGTGCATTAGTCCTGCTCAGTGCGGCGAACACATCCGTGGAGGAGAGAGTGAGGGGTGGAGATCAGCAGGGAGAGCAGCCCTGGTGGCGTCTCCGGTTGTCTCTATCAAGCGGGCATAGAAGTTATTGAGTTCATCAGGGAGGGAGGGGTCAGTTGCGGGGAGTTGTTGGAGGGTTTGTAGTCCGTCATGGCCTGGATGCCCTGCCACATGCGTCGGGGATCATTGGTGTTGAAGTGATCCTCAACCTTGAGCTTGTGGCTGTGCTTGGCCTGCTTGATTGCCCTGTTCAGGTCAGCCCTGGCTGAGCAGTAGGCCCGCTTGTCACCAGATCTAAAAGCGGTGTCACGTGCTTTCAGCTGTAAGCGGACCTCTCTGTTCATCCACGGCTTCTGATTGGGTTAAGTGGTAATCTGTTTGATGGTGGTGACACTGTCGATGTTGGAGCTGATATGGTCCAAAACAGAGGAGGTGTAGGAGTGAATGTCTGTGTGGGAGTCTGTGGTGGCCTGGGTGGCAAACAGGCTCCAGTCCGTTGGTTGTAGCCAGCGCTGTAGCTCAGAGTCTGCCCCCTCAGGCCATATCTTCACAGATCTGGTCAGGGGCTTAATCCGTTTGATGAGTGGGGTGTACTTGTATTACAGAACATAAAAATACAATCAGCGAAAACGTATAGACGAAATATGTAGTCTTGGAGATTGCGAACGCTAGTGTAGTGAATACTGACCGACTGCGGGAACGAGACTGAGACTGAGAAAGGGTGATGCGAGATGAGATGCTTGACGCTGAGACGCCGCGCTGCCGTTTCCACGACCAAAGTTCTCGTACAGCGTACAATACCGACTGGTCGGAGAGCTGGTCGTAAGTCCGCGTGGTTGTTAAACAGCTAGGTCGTTAAGCGAGGAGTACCTGTGTCATCACTTGTCCTAAATTCAGGTGGCAACACTCTTGTTCGTTTGCCACTTAGCTAACCTTAGCTAAGTTATTCAAACTTAAATTACTGTAAGTTTGCAAAGTTGGGCTAACGTTAATACACTCACCTTCATATGTGTTCTTAGGTTTGTGTTCGACGTCTTTGCTGTGGAGTGTTTGCATTTTCGGCTTGCATAGCTCACACGTGAAAACGTAGGTCTTCTCGGTGGAGCTAGTCAGCGTCATACAGTATATTTGCTTAGATAAGGCCACGGTGGTGGTTCCTCAGACATGACTCAGCGTGAGGAAAGCCTTTTTGGACACGGTGGGGGAGAGCAGGGTTTGTGAGGCTGGTGATGGTTGGCATGCTACAGCGGAGCACGCTGGTGCACTGTCTGGGCATGCCTTCACAGCGATCAGGTTTAGAGCAGAAAAGGGACGGGGCGGGGTTGGTCAAAGGGGTTTGAATCAAGAGAGGAGAGGCAGCGGTAAAAAATATTACACATTTTTTCTTTGATAGCCAAAAGTAGTTGGTAATTCCTGTAGTTAACTACACCTCAAGATGGCAAAAAGGGAATTAACTACTAAAATCACTGTGCTGTGCTGCAAAATGTAGGTAATCTACTAGTTTAACTACATGTAGTGAAACTACTCCCCAACACTGCGAGCAGTGAATAAATCCTGTCATGCTAGGACCCCTGAGGGACGCGACCAGTAAAGGCAATTGATTTAAGATTTTATTGGTAAAAGCGCTACACGATTTCGTCCGGATTACTTAGAGGAACTGTTGAGTCCCTACCTACCTGATGGTCCTCCTGTTTCACTCCTCGGCTTACCTGGAAAGCACTTTGCACCCCATGTACACAAAGCAGCGTAAATAAAGTCATTATCATCATTATTATCACTTGTCCTAAATTCAGGTTGCCCACTGCAGCCTGGGTTCAAGTCCGGGTGGCATCAGCTCTGGCCGGGAGTTCAGTTCGGGGTCTGTGATTGGCGATTGAATATAGTTTGAATATATTATGGGACATTAAAGATAGTGAGACATTTTAATTTAGTTTGAATATATTAAGCTCTAGAATAGGCCAACAATCAATGGAAGATATTAAAAATGCATTTAATTTAAAGATGCATAACCTAGTCAAATGCTTTTCATTTGCCCCTTTTTTAAATTGTGGTGGCAACGTAGTATGGCTAGAGGTTGCAGGTTTTATTCCCAGATGGGACATTGTCATTGTGTATTTAATCAGAATTTCCTCCGTAAATATTCTTCTTTATGAATGGATTGTATGTAAAGAAATGTAAACTGTGTATGTGGCTCAGAGTGTCTGCTAAATGCCTAAAAATGTGAAAATCCACAGCCAGCATATATGATAAACATTATTCCACAGTGAACAAATATCTGCACATGTTTATAATCTCATAAGTAATTCACAAAGTTAACATGAAACATTTTCTATGTACTGCTTTCCGCATGACCACAAACTAGAAATGTGACATATTTGTTCCCAGGGTTGGGTTGTAACGGAATACCTGTAACGGCGTTACGTAATCAGAATACAGCTCACGAAAACTACCGCCGCTGCACAGAACCAAAAAAAATGCTTTAAAAAAAATGCGCTTAAAACAAAAGCGCGCCCCCACA
This sequence comes from Aldrovandia affinis, assembly GCA_029706075.1. Taxonomy (NCBI): domain Eukaryota; kingdom Metazoa; phylum Chordata; class Actinopteri; order Notacanthiformes; family Halosauridae; genus Aldrovandia; species Aldrovandia affinis. The sequence continues at coordinate 39,953 of JAINUG010000469.1, forward strand.
CTCAGAGAAACATTGACAGCGACAAGAAAAGTCCGCTTTCATTATTCGTGGCGTTATCGACACCATTTACAGTTTAAACAAGACCAAGAAGACCATGGGAAAAATCTGTCGGTCCAGTGTACCTTGTGTCTTCCAGGAATAAAAATGCTGTCGGCATAAAAGGACTCGACTTCGAATCTTAAAAAGCACTTGGAGTAAGTCAACGTTAGCTAACCTTCAGCTTAATGAACACAGTTCTGCAGTAATTTGCTGTTACCTGACCTTAGCCTACGGTTTGAGGTATACTGCTTTCTTTATTGTTGAAACGATGACATTTTCTTTTTCTTTTCTTTTCTCTTTTATTCTTTTTCTTTTTCCCAGTTTTCTCCCTATTTGGTAGCCAATTGTACCCTACTATACGTCAATTACGTTATGCACCGCCGAGCATTCGCCGCTACACATCCCGCCAACACTGGCACTTTTCTAAGGCATATCCCTCACAAATCGCTGTTATTCCAGTGCCAAAAAAGTTTCAAAAGTTATTACATTGTTTCAGATGTTGTGTTTGAGTTATGCTCATGATGAGCCATTAAAACAGTAAAGGAACTTGCCATTCAATATCCCTTTACTTTTTATTATGATTCATTTTTAATCTGTCCATTCTAATTCCATAACATGTTAATGATGATGACTAAAACAAAAAATGCAGATACAATGTTGCATATATTTAGCTAAATTGACATCTCAAATTTATTAGTATTTATTATTAAATGAACAGAAGCTGACCTGACCTCTACACAGTGGAAAGTTGAACATGACATCCTTTTTCAAAGTGTAATGCATAATAACTATTTAAATGTATTACTGATCAAATAAAAGTGAACATGGCCTGTGCAAAAGTTTGAGCACCCTTTTAGTACTAAGTAGCACCACCTTTGGCTATATAACAGCTTCCAAATGTCTCCTGTACCCCAAAACATACCCATCTGTGATGTAAAAAGTAAGTATTCCAAAAGTATTCTAAAAGTAATTTGAATACGTTACTTTTTTGAGACATGTAACTGTATTCGTATCTGATTACTTTCAGAGCCGTGTACTCAGTATTCAGGCACTAACTACATTTACAGAGTAACACTCCCCACCCTGTTTGTTCCGTCACGTGTTCTGTGCAATATCTGCATATAAACCCACTGTAGTGTCAGAAGTGTTACTCTGAGAAGATAGAAAACACCCACACACCAGCACTCACTGAACAACACTGTCAGGTGAGTCCTAACAGATACGTGTTTTCACACAGGTGAGTCCGAACAGAGAGGAGGTGGTTTCACACAGGTGACATTACCCCTATTTTATTTACTCTGCATTGGCTTCCTATTGAGGCTAGAACTGATTAAAACATTTTATTTTTAACTTTTAAAGCCCTACATGGACTGGCGCCGGGGTATTTGTCCGATGCGCTTCGGTCATATATTCCGGTGTGTGCCCTCCGGTCGCAGGATGCGGGGTTATTAGTTGTCCCGCCCGTGGCCAAAAAAAACGTTGGAGGTAGGGCATTCTATTTTAGAGCTCCTTTTCTATGGAATAGCCTCCCCATCTCTATTAGGGAGGCTGATTCCATTAATGTTTTTAAATCCAGACTCAAAACATACTTATTCACTAAATTTTATGGCTGAGTTTGGCGTACATATGCGCACGCACACACATACATACACATACACAGTTTTTTAAATTATATTATATTAATTTGAATACATTTTAGTTTTGCTTATTTTCAGTTTTTCTTTTCTTTTTCTTTTCTGTTAAGCACTTTGAGACCGCTCTGCGATGAAAAGTGCTATATAAATGAGGGTTATTATTATTATTATTATTAAACAGATAGGCTAATTATATAGTCATACTAGCGATGCAATACTGTGGTGAAATATGGCGTTTCACAGCACCAATAAATGGAATGCCAAAGCTGCCAGTTGACTGAACAACATTAATGCATCTGACCAATCATGGATCATTTGACAAGGGATTAGATGGCAGTTTTGGGGACATGAGGCAGGATATCTACGTTTAGGCTGACAATATAATTTAGAGACTGAGAAAAGAGCACGGGGCTTGGTTACTTGGTTACTGCAGTGAAAGGGCAAGTCCCCACCTTTTATACCGCCAGAAATACATCAAGTCACATGACAGCTAAATAAATAATTTGATGTAAACAACTCCTTATAAGTACATGTGTGTGTGCGTGCGTGTGATAATCTTGCTCAATTACCGGTCTAGCGACTGTCTTTGCACTGCCACTATCTTAGTAAATCTGGCCCTCAGTGTAAAGTCAGATTGTTTAAAATTTCACTGCGACACAAACATACTCTGAACACAGTTATCAGATTCACGTCTCTTTATTTGATATGCATAAAGGGTTCAATGCAAACAAGCAAAGAACTGGAGTTGTCCCAATTTATATGGCCTTCGTTGCTGGGGAAAGTTCAGCAGCCTTTCCTGTCTTCACCCAATCAGGTCTTGTGCACCTTCGCCCTGCCTCCTGAGGCGGGGCCATTTTCAGGGAACAGGTGTTCTCTCCAGAACCACAAGTCTGCAGAAGTTGCAACCTTTACGGCCTTGACTTATTACACACTTCCTTAATCTACCCACACACACACAAGGGCATGCAGAGGACAATGGAAATTTCCACTGTCTGAGCTTACAAGCGCATGTTACCTCACGTGGCCTTTATTCGTATATGGGCCAGTGTTCAGAATATATATTGAACAGTAAAAATAAAAATCTCCATCACATTGGTTTTAAATAATGAACTAGAAAACTTTATTCCATCCTACTTCAAGAGTAGCTGGAATTCTTTAGGCTTAGTGAAGAGAGGGTCCACACATCTGACAGTGCTTTTAGCCCATGGGCAACAAAGATAAGTATGTACAGTGCCCTGCAAACGTACTCAGACCCTTGCACAATTTTCACACTTTGTTGCTTTCAAACTTTCATTTATAGCACTTTCAATTAAGAACTCATATATTTTATAAATACAACCTACTCCACACATTTGTAAAAAAAAATAAAACCCAGAGAAAAAAGTACATAGATGCTTAAAATGAAAAAAAGGAAAATGTTGATTGCAAAATTATTCCAACCCTCTGCTCTGGCAGCTGTAAGTTCATGCAGGTTCAAAACGTTATCTTATCACACACACACAATGAGTTTATTGGCCGCTGTCTGTGTGCCACAACAGTGATTGTCATGATTTCAGTATTAAAAACACCTCTTTGTGAGGATCATTGGTCCTCTAAAAGAGCTACAGAGTTCAGTGGCTGAGAATGGAGTAATAGTGCATCAGTCAGCAATATCAAGAGCACTGCATAATACTGGCCTGTGTGGCAGGGTGGCAAGAAAAAAGCCATTACTTAAAACAAAACATCACAAGGCCACCTGGAGTTTGCTAGATCCAGCTACGGGGGACAACGTGGGAAAAGGTTTTACGGTCAGATTAAAATAAAATAGAGCTTTTTGGCCAAAATGCGAAGGATTATGTATAACGCAAACCGAACACTGCCTATTCCCCACGTAACACCATCCCTACAGTGAAGCATGGTGGTAGCAGTATCATGCTATGGGGATGCTTCTCTTCAGCAGGGACTAGGATACTTGCCACAATGGAAGGAATAATGGATGGAGCAAAGTGCAGGCAGATACGGCAAGAACCTATTTCGGTCTCCTACAAAACTGAAGCTGAGGCAAAAATTCCCCTTTCAGCAGGACAACGATCCAAAGCACAGGGCCAAGGCTACGTTGGAGTGGCTCAAGAATAAAAAGGTGAATGTCCTTGCGTGGCCCAGTCAAAGTCCTGACCTGAACCCCATTGAGAATCTGTGGCACAAGTTGAAAACTGCTGTCCATAAGCGATGATCAGGCAATTTGAGAGAGCTGAAGCAATTCTGTTCTGAAGAACAGGTGAAAATCACCTCCAACCAGTGTACAAAGTTGGCAGAAACTTTGCACAAAAATACATAAAGCTGTTATTGCAGCAGAAGGTGCATCCACCAAATATCAATGCGAGGGGTCTGAATACTTATGCAAGCAGCATATTTACGTTTTTTATTTTTATATAAAAGTATTATATATATATATATATATGCAGACATAACTAATTTTGTCTTAAGAAAAAAATATTTTCATTGTTAAGAGAAAATGTGAACATAGCATTTGTAACCCAGAAACATTACAAAACTTTCCAAGGGTCTGAGTACTTTTGCAAGGCACTGTTTATGAATGAAAGACTAAGGTGAGAGCAGAGACAAGTAATTTAACAATTTTGAGTCAGGTGTCTTGTTTGAACTCGTGTCACGCAGTGCATGATTATGTTTGTTTATATTGTTTCAGACCCTTTTATGGGTGTGTCCTACCACCAATGGCGTTTAATTTAATTGATTGCTGTAATTAGAACCAGTCTTAGTAAATTGGCCGTTAAGGTGTCGCGATTTGCGACAGCAAAATAGCCACAGCAAAATAGCGACTGTCTTTGCACTGCCACTATCTTAGTAAATCTGGCCCTCAGTGTAAAGTCAGATTGTTTAAAATTGAAAACAATGTCATTTGGAAGAGAACGTCAGTGCTATAAGCCAAAAGGTATTTGTTGGATAATTTCACTGCGACACAAACATAATCTGAACACAGTTATCAGATTCACGTCTCTTTATTTGATATGCATAAAGGGTTCAATGCAAACAAGCAAAGAACTGGAGTTGTCCCAATTTATATGGCCTTTGTTGCTGGGGAAAGTTCAGCAACCTTTCCTGTCTTCACCCAATCAGGTCTTGTGCACCTTCGCCCTGCCTCCTGAGGCGGGGCCATTTTCAGGGAACAGGTGTTCTCTCCAGAACCACAAGTCTGCAGAAGTTGCAACCTTTACGGCCTTGACTTATTACACACTTCCTTAATCTACCCACACACACACAAGGGCATGCAGAGGACAATGGAAATTTCCACTGTCTGAGTTTACAAGCGCATGTTACCTCACGTGGCCTTTATTCGTATATGGGCCAGTGTTCAGAATATATATTGAACAGTAAAAATAAAAATCTCCATCACATTGGTTTTAAATAATGAACTAGAAAACTTTATTCCATCCTACTTTAAGAGTAGCTGGAATTCTTTATGCTTAGTGAAGAGAGGGTCCACACATCCGCCCATGGGCAACAAAGATTGCTTTCAAACTTTCATTTATAGCACGTTCAATTAAGAACTCATATATTTTATAAATACAACCTACTCCACACATTTGTAAAAAAAAGAAGAAAAAAAAAACCCGAGAAAAAAGTACATAGATGCTAAAAACGAAAAAAAGGAAAGTGTTGATTGCAAAATTATTCCAACCCTCTGCTCTGGCAGCTGTAACTTCATGCAGGTTCAGAACATGATCTTATCACACACACAATGAGTTGATTGGCCACTGTCTGTGTGCCATAACAGTGATTGTCATGATTTCAGTATTAAAAACACCTCTTTGTGAGGATCATTGGTCAAGTAGTGAATTTGAAGGAAAGACACAAAAACAAAGATCTTTCTCAGGAAGCCAGGGATATGGTTATCAAAAGGCACAGATTAGGAGAAGGATACACAAAAAAATATTTTAAGGGTTCAGATATCCGAGTGATCACTGTTAGCTTCATTATCAAGAAGTGAAAGCTGCATCATAGCACCCAGACCCTGCCTAGAAAAGGCTGTCCCTCCAAACTCAGTGACCAAACAAGGAGGAGACTTGTGAGGGAAGCCACTGTGAGGCCAACAATGACGCTATAGAGTTCAGTGGCTGAGAATGGAGTAATAGTGCATCAGTCAACAATATCAAGAGCACTGCATAATACTGGCCTGTATGCAGGGGCATAGCACACAATTCTGGGCCCTATACATATGCAGTCTTGTGGGCCCCCTTCCCCTCTTGATCCATGACTCTCATGCATCTTTAGAATTTTTTTTGATTGAATCAACAACTATACACATGAATCTGTAGTGGTTATTAGGGTAATCGCTAATTAACTGCTTATACCACATTTAAACAAATAATTAGTAAGATTAGTAAGATTCTCTGGGTCCTCTGGCAAATACTCTTCTGCATTCCCCTCACTTTTTTCCACTTCCTTCTCTGTCTTCTCCTCATCCTTCTCACTACCCTCAGAGCAACCTTCATTTTCCTTGCTCTCTTCACCTCCATCATCCTCTTCACTTCGCTACTCTCTGCCTCTTCTTCCTGCTCAGTCTCTGCCTCGATCACATCTTCTTCCTGCTCACTCTCTGCTACAAGGACAGGCCCTTCTACAAGCATGAAGCATACAGGATTGCTATTAGCCTCTTAACCTGCTTATAATATACAATGAAACAGGCTACAGGCTAGATTCTGCTTAATTTACCAGCTAACTATCATAATGTAGCTAGCTACGTTAGCTTGTCTTGTTATAGAACTGGATCAAATAAGTCTTCAAAAACAAAGTTTCAATGCATTTCACCATCACCAGTAGTATGTTTGACCGCATTTGCGATTGCTTTCAGCCAGTAGTGAGAGTGAAACTGAAATGAGATTAATCGCGATTTTAAAAAAATGAACGCGTTATCCATTTGAAATTAATTGCATGCGTTAACGTGTTAACGTTGACAGTCCTAGTTCAATCGAAACAATGTACCAATATTAGCTTAAACCACTCTTAGTGTTAGCAAGTTGCTTACCTTTCTTTTGAAAGAAATTAGTGAGCAGTTGTTTTCCCTCAGTTTGCCTTTTTTCTCTTTCTTTTATTTTTTGATACCCCGACTTCACTTTCTTCTGGAAAGACATGATTGACTGAAACTTGCGGGATCCAGCATCAGCACCAGTCAGTGTGATTAGCCGTGTTTGGGGACGAATCTTATTGTAGGTATGTTACAAAAATTTGAGATGTTATAAATCTAGCCTGAATCAGATACCTTATTCAATCTCATATGTTAAGTTTTAAGGAAGTTATGGTAATCTTTACACTCGGAAATGTCCATATTGACCCCTATTGTTTTTCAATGATCTTGAAACAAAAGCTGTGATTCAATAACATAAATGCCCATAACTTTCTTAAAAATAAAGATAATTGCATGACATTTTCAGAAATTACAGATTGAAGCATTCTAAAAAATATATATCTTAACCCCCTGAGGTCCGTGCTAAGCTTTTAATGTTTTTAGATTTTGGCATGGTCTGATATTTATCTCAATTTCATCAATTTAACACACACTTACTCCAAAGTGTTTGATATTTTTATTTGAAGGACAATCACAGCTACATTTGTATGCCATCAATAGTTTGGTCAGTATCATATGCAGCTTGTAAATAGATCTACAAACACACAAGTTAAAAATAGTAAATTTTTCTGCTGTCACAAAAGATGTGAAAGCACACACTAAACTATAGTGACGAATTGTTTTGCCAATGTGCGTTTGTTCACCAAGGTCTTGGTTATGTAAGGGTGTGAAAATAGTTTAGCACATCTGAGATCTAAATAGCTAAAAACCTGTTTTTATCAGAACTGGTCACATTTATTTCAGGCTGTGGGAGGGCTAAATGCTAAATACCTGAATATTCATTTTGGCTCTTTGTTACGTTGCAACACGCGGAATGTTTGGCGTCACAACACGCGATATTCATAGGCTATATTTTCACGAGTATTTGAAAACAAGCGAAATAAAATTAATATCAGCATAGACTGTTGCTGGCAGATTGCAAGCGTAAACACAGACAAGATGTAAAAAAATAAAAAAACAAAGCGAAATAAAATCAATAGCATAGACTGTTGCTGGCAGATTGCAAGCGTAAACACAGACATACGATATATTTTATAACATTTTACGCTGTTTGAAAAGTATTTTGTGTGCCTATTGCAATTTGTTACATTGCGACATGCGGAATATGTAGTCACAAGGCGCGGAATTCATATATTTTCACGAGTATTTGAAAATATACTCGTGAATATACTGTTGCTGGCAGATTGCAAGCGTAAACACAGACATACGATATATTTTATAACATTTTAGGCTGTTTGAAAAGTATTTTCTGTGCCTATTGCAATTTGTTACATTGCGACATGCGGAATATGTAGTCACAAGACGCGGAATTTATATATATTTTCACGAGTATTTGAAAACAAGCGAAATAAAATAAATATCAGCATAGACTGTCCTCTTCAGTTTGTGTTGTTTATGCCGGCGTTTTCACACATGGCCCGACGCACCTCCCGAAATTAGCACCTCGTTAACATGTCAATAGAAGGGGACGTTACTAAAAGGTAAAAAACAGAGTAAAAAGCAAGGTTTACTTTTGGTCTAATTAAGCTAATTTTAAAAATCCCATTTGATTTGCCAGTGCTCAAATCGGAAAGTCGCGATTCTAAGGTTTCTGTCAATGTTTTTGCAGCGTGTGTATGATAAAATATCGCGAAGTTAGAAATAGTAATATACTTGTATTGCTGCTTGGATCGGCGCCCGATCCAGCCGACCTCAGGGGGTTAATTTGAATTATCTGAAATTACATTACATAATCAATTAATCACATAATTACATGTTGCGCACACGCCGCGCGACGGCAAAAAACCACGGCAGGCAGTGAGCATTTGGGCAAAGATATCTCACATTCCGGGTCAAAAATATCACATTTCGCATCGACAGATTTCAATGAAATTTCACCAGAAACAAGATAAAATGTTAAATTAACGTCCTGGATACCCTTTACTTAGTCCTGAACTTGCGATATGTCATTTTGAAAGCACTGAACACGAGTCTATCTCTGAAGTGTAGCGTATGACCAAACCGAGCAATGTTTAATCAAATTTCGGAAACAAGATGGAGGATCGAGTTTTCAACTATGTTATATCGCAGACATATGGTGGAAAAAAACGCAGACAGCCCTTGAAAAGCCTGCATTTTTTGGGTACAGCCATAGTCTCTCGTAATCGCTCGCACAGGGACACAGGCACATCTTGACTGTCGCTGCGCACAGGAATTGTAACATACCTACTTAGTGCAGGGGGACGGACTAAACCATTTGCGCTTTTCAAGACGGGAGGGGGCCCAGAGAGCCTCCAATATTTTTATGGATACAAAGTTCAGTCTCTCAAGCTATTTATTCAGCCAATATAATTTAGTAATGACACTAATTACTTAGAAATTTTAAATTGCAGAATTTTTTTTTTTTTTCATTCCAGGCTTTTCAAGGGCCCTCCCCCGCTTGGGGCCCTGGGTAGTCAGTTCCCCTTTTCCCCCGCTACGACGCCCCTGCCTGTATGGCAGGGTGGCAAGAAAAAAGCCATTACTTAAAACAAAACATCACAAAGCCCACCTGGAGTTTGCTAGATCCAGCTACGGGGGACAACGTGGGAAAAGGTTTTACGGTCAGATTAAAATAAAATAGAGCTTTTTGGCCAAAATGTGAAGGATTATGTATAACGCAAACCGAACACTGCCTATTCCCCACGTAACACCATCCCTACAGTGAAGCATGGTGGTAGCAGTATCATGCTGTGAGGATGCTTCTCTTCAGCAGGGACTAGGATACTTGCCACAATGGAAGGAATAATGGATGGAGCAAAGTGCAGGCAGATACTGCAAGAACCTATTTCGGTCTCCTACAAAACTGAAGCTGAGGCAAAAATTCCCCTTTCAGCAGGACAACGATCCAAAGCACAGGGCCAAGGCTACGTTGGAATGGCTCAAGAATAAAAAGGTGAATGTCCTTGAGTGGCCCAGCCAAAGTCCTGACCTGAACCCCATCGAGAATCTGTGGCACAACTTGAAAACTGCTGTCCATAAGCGATTTCCAGGCAATTTGAGAGAGCTGAAGCAATTCTGTTCTGAAGAACGGGTGAAAATCACCTCCAACTAGTGTACAAAGTTGGCAGAAACTTTGCACAAAAATACATAAAGCTGTTATTGCAGCGGAAGGTGCTTCCACCAAATGTCACTGCGAGGGGTCTGAATACTTATGCAAGCAGCATATTTAAGTTTTTAATTTTAATTTTAAATATTTTAATATGATCCTCTTCTCCCTATGGTGAAGCATTTATATACTGATGGGAGTTGTCTCTTCTAGGATGGCAATGCCCCCATCATCAAGACACGTGATCACTGAATGATTTAATGAGCATGAAAACAATGTAAACCATATGCCGTCGCCGTCTTTGTGACCAGATTTCAACCCACTTATGGGAGATTCTGGAGAGGCATCTGAGACAGTGCTTTTCCCATGTTGGGGAGGTGCATTCTGGTCATCCTGTGCAGGCAGACAGAATGGGGCCATCATTGATGGGTTTATTGCTCTGTGAATGAAACCAGGTATGTAGCTTTGGCAGCCAGCACAGTCCATGTTAGATCAGCACACCAAACTTACAAGTGTATGCCACACACCACAATTTCAGAGTTCTACCTATGAGCTGGAAATTATGGATCATGGAGAAAATAATTATGGCCGCCAGATTAAAGTGGAGGTCAACATCGTATGATTGGCCTCATCACTGGGTAGCAATGTTCTTGAGCATATTATGCCTCCCCAAATATCAGCTCAACCAGCATCTCGGTATAAATGAAGCTGGTTTCCCCAGGTCCTATTGATGTTTGATATCACCACAATTCTCAGCATAATGGTAAGCTTGAAAAGATATCTTGTGGTAGTAAGTGACCCAAAACAAAAATATAAAAAGGGGGTCTGAACCTGGCTTGCACACAACCTTCCCCCAAATCATAAATTACTCATGCATGGGCTAAGGAGGGAGGGAGCCAATTCCCTTTTTTGGTGGAGTTCTACAGCAAGGCAGAGTTTGGTGGAGTTCTACAGCATTCCTTTCCTGTTCTCCTGAGATCTGGTTCCAGCTCACACCTCGGCTGCGTGTGTTTGCATATGGAGAGAGACAAACTTGGTTTGGTATATTTTTCTTCCATTTCATTTCTTTTGCGATTGTTACTTGTCAATTTTATGTCTAGGATTTGATATTTGTTAAGGTAGTTGAACCCACGTCTGTAGATGGGCTGTTTAATATTTTGTCCTTGTCTAACTGTTGTAACTTAATAAACCAGCTGTAATTTTAATTGAATTGTGAGTTGTATAGTTTGATGAAGGTTGATCCATCAGATTGCTCTGCCTATCAACAAATTTGGTGATTTAATTGATAATTGATATCCTGCGTAGTAATTATGATATTATATCAAATAAATATATTTTACATGTAGGATAAGTGAGGGGTTTTAACATGTAATACCACTTGTGTTCAGTATTCAGAGTGCTGAACTTTAACCCTCTGAGGTCCGTGCTAAGCTTTTAGATGTTTTTTGATTTTGGCATGGTCTGATATTTATCTCAATTTCATCAATTTAACACACACTTACTCCAAAGTGTTTGATATTTTTATTTGAAGGACAATCACAGCTACATTTGTATGCCATCAATAGTTTGGTCAGTATCATATGCAGCTTGTAAATAGATCTACAAACACACAAGTTAAAAATAGTAAATTTTTCTGTGGTCACAAAGTTGTGAAAGCACACACTAAACTATAGTGACGAATTGTTTTGCCAATGTACGTTTGTTCATCAAGGTCTTGGTTATGTAAGGGTGTGAAAACAGTTTAGCACATCTGAGATCTAAATAGCTAAAAACCTGTTTTTATCAGAACTGGTCACATTTATTTCAGGCTGTGGGAGGGCTAAATGCTAAATACCTGAATATTCATTATTCATTGTCCACACCTCTAAGATCTGTCAGATGGGCCATCTCACTGGGCCATCAGTGTTATATTCTGAGTTCCTGTTCTGTTGTTTTTGGTCTTTGTTTATTTTTCATTCAGTCCTTATTCATTATTCTTTATCCAGTATTGCATTTTCCCTGTTCTGTCACGTTCTGCTCCCTGTCTGTCCTTGTTCCGTTTATTTCGAGATCCACTCCTTGTCGTGTCATGCACTTCGGGAGTTTATACTTTTCGGGGTTTTTTCCGCCTTCGCTTATTATCTCGTTTTCTTCCTTCTTACTTTCTAGATTGCACTTTGTATATATTAGGTAGATGTGTATAGTACTAACCAACTAATCTACTAACGTTAGGGGTTTAGATTAAGTTACTAACACGCGGAATATGTTTGGCGTCACAAGACGCGGAATTCATATATTTTCACGAGTATTTGAAAACAAGCGAAATAAATAACATTTTAGGCTGTTCTTCTTTAGAAAAGTATTCTTCCATAGATCTTGTGTGCATATTGCAATTTGTTACGTTGCAACACGCGGAATATGTAGTCACAAGACGCGGAATTCATATATTGAATATATATACGAGTATTTGATAACATGGCAAATCAAATATAGTTACTTACTGTTCGTCAGTTATTGTCTTTCGCTTTTCATCAATACTCTCAAACACTGCAGCGCAGAAAATCTTCCATCTTGAATAAAATTGTATGTCTGTATAAAATCTTGCTTCAAATTGTCGGGACAGTTTATGTGTTTACGCCGGCGTTTTCACACATGGCCCCAAGCCCCTCCCCCACACCTCCCGAAACTCGCACCTAGTTACCATGTCAATAGAAGGGGACGTTACTACCAGGTAAAAAAGAGAGTAAAAGGCAAGGTTTACTTTTGGTCTAATTAACCTAATTTAAAAATCCCATTTGATTTGCCAGTGCTCAAATCGGAAAGTCGCGATTCTAAGGTTTCTGTCAATGTTTTTGTCGCGTGTGTATGATAAAATATCGCGAAGTTAGAAATAGTAATATACTTGTATTGCTGCTTGGATACGGGAGAACATTGTATTGCTGCTTGTTGCGGCGACAGCGCTATCCACTGCACCACCAGTGCTGAACTTTAAACAAGGGCATTTGACTATTAAGGCCACTGGATTCAGGGCATACACCATTTTTATTTAAACGTCACTGTTCCGACAGCCACCATCAACAAAACACCAAATGATGGGATTTCTTGTGGATGAACAGTGTTGCATCACTCCAACACTTTCAGACACTTGTAGAATCTATACCAAGGTGCATTGAAGATGTTCTGGTGAATCATGGTGGTCCAACGCCTTATTGAGACACTTCATGTTGGGCTTTCCTTTATTTTGGCAGTTACCTGTATAAGGTTGGGAACAGGCCATTCGGCCCACCTAGGCTCGTCAGTTACCTAACATCACATCTGTCTTCAAGACAACTAATACTAAATGTCAGTGTGTCAGTAACTCAGCCAAACTTGTGTTTTTCAGCTCTGTAATCATGAACTCTGAGACCATTGAAATTGCAGCCCTCGGACGACCTCTGCACCCTGGCATGCTGTATGATCAGGTACTGTACCTGTACACACTAACACCTTCATCCCAGGCAGTGACACCTTTCATCCCAGGTACTGTAACACCTTCATCCCAGGTACTGTACCACTAACACCTTCATCCCAACACCTTCATCATCCCAGGTACTGTACCTGTTACACACTAACACCTTCACACACTAACACCTTCATCTCAGGTACTGTACCTGTTACACACACCTTACTCTTTTTGCAAATTTGTTCTAAAATGTGTGTAGCTGTATTCCATCTGACATAACAGTTATTTTAGCAGTTATTATTTCTCTCAAGTGCTTGATTTCCTATCTATGAATGATGATGATAAATTAAATAAATTAAATTCTCTCTGTTAGGAGTCTCCCTTTGGGATGGAGCTGCCATAGAAAAAGATTTGAGTGTGAAACCACAGCCCCGCACCAGCTTTCATTTCACTGCGTCCGACTCCTTCAGTGAGAAGAGCAGCTTGCTGGACGTGAGCGCCTCCCTGAAGGCCAGCTTCCTGGGGGGGCTGGTGGAGGTGGGGGGGTCGGCCAGTTATCTGAAGGACAGAGAATCCTCCATGCTCCAATGCAGGGTAACGATGCAATACAAACAGACAACTCAGTTCAAGCAGCTGACTATGACCCAACTGGGACATGTGACCTACCCTGAGGTGTTTGACCAGCAGACCGCCACCCACGTGGTCACAGCAGTATTGTACGGGGCCGAGGCCTTCATGGTCTTCGATCAGACAGCTTCTGCTGAAGAAGACAAGCAAGACATTCAGGGGAACCTGGGCATTACGGTCAAGGCTATTCCTACTATTGAAATCAGTGGTTCAGGAAAAGTGGTCATGACAGATAAACAGAAGAGGAAGGTGGAGAAGTTCAGCTGCACGTTCCACGGTGATTTCATACTGAAGCAGAACCCCTCTACTTACGAGGAAGCCGTGCTGGTGTACAAAGGTCTCCCAAAGCTGCTGGGGGAGAAGGGGGAGAATGTGGTGCCCGTAAGAGTGTGGCTGTATCCTCTGAAGAGCCTGGACTCCAAAGCGGCCCGGCTGGAGAGAGAGATCCAAAAGGAGCAGGTGTCGTGTGTGGAGGACGTGATGGAGCAGCTTCATGAGGCTGAGATGAGAGCCAACAGCTTGACCAACCAGTGTGAAGCCATCAAGGTCACTGATATAATAGACAAGATGACTAAGTTCCAGAGAAAACTCAGGGATTACACAGTCCCACTCCAGCAGAATCTGGGAAGGGTTCTGATAGCCATCCGGGCAGGTACTGAGGAGGAGCAGAAGCTGGCCAACATCCTGAAGTTCCATGAAGAGTCCTCCTTCACCCAGACAAAGATGAATAAATGGCTGGATGAAAAAGAGTCTGAGATAGGGGTGCTGAGAGCCTACATTGATCTTCTGCAGAATGTCCCCATTGTGCCTCCAGGCCCTGAGCTGAACACAGTCATCTTTGCTCCCCAGAATCCCACTGTCTTTATGCTCACCTTCACATCTCTGAAGTATGAGGAGCCTTACCTCTCAAACCTCTCTGAGTGCCTGGCATTGGCAGAGTTCAGAAGAATGGAGGACATCTCTGTAGCTCTTCGACACAGCTTCAAAGAGGAGGCCCTGCCATGGTACAGCGATCCTAAGATCTCTGGGAGAATGAGAAATAAATCATTCGCTTTTCGTGAATTAAAGTCTTCCATAAAAAAAATCATCAGCTACGTGTCAGATGACCTTCACCCTGGAGTTTCTATTTATGCATATATAAGCGGAAAACTAATACATTATGATTGGCCCACCTCATTTGGTCAGTGAGGGTGTGGACACAGTGACACTGAGGTTACTGACACTGAACCCCAATGTCCTGCAGTACAGAGTGGAGCACAGAGAGGTACAGGGCGTGGCCCAGGCGTGGCCCAGGCGGGGCTCAGGGCGGGGCTCAGGGCGGGGCTCAGGGCGGGGCTCAGGGCGGGGCCCAGGGCGGGGCTCAGGGAGACGCAGAGATTGGGGCGGCGTGGACCATCACAGACACACCTGGCAATCAGACAGAGCTGACCGTCTCAGGACTGCGGCCAAACACTCAGTACCAGGTCAGGCTGAGCTTGGTCACTGCTGAGGGAACCAGCCAACCAGGCAGCGTCATTCAGATCCACACCAAAGACAAAGGTACTGCACAGCTTTTCATTGGTAGGCTCTCCTGGGCCCGGTGTTTCAAAATTAATCTGGATCAAAATGATCCAGATTCTGTAAACCATTTTTCAATGCAGGATTGTTTAAATCGGGATCATTTTCCTCTGGTTTTTCAAGACAAGATTGAAATCTGGATCTGCAATGCTTTAAAAAAATATACCTGCTGGGTAGAGTACAATGAATTTCCCTCTACATTTTAATACATATGATAAGTAAAATCACATCCTAGTATACATCACATGTAGCATTGAAAGCATTTCTATTATTTTACAGCATACAAGAATACAGAATACAAATACAACACATACAGTGGATAGAATTGCCAGCTACATTGTCTGTAAGTAAAGACATTAGGCTACCTTCTGTAACGTTACCAGAAACAATACATTGAACATAGATCTGTGCCAAAAATGATACAGTAGGCTAGGTTACTTGAGCAAATGTAGTATTGCTTTGGAACAGCAAAATGTATGCATTCACTACTGTAAGTCGCTTTGGATAAAAGCGTCTGCTAAATGGCATATATTATATTATATTATTATATTAGTGTGTGTTTAGTTTCTGTGCAATATATCGGTGTAAGGTTTTGTTGAGATATATTATAGCCTAAAAGAAACATATCTCGTCACATCTTGTCTGGTCACGTGATAATTAACTACGTCAGTAACATGTCAGGTCTGACAACTGTCATGCCTTTGATTGACATCTGGAATAGTAATTCATTGGTGATTTGTTGTTTGTTTGTGACAGTATTTTTAAAAAAATCACAAACTTGTACAGCATTTTCTTTTATCTAGAGATGTATTTGAATGTATGGATAAATGTAAGATCCGTTGTCCATGCCGTAATTCAAGGTATAGGCTATTGACGAGGTAGAGATCCATTCATCTGTTCTGTGCACGGAAGCACTAAAGATTGTTTGCTAGCTTTCGAGCCCCACGCAACATACAAATAACATAGGGTAAAGTGAGGGCTAAAAGTGTAGCCTGTCATTTATTAATTTTACTGAATTTAACTGTTTTGTCTTTTAGCTAGCTAGATTATCTAAACGGAGTAGAAACATTTTGAGATTACATATACTGCATTTGCCAATTGTATTGTATTCAGTTTGGTGATAGCGTGAAGAGGAATGTGGGGTGGGAATGTGCCTTTTGCTGACGCTAGGTTATCAAAAGGCAGATCCAAAACATTTAAATGATAGTGTATAATGGCCTCAGGTGTAGGTTATCCTGAAGATTGGTCAATCCTGAAATTGCACCAATTGGTTATGAATCCAGCAAAATTCAGCCTTATAAAACCTAACCATCGTTTTACTATAGTTATGATTGGTTTTTTTACATAAACGATTAATCAAGGCTTAAGAAAATATACCATAGTATTACTATAAAGGTATGCTACTATTATTTTACCATAGCAATACTTATTCTTTGTATACCATGGACAATTTTTTGCAGTAGTTCTCACGTGCATTAGAGTTATAGCATGGTTTGTATCCGTAGCAACTTGAAATCTTACTTCAATGTTACCAATAATTGTTCTCAACTTGTTATATATATATATTTTAATTGTCTTGTTTTCTTATTTTGATTGACAAGCATGTAGATTTAACTAACTGCATAATCTGCCCAGTGACAAGCATGCAGATTTAACTAACTGCATAATCTGCCCAGTGACAAGCATGCAGATATAACTAACTGCAAAATTAGTTAACATAACATAACATAAACAAAATCTTAAAAAAAAAAAAAAAAGAAAGTTTCACGGTCACTGCACAGAAAGTGTACTGTTTGGCAAGGGCACTGATTGATTATTATTCCTGCTGTTCCAGCGATTGTATTCTGATCCTGCAGCTCTGGGGTTGATTGTGAATTCTGCAGGTCTATTCATTTCTCTGTTGTCTGTTTTTCTGCAGATCACTGATGGCTCCCCAGGCTGTCTGAGGAGAGCAGAAAGGCTTCACACAGGAGAGGAGCCCCACCTGCTGGTCATCCAGAGAATGACTACATAGAACACACACTCATACTTACTCACAAATGCGCGCACACACACACACACACACACACACACACACACACACACACACACACACACACACAGACACAGGAGAAAGGAGTACTACCCACTGACCATCTAGAGAATTAAAACATACAACCCACTCTCATACTCACTCACAAACGATGCACACACACACACACACACACACACACACACACACACACACACACACACACACACACACACACACACACACACACACACACACACACACACACACACACACACAGGGGAAGAGTGACACTGACCACAAACAGGTCTTTCTGTCTTTATTTTTTTAATTATTTTTGTACTTTTTTTTGACAAGATTGATTTCCTTATAAAGCCATGTAGTTTGTTTGTAGCCATGATGTTTTCTTTAGTAATGTAGTTGCTTGTAACTTGCAAGATGGCCTCTCTCAGAGATGAACTGTATATAAGCAGGCTTACAGCTCCAGTGCTTCAGTCAGAGCTGGGTTATATGTAGAAGAGGACACATAGAAGATGCATTACTGCTTGGACTTTATTTTTGTAAGACTTTTTGTAGTAGATTAAAAATCATAATTTAAAAAGTCTATCCTTTTTTCACGTTGTAACCTTTTTGTTTTTACTTAATTTGACTTTTAATTACTGGAGTCATCACCTTGTCTTCACCTGCCTATGTACCTTTTCTGTTCACCTCTAAAGTATCTTCTTAAATGATCATAGAGAACTATTAGTCTACTGGTGACATGTAATGTAATCGTTTGGATGTTGGTTGACATTATTGATGATAGTTTTAAATAAACCTTTATTACAAGTGTCAGATCCTGGGGGCTCATTTATCAACCGTACCTCAAATCAAAACTGCATACGCTCAGCTCCACTCTAACGCTGTGATTTATCCAATTTGTGGAAAAGTGAACCTGAAAATTGGACACATGGCCAATTTTTGGGGGCATGTGTAAAAAAATCAGCTTTTTTCAGGTTTTAACAGGCTGCTACATATCAATTACCTGAAATGTTAATAACACAGTATACCCATATGCATTCTTAGGAAAACAATATCTTCCTGGGATATTTAGAGAATAAAATCTTAATGGAAAGTGTGGGATTACTGGTTGATCTCTCAAACTTGAAAATATGTATTTTAATTACAGAAATTACGAAATTCGTCCAGGGGGAATTACAAAATTACGAAAACTAAAAGATCAAAGATTAAACAAAATGAAAATGGCATAAATGCGTAACAGTAGACCATGTACAGTAGCCTACTATTATGAAATACAAAACTACAGTCATACTGTACTCTAAAATAAGTCTCATCAAAATTGTAGCAGAAGGCTACGCAGTTTGAGAGCAAGTTAAATGTAGAGCACTCACAATACTGTGGCGCATTTTCTCTTGGAAAAGAAAGAAACACAAAAACTTGTCTCGAGCACCTTGCATCTCCTACCGTCATGCTTTCATTTTTCAACCTTCATTTTCTACCGCCAGCGTTCCTCTCTTTGAGAAGTTTACGGAGAGTTACATTTACATTTGAAGCATTTAGCAGACGCTCTTATCCAGAGCGACTTACAAGATGTGCATTAATACATGGTAGGAACAATCATAGTATGCGCAAGACGCGCATAGACATCATTGCAGGCAGCTGCACACCATACCTGTAACACTGGGAAGGAAAAGGTTAGTAATTTTTTAATTTTTTATTAAATTGAGTAAGCAGGGGTATATAACCTAGTGTTGAGCAAGTAAACAGTGGTGATGACAATTGGCTAGATGTACAGAATTCAGTGGTAGTGGAGTCTGAGGAGGTGGGTTTTGAGTCTCTTGCGGAAGATTGGAAGTGATTCCGCGGTCCTGACCGATTGCGGAAGGTTGTTCCACCAGTGAGGGATCAGGACAGAGAAGAGGCGAGACCGCGAGGAGCAGCTGCCAGGCGCCCGGAGGGATGGGACAGTCAGTTTACCAGAGGAGGCGGAGCAGAGGGGTCTGGCTGGGGTGTAGGGTGTGATGAGTGTCTGGAGGTAAGGGGGAGCAGTACCTCTAGCCGCTTGAAAAACACCAGTGATTTGAATCTGAATTTTCACTTATTCGATTTTTAAAAGCGATGATCGTTTGTGTTCGTCTGCACGCGTGTTATTCCGTGTTTCCGGTGAGTTCATTTGTTTAGGATTGTTTCATGTGATCAAGATTACATTATCTGACCCAAAGACTTTGGTTATGCGCCGTTTGCGGGATTCTGCGGCTGCTCTGACGTCACGTCAGTCCGGGAGAGCGCAGACACGCGCATGCGCCCCTCCGCACGGCGTTAATGCAGTGCGGCCGCCTCGCTCCGGTGTCAGATGCATCTTGGGTAAGGCCGCCTCGCTTCGGTGTCAGATGCATCTTGGGTAAGGCCGCGGTCACGCAAAGATGTCCCCACTGTCAAAAACGTGTTGAGCTAATTAAATGTATTCTGGGCTAGGGGCTGTTGTGGACGTTGAAGACTCACCTCTTCAGGGTGCACCTCTCCCCGTAGTCCGGTTTTTGTTAACTTGTTAACTGTTGGTTTTACACGTCTACTTGTTTATGTATTATATTAGGCTTAGGCATTATTTTCTGCATTGATTGCTTTATTGCTACCTCTGAATTGTGGCTACAGATTTACCTACAGGGTCCTAGTTTAACTATGTGGTTGCTCCTAGCACCCAGGAATTGTACTTCCCACTAGGGTGGCTTTCAGCTAAACTGTTCTTGACTACGGTTAACACTTTGTTGTACGTCGCTCTGGATAAGAGCGTCTCCCAAATGCCTGTAATGTAATGTAATGAAGCGCTAAAGGTGCGAGTCCACCGTAAGGCTGGAAACCGACCGGAAGTACTTCATTTTCACCGGGAGCTGGCGACGTGTTAAGTCGGCGTGCTCAAAGATGAAAAGAGTTGAAGAGACTTTAACTTCATGCAAAGTTGGGCAAGTTTAATGCTTTAGTGGTGATGCGGTGGAGCGATAACCAAATGGAGGGGTGGATAACTTGGTTTGTCCTTATTTCTCCCCACTGTAAACTAAAGTGCATGTTTTTGGCTCCTACATTAAATTCGTTCCGTACCAAAATGGAGGAGGTTAATTGTTGCAGCATCTGGGTTTCCCGAACTTTGCGATGCGTCCCTAGTTGCACACAGGGATGGCAACAAAACTATCGAACGCCAGACAGCTCATAATCCATACACGTATTCTTATTATGATACACGTATTATTTTATGATACGTGTATTAAATGAATACACGCATTGTTATGTTACACGTATGTTTTATGATACGTGTATCGATACACGGTTTTTTATAAAGTAAAGTAAAACTTTATTTCTATAGCGCCCTTCTCAGCACGGGTGCACGGGGTGCTTTACATCAATAAAAATAGAATGCATCAATACCAAATTCAATCAAACATCATCTAAGAAATAAGATAAAAACATAAACAGGATTATTATGACGCCATCACACACATTTTTTAGGCATGTTCTGTTCAGAAAAGGGCATTCCCCAAACTGTTGCAACAAAGTTGGATAGTTGGATTTCTCCAGACTGTTGGGTCTGGAGAAAATTTCTTCTCGACGCCATTCTTGAATATATCGTGTGAAGAACTGAATGCTTATGCTGCCAGTTTCGTGAAAAACGGTGATTTCACCATTACTCACTACTACGTGAACGCATGTTACAGATGACAAACCAGAGGCTAGTGTTACGGTCATAGTTTGTCATTATTATGTGGTGATGACATATGCACAGAAATTACTAAGCATACGCGTATCCAAATCTGCTATCTGATTGGATCACACGGATGTGTGACGACATAAAAAACAATACACGTATCATAAAACAATACGTGTATCATAATAAGAATACGTGCATGGATTATGAGCTGTCTGGCGTTCGATACCAAACGAGCGACGCACTCGATTCCGTCCGGCTCTGCTCGGGAGTGCCACTAGGGGGCGGCAATTAGCTGAGCTTCTCTGACTGCATCGGAATCACGGTCCGTCTTGGAGGAGGCCACGTCACTGCCGTTATCAGAATAGGCCAGCAGGGGGAGTGGAATAAAATAGAGCAGTGGTCCCCAACCAGTCCGTGAGGCATTTGGTACCGGGCCGCACAGAAATAATAAAAACGTTTTAATTTTATTTCCATTTTATTGACTATCGCAGTCTGCAGGGTGTTTTATTTTGAAAAATGACCACTTCCGTCTGTGTGCCTCTTTTCCGCACTTGTCTCAGTTTTTTTTTCCATGCACCCCGGTCCGCCGGTCCGTGGAAAATGAAACCGGTCCGTGGTGCAAAAAAGGTTGGGAACCGCTGAAATAGAGGGTACAGTTGGACAGTTGGACTACTGTACAGACTGCTGTGATATTGCGTCTGATGCATTCATAGTGGGTATCCCTGGTGACTGATTAATTGCGTGCAATGAAATGAAAAGCAGGTTAATTGCCGGTAGCTAGTTAGAAAGGTAAAGTGTGAGTGGGAATGTGCTGTTCAAGTCAAACGATTTACTGTCAATGGACTGTACTGTACTGTAAAAGTTATGATGATAGACTTAAGGCACTCAATCTATTTAAGCTTAGCAAACAGAGACTTAGGGGGGATTTGATTGAGGTTTTTAAATTCCTAAAAGGGATTAACAAAGTAAATTACCAAAGATATTTTAAGATAAGTGGGGTCAGCAGAACAAGAGGCCACAGGTGCAAATTAGTTAAAGGCAAATTCCGCACAGATATTAGGAAGTTTTTCTTTACACAGAGAGTTGTCAATGCCTGGAACAGCTTGCCAGGTCAGGTAGTAGAGACAGAAACGCTTGGGCTATTCAAGTCCAGGCTAGATGCAGTACTAGATACTCTTTAGATTAGGACATGATGAGCCTAGATGGGTTCATCGTTCTCATCATTATGTATTCTTATGTTCTTATGTTCTTATGAACTGATAGTAGTTCACCTGCTTTGTGTTCCTGAGGCGCTCGGTTTACTCCATCTCAAAGCTGATAGCTGGACGTGCACAACCTAACCTGCTCTTCCGATTTTCGTACGGTTTAGTCCGTTTGTGTGACCGCAGCCTAAACCCAAACAACCTTCGGCTGCATTAATTGTGTGAAGGGTGAGATTTTACACAAAAAATGTAGATGTGTTGGGCCTCCCGGGTGGTCTAGCGGTTACAATGTTCGACCCTGGCCACTGTGACCGGGGTTCGATTGCACCGGCCGTGCCAGAGTCGGCTCTGGCCGGGAGTGCCACTAGAGGGCGGCAATTGGCTGTCCGCCCCAGGGAGGGGGGAGGGAAGCCGATATGAGTTTGCTGCGTATAGGAGTGGCTCTGTGTGTAACAGAGTTACGGTTGACGGCTTGGTGAGTGCCGTCTCGGAGGAGACGATACTTTGCCCGTGTCACTGCCGGTCTCGAGGCTACGGCAGCGAACTCACAATGTGAGGGGGGATTGACATGAAAAATAGAGGGTGTAATTGGGTACTAAATTGGGATAAAATGGGATAAAATCAGAAACAAAATAGCAGGCGTGATGCTTTCACTCGTATCCTCTTATTTGCTTTATCGTTCTGTTGCAGTTCTTGCACACCGACACACAAGACAGTGAGTCTAACACAGAACAAAACTGCACTGGGACTGAACACAAAGCAGTAAAATGATTTATTTACAAACTCGTCCTTTTTAAAAACATACCACAGTGAAAGTCAATCTAAAAAAACAAAAACATTAAAATATGAGTACAGTCCACACACGTGCAGTGTTTGGTCCAGAACAGCTGCCTGTGAAACAAGCACCGTAAACAGAAAGGCCTCACAAATGTTATAATCCCTCTAAAATGGCGTTTAAAACGACTCCAGCCAACAAAGCCCACTCTGGGAGAAGCGTTTGTTACCAAGTCTGCAGTTAAAAATCATTCCGTTTCAGACCTCTCCACCATTTCCATTCCAGTTTCCCCATCAGTGCAGAGCCAAGATGGCCACCAATAAGCACGTTGTTTCCATTCCATTCCAGTTTCCCCGTTGTTTTAATTCGTTTTCAGAGCCAAGATGGCACGTTATTTCCATTCCAGTTTCCCCATCGGTTCAGAGCCAAGATGGCCACCACGTTGTTTTAATTCCAGTTTCCCCATCAGCGCAGAGCCAAGATGGCCACCGATAAGCATGTTGTTTCCATTCCAGTTTCCCCATCGGTGCAGAGCCAAGATGGCCGCCGATAAGCACGTTGTTTCCATTCCAGTTTCCCCATCGGTGCAGAGCCAAGATGGCTGCCGATAATCAGGTTCCCAACATCTCTTTTTAAATTGATGAAACGTCCCAGGCCGAACGCTGCCAGCAGTCTTTGTTCTCCTGACCTGCTCCATCTTACCTCTCTGGTCTCCATCTCGATTGGCTCATTTGGATGAATGGCACCCAGTTTTTCGTCATATGCAAAGGGAGAGATTATAGTTGTCTGTAACGGTTCTTTGTCCCAATACCCGACAGTGATTGGTGACATTTCTGTACTTTGGCAGGGGATTAATCCTTGGTTCGCCTTAAAAACTGGATTCCTGCAATCAAAACAGACGTGTACGTTTAAATATTATACTGCATATTAGGGGTATACCACAATATTAAAACATGAAATAGTATCATAAACTTAATGTAATACTGTTATACTAATTCACGTGGCAAAAGCTATTTTCAGGCGGGAAAAAATATTTCAACCCTTGCCCTACTAAAATGTCTAAATAGCCTATATTAAATAATATAATACTGGACCTGGGGTGTCTGCTAATGCCATTTAATCCCACCACTTTGGCTGTTCTTGCATTTTGCTTTGTTTACAACGTGACTGCACACCTGCAGACAGCTCCCTCGCATCTCACAACCCTGGTAGGTAGCGGTTATTAGCTAGCTAGCTACACGGCATAAATCTCTGTTTGCAGTCCCTTATAAAACGTGCAATGTCCGACGCTGAGCCATACAATAAACAGATCGAGTTGTAAACTTTGTGTGATACTTTTTAATTTTTTTAGCTTAAAAACTGAAAACGTGATATACCGAAAACCGTTATAGTGTACTTGTTATAGATATTATATATATATACACACACATTTACTTTTGTTCAGTATTGTTGTAGTATAGTATAGTATAGTATAGTAGTAGATATTAGTTTACTGATTTGTTATTTGTGTTAATGTTTAAATGTATTGTTTACGCTTTGGCGATATTTACATATGTATTTCCTGCCAATAAAGCATCTTGAAGTAGTACGATTATCATACCGTGAAAGTTTCACACCGTCACAGCCCTACTGCATACATATAGTTCGCAACGTGAGTGTGTGTGTGTGTGTGTGTGTGTGTTTGTGTGCACATGCGGGCGTGTGTGTGTGTGCGCGTCTGCTAAATGCCTGTAATGCGTGCGTGCGTGTGTCCATACGTGTGTGTGTGTGTGTGTGTGCGCGCACGCGTGTGTTACAGCTTACCTCATTGGCTGTGTGTGTTCTCTGTTTTGGGGAGAAGGAGCGTCTCTGCTCATGAATGGTCTGCAGTCTCGTGATCAGAAACTTCTT